>OY757909.1:129845350-129970350 GCA_963585895.1 Sepioteuthis lessoniana | reverse complement strand
TTATGATTTTTGTCCGTCTCTCAATCCTTCATTTTTCATTCATCTTTTATTTCATCTTCCAAGCAAATCGTTTTTACCCTTCAATTCATTCATCCCTTTCTTTCGTTTTGTGCCAGGAAAATATTTTTCTTATATGATTTTTCAATTACCCCTTCCCATTTTTATCTTTATTTCCTTCGTTTCTTCTTTAAAATGATTATTTTCTTCTTTAGTCTTCCTATAATTTTTATATCTATTATTTCATGACTAGATTATAATTTATCGTTTCTTTCTTTCTTTCTTTCTTTCTTTCTTTTTTTCTTTTCCCATTATTTCCCATTTTTTCCACTCTATCATTTATCATTTAAATTACACCCGTTTTCTATTTTATTTTGCTGTCGCCATTTTTACTACCCACCGTTGTTCCACTCGACAGTTTCAAGCATTTCTCTTGAACGTCTGAAAATATTCTCCATCGTAATTTCCTTGTGAAATCTTAATTTTTTTTCTGTTATTGCGGCCTTTGTCATTACTGAGATATTTTAACCTTCTTTTCCTTGCTTCTTAATATATATATATATATATATATATATATATATATATATATATATATATATATATTCAAGTGGTCTCTATTTTATTATATACAGACTTTGTTGTCGCCTACTGAGAATCTCATTTTAGCAACGTTTTTGGCCAGTTTTTAATATGTCTTCTGAAAATGTAGTTCTCTTAGAAAAAAGCAGCACAAAAACACATTTCGTTCTTCAGTATTTTTTATGATTTTCATACTTGCTTACATACATATTGATGTGCCTTTTTATATTCATACGTATAAATACTTATAAAGATATTCTAACACTTGAATACAAGCAACTGATTCATTGGTCTAGTGGGTTGAGTGTTTGCCAATACCCTGGAGATCGAGGTTCAATCATAGGTCGATTTGTACCAAAGATTCAGAAAATGGTACTGAATATCTCTTTGCTTAATATTCATCATTATAAGTTACGTATCAAGGGTAAAGGGGAACAATCCAGGGAAAGAAGAAGCGCCGTCCCCTAAACCTTGGTGTAGTAGTTAATGAAAAGGGAACCTTTGGGTCACACTCGACTAAAGTCATCAAGTGTCCTTACTTATATATATTTATATCTTAATCAGTATCAAGAAACAAATCATTCTGATAGCACCGATAACCTTCATTTTCTCAAGGCGTCCGTCCTTCTTGTCATCGCTCTTATCATGTCCTCTAGACGGAATTCAGTATCTGCACCAAGCCGAAGATTCTACATAATGGTTGTTCGGCCACCACAGATGATTCCATATGTAGGAGTTCATAGGAGAACGTCACTTATGAATTCGTCCCAGCTTCTTTAGCATTATTCAGCATATCTTGTTGAATTGTTTGTGAAATAGGAGCCAGGTGGTAGTACATCTGTTTTGCATTGGGATATTTACAGAATTTGTTTAAAACAGCCCGTAAAATCCTTATGTAGTTTCAATTTATATTTTCCTCTAAGCACTTCTTTAATATCTAGGTAGTGCAGTCATACAATAGTTCTGACATAGCTGCTGCTGGGAAGATTTCTTACTTTCCTGTTTAAGTTTATCTGAGATCAAATTTCCATTTGATCAATAACCTGTCGTTAGTGGAGCATGGCTTACCGATGGGTAAGTTCAGAAAAGATTCGGCACAAGCAGAAGTATTTTTAAAAGCGCTAGATTATCGACGTAATCAGCACCCATACTTTTCTTTTACCTGTACATTGGGAAACAAGGATTATATAAGTGATTCTGAGTCATATTTGGTAGACAAACGTTTCATGGCCAGATTATAATTCATATGTTTCTGTAATCAGTTATATACTGAAATAAAGTCATCTATGTTCTAATGTGTAGATCCTGTTTTAATCTTCTGAATGGCAGCTCAACAACGAAGTGTCTGAGTCATTATGTATCTGATTATTCAAGAATGTTACAGAGCTGCCACTATATGAGATCTGGCTGTTATGGGTAGCAATATTCCATATACTCGCCCATTTGGGTTTAAATCCGTTTTGTGGAGAGATCAGTTGACAAACTAGAATTTCTGTACATTTATCATAAACTTTTGTTTTCTATTTTTAACATGACCTTTAATCCGAAATAAATTTCTAGATTATCAATGTTCTTGTTCAGTTTGGTTTGGGTTGGTTTTATGGCATATCAACCATTATTTCTTATTTAATGCCAAATCCTATTTTTATGTATATATTAAGCACATAATCGATAAACACATTTGGTAGATACACACAGTTAAATGATCCAACAGTTCAATTTCTTGCAATTCAGTTTAGTACCAGTCATCTTTTTGCTCTCAGTGTAAATGTCAAACAGTTCTATTTCACTTACTGATAGGTCCTTATCAGGTGCCACTACTCCGGACGAAAGTGGACCCGCAACTGATAGCAATGAAGGGGTAAAACGCATTCTCCAAATCTCCAGCATTACTGGAGCCTCACCATCCCATTATTGGCAGGAGGTCTTTCTCCTCTGCAGAGATGCATTTGAGGTATTCAACAGCCACGCCGAAAAGGGCTATGTTCTTGCTCATAAATTAGGAGTTTTCCCTGTTATTTCCGATAGAACTATTCTCTTTATCTTTGAAAGTATACTCACAAGTAGTGGCCTTCTTTAGATTTCTTTCCTTTAAGCTTCTATATAATCGATAGAATACGCCTTAGTATTTTGTAATAGTAGACCACATTTTATTAATGGAATATATACAAAATCCACATTAGCTGTTAAGATCTCGAGTTATGCTATTGGACTATAATACTTCCTTTATACTTTCGAAATCTTTTAATTCTAAATTGTTATCTTTATTGAATTCATTTTCTTTCAGTGTGTCACATTCGAGTAAATAGCACATAAATTTAGAAATGATACGCACTCAGTCTCTCTCTCTCTCTCTCTCTCTCTCTCTCACACACACACACACACACACACACACACACACACACACACACACACACACACACACACACACACATAAAAAATTGGATATCCCTCTTTACGGTGTCCATTGCTATGGCAATTTATAGATGTCAAGATTTTTTATACTTTCTGGCTGAATATTTTCAAAGCATATTATTGGATTGAATCGACATGTACAGAAAGTTGAAGAGTCTCACAGAAGAAACGTTGGAATCATTATCTAGAAAACTAAACTGAATTCATATAATTAGATCTTTTTTCTTCTTTTTTTGATTAAGGTGGAAAGATTGAAGTCGAATGATGCTCCTGCATTAATGACTCGTCCCGACGACTGATTCCTTTATCTCAAAAGCATGAACAAGTAGAATTTCAATTATATCTGCCAAAAATGTGTAAACAATCTTGTAATCGATGATAGGAGCTATGATAATATCGATGTTAATGATAGGGAAGCGGTTCCTCACCTCAACAGACGATTAACGGTTCGAAAGATAGCTACCAAATTTGATATTCTTCTCGGGAAATGATGGGCTTTTATTGTGTAGTTTTTCGAAATAATAAACAATTTAAAACCGGGAAGCTGTATTGTTAAAACGTAGCAAATGTAACATAATCTAAATTTCTAAAATTTAAAATTAAAATGTAATGAACTTCGCTTTTCCGAAAATAGTTATTCATATTAATTAAAAATTACTGATTACATTTTTAGGCATTCCTTTCGGTTGAATATTTTCAATAATTGCATTGTTTTATCATTTATTTAGATTAATGATACGGACAAACGACTTAATATTTGGCATTTACTGAATCTCTGAAGTGTTTCTTACTGAAATATTTTTGAATTATTTCTTTGAAACTTTCATAGAATAGTATATTATCAGTACTTACCAGCTCACCATCAGTATAAAGAATTCGTTTAAACCATCTTTTTACTAAATGGAGTCGAAGATTTTAATTTATTAATCGGCGTAGATGGGTTCATTAGGTAAGTCATATATAAAACTTTATAAATTAGCTAAAGATTCAGGATATGGAGATTTTCATCTTCTCATCAAGGAATAAACATCTTGCTCAATTTTATTGCTAAAATTGAGGAAGATGTTCTTCCTTTCGGTAATGCTGAAATATCCTAAAGTTGCTTAGATCAAGATCTATTCTATGTTCGTTATCCTTAGATGTTTTTCATTTTCATATCTCATATTTTCGTTCAAGTGTCTCGTGTTTTTTGTCTGGGATATTGTTGCACACCGATTACATCACAAGATTAAATTTGCTATTGAGCATAAATCGAACAAAATTCGTTCACTTCCTGACAATGAAATGAATTTAAATTAATCATCGATTTTATCATATTTTTCAATCATCTTACTCATTAACTGTCAAGTTTATGGGGAAATCCTACAAACTTTAATTTTTGTCACATTTATTTATTGTATTGGTAGGACTTAACTCATCCCTTTTTCAAGTCCAGAAATTCTTTAAAACTGTCGTAGAATCCTTAGAGATAAAAAAACAACAACATTAATTTGGCTCGAAAGCTTTTGTGAATAGAATATTGAGGATGTTCCAACTAAAAGTAAAAGAAAAAATCCAAACATTTTTGTAGTTGATGCAAATCATATAATCTGGGGGAAAAGACTAACAAAAAAATAACCCAAGTGGGTATGATAAAGCCCTTAGCATAAAGTTGTTATTTATTGAATTTTGCGATAAGTCATATAAGGCATCAGTTTAATCCTTGTGATTGTTATAAATAATTCAATTTTGTGTTATCTATCTATCTATATATATATATATATATATATATATATATATATATCATTGAATATTTCTCTTAATCAAAGAGATTATTATTTACGTATGGATTAACTGATTATAATTTCGAGGTGAGAGTGTTAATTTGATTGCTGATTTGAGAACATGTGAAGGTCGATCGATTGAAATTCTTCAGTCAGGTAAGACAAAGAACAAACAAGCAAACAAACAAGAAAGGTAAGTAAATAGATCATAGATTTCGATCTTGGGTTAAGTCCTTTATAAGTGCAGGGGTCATTGGTTTAATGAGTAGAGCGTTCGCAAGTGGTCAGGGAGACCGGGGTTCAATCAAAGACTCAAAAAATGGTACTTGATGCCACATTTCTTAACACTCAGTATTATAAGGTAAGGATCAAGGGTAAGTGAAGAAATCCAGAGAATGGAGTAGCGCCCTCCCTTACACTTCACTGTAGTAACAATTGAAAAAGAAGTCTTCGGGTCACCCTCGACTGAGGTCACCAATCTTACTTTTATATATTTATATGTGTATCTGTGTATGTGTGTGTGTGTGTGTGAGAGAGAGAGAGAGAGAGAGAGAGAGAGAGAGAGAGAGAGAGAGAGAGAGTGATGGTGACAAAGAGAGATATATGGAAAGAGATTGAGATGGAGACACAGAGTACGGAAAAAGAAGCAAATGTGTGAGAGAGATGAGTCATGTTAAAAATTAAAAAAATACGAACGATAACTAATTAAGTTGTTTGTCAAACTATTGAAAACGCTTAATTGTTCGTGCAGAGATTAGAAAAAAACATTGAATTGATAAAAGCAGTTTAAGACGCCAAGCTAAACAGACCAGACGCATACTTTTATGAAACTGACTTGCACATTATTTTTCGTTTTTCTTTATGGAGTTATTTACATTTCAAGATTTCATGCTGTCTTAGAGAATGCTGGTCATCTGTTGAAATAATAAAAATCCTTTTAAACTTTATATTAAAAAAATATTTTGTGTCATATAAATAACACTCGTGAAAATTTGTCAAAACTTGGATTTTTTTTCCAACTCCAATTTTTTTTTAATGACATTTTATTAAATTAATTAATTTCAATTATATGGAAAACACAGAATTTAGTTTCTTAGGTGTTTCAATATGGCAGGCAATGATTCCAGATATTTGTATTGTTAGATTTTTAATATTTTCTTTTTGTTTGGTTCCTTTGCTTAATGGTATATATCAACCTTCGTGGGTTATCTAATGCTGAATGATCGTTGTAGAACAGCTGTGAAACTATTCAACCCATAGCTGGATGGGAAGAAGGGGACTAAACGTAAGTGCAACGAGAGTTCAATCTCGCTTACTTCGAGGCTGCAGTTCAACACTTTAGTTATGGGACTGACAACAAAGACGTATATTAAACGAAACAGATTATGTATTTGTTATAATTTAATTTAGATTAATCTTATGTTGAAACTAAAATTGACCAAACGCAAAAGCATAACAAAGAACTGAGACTGTCTCCACCAAGGAGATGATTTTTTTTTTCTTGAAAACAATGAAAAAGTTGATGATGCCAATTTTGGCAGATCAAAGAGAAAAAAAATCGCTAATAATCTGGACCTTGCGAGGAAGCCGAAAAAAAACTTTATATTAAGAATTTTTCAATGATTTTCTATTGTTTTTATTTTTTTATTTAATTATTTTCATTTATTTTTATGACTTCATTCCTTTATTTCTTTCTGGATCCATTCCAGTATTTCTCTTTTTGTTTAGTTTTCACTAGATTTCCATCTTTTTTCTTTTATTATTTACCATTTTTTAAATTTTTTTACTTGTATCGTTATTTTCTTCCACTTCTTGCTTTTTCTCTGGCTGTTTTCCAATTCTTTTTTTGTTTATTTCTTTCACATCTCTTTTTTTTTTCTTTTTTCCACCTTTTCAAACCAATTGTCCCACCCGGTATTTTGTTTATCCAGTACTTTTCTTCTTTCTTATTTTTCGCTTTATTTATCTCATTTTTCTTATCTCTCTCTGTCTCTCTGTCTCTGTCTCTCTGTCTCTGTCTCTGTCTCTGTCTCTCTCTTTATTCTCCTTTTTCTCTGGATCACTTGCTCCAAAGTCTTGCCTCACCGTTGTTGATGATTATCGTAAAATTCATTACCGGACCCCACGACCTTCGTGTAAAAACTGCCAACATGGCTACCGTGTCTACGGTTGAACCAACACCACCTCCGTTGCAAGTACACACCCGGCCCCTGGTGCCACCTTCGATGACGCGCGATTATTCGCTAACGCTTCCCACGCAACCTGTGCTGACGTCTCCAAAGCCAAGTGACACATTGCGCCATGCAACCTTCCAATTAAGCGACGTCTCAGACGCGGCGCCACACGGACGCCATAGATACGGAACGGCGTAATCTCATCGCTAGACGCTCTAATTGGTTTTCCTTGCCCTCCCCGGCCGCATCGCCATCATGTGCTTGTCAGTTTCAATCCAAAGATGATGATTTTGAAGCTCAGGTCCAGTCACGTGATCGGCGTCAGTATTTTGGGCGGGAAAGCCGGCGAAAGAGTGAAGAAGACGGACTGACGGTAGACAGTCGAAGGCAGCGTGTTAGACGATGAGACTCACTGACCGAGAATGAAAGAACCTGTGCAATTAAGGCACAAAATGTGAATTAGGATAACTGGCGTGTCTGTCGACTCGAAGTTCGAGAGAGGCTGGCTATTGTTGTTGTGAGATCAGTTCCTTAACTAGATGTTTCCGTTAACACGTTTTATTCGACTGTCAGCAGGTTGGAGAAAAAAAAAAGTCCAACGGCAAGATTTGGAAGCTATTTTTATAAAGAATACAACTTTATGATTCCAGATAACTGCAAAGGAATAAAGCTAGCGTCTTACATTTAATCGTATGCTCAAATGAAACACTTTCAACCGCTGCTACTATTTATATTGACAAGCATTTATTTCATCTTAATTTTTCGTTAAAATTTTCTAAGCTTTGCATAAAATCAGAGGTAGGGGGCTCCCAGTGAGAATATCCCTCGTTAAGAATGTTAGCCAAGCTTCCTAAATATTGCGCCACATGAAGGTTCTTCTTAAATTATAGTGGTTATTCTTTGTAATTAAATCGGACCGTAAAACTAAAAAAAGATGAAAAAAAGACACACACATACCCACACATATGCACATTTATATGTGCACACACACACACACACACACACACACACACACACACACACACACACACACACATACATACATAGATACGTACACAAAGAATAACTGCAGATGGAAATTAATGAACGTAAAATATCCAATGAAATGTTGACTTACGTCTTTGTATTTAGGTTAAACACAATTGTTCTAAATGTCTGAACTTCAAGAACTCATTGGATGGCCGAAGCCAAAAAAACTAATACGGAACAAAATAAAGAAAAAGCAATACACATAATTAAGTTTTAAAAATAGTTTAATTGATGAGTTTGAACTATTTATATTTCGGCTCTTTGTCACAAAAACAAAATGTAACAATCCACTTCTACTTAATCTGAAGTAATCTGTATAAGATCTGAAGTAATATGTATAAATCAGATCCATTTCTGCTTCAATATACGTGAGTATTTTCAATTTTTTTTGCGGTTTACCCAATACTTCCTGACTTGTGCCTCAACTAAGGTAGGTTTAGTTAATAACAATATTGTAAACTTTAGAAAAAAAATTAGATCCTTCAAAGCCAGACAAATGTGTACAGTAAACATTAAGGCAAATTTACCGCCCCCATATATATATATATATATATATATATATATATATATATCAAAGCTCTTTGCAAGATAAATATTTTAAGCAGAGGTACTGTTGGATTCATATCTTTCCATGTGTATAAGCACTATGTGTAAGCAAACCTTGTCCAGTACTTGTACTCGATGCACTGATTTTATATATATATATATATATATATATATATATATATATATATATATATATATGTGTGTGTGTGTGTGTGTTTGTGTGTGTGTGTGTGTGTGTGTGTGTGTGTGTGTGTGTGTGTGTGTGTGTGTGTTATCATTACTTTGCTGACAATGGGTGCATAGAATAGGTCCCTTATGAATATGAGCATACTTGAACAAACAACCAACGTATGTAATGAATATCATCGACTAGCAAATTACTTGGCCAGGTCTTTTTAGCAATTAGTCAAAACTTAATTGCTCTATGCTTTAAAAATGTATATCATCACCATCATCAAATAATCATTGAAATAATTAAAACATAATTACAATTACTAGTGAATCAGTAATCAATTTCAGATTGGAATGAAGCGCATGAGATCATCCTAATCTTGATCTCTTGCAGCTGAATCCACTCAGTACATCAAATTTTAAACTATTTTATTTACATTTGGGATGAAGATAAAAGGTAATGAAAACATGAGCTTTTCTTTTAACCACTTCTTTTTCTTTTTAAGAAAATACTGCTAAAGCCAAAATGAACCACAATGACACAAGTCAATTTTAGTTGAAACAAAATAACTTAAAATTTAAACTAAAAATAAGAACATTTTCGCCTTCATAAAATTTAATTCTTTTCCATTAGCAATTTGTGCTGAGTTAAAAGTCTCTCTTAATTCCCTGGAAGTTCAACTGCCATTTGAAGAGGGTTGGAAAGATTAAAACAAAAAATAAGATGAAGAATCAGAATAAAACAACTAAACAAATTTACAGAAATTAAGTTGGAGAAAATAAAAGTAAAAAACAAAACAAAAAAAACAAAAAACAATAAACGCAGGTCTTGTGCATTTACAAATGTGTGTATATGGAGTGGCTGGGGATTTATAGTAAATATTTTGCAACTAAAATGATCACGAATTAAGAAGAAGTCTGATTACATTTTTGAAAACCACTCTGTTGATCATCGCTGAAACATTTCGACAGGAAGGAAAATCAAACTAAGAAATTTAAGTCGCTAAACCAATAAAACATTTTTTTTTCATTTTAAAATTATCAGAATCATTTAATCATTTTAAAACGACTTCATAATAATAATAAAGAAGAAGAAGAAGAAGAAGAAGAAGAAGAAGAAGAAGAAGAAGAAGAAGAAGAAGAAGAAGAAGAAGAAGAAGAAGAAGAAGAATTTATTTAAATCCTCATTGAGACGAGACATAAAGAAAGAAAACAAAGTATATACTGTTTTTTCATAAATATGGTTGATTGAAATTATTCCCAGAATTTTTGAAGTGTCAGTTTTTTTCCAGTAATTTCACTAAACCTCTTTAACACAACAAATGATAATATTTGACTTTAATCCAGTTAAGAAATAAACATTGATTTTGTGGTTGGAAGCAAAATCGGTGTATATATCAATGACCGACATATAGCATATTTGGTTAAACCTAGTCTCTACTCTCGGATACAAACACGACATATTAGCTCAAGAACTGCGCACATTAATGAAGAAAAAAGAAAAACTCTTATCCAAGAAAATTCCCAAACAGGAAACAGCTCAAGCAACTACAAACAGATGTAGCACTATGTGGGTAGGCCGCCAAAGCAGACGTGTCTGTTTTGGCGCGAAACCAGACAAAGGATTCTTGGACATGAAATCTCGCCGTATCCGGAAGTGGTAAGGGAACGCGAATGAGAGTTGACGACGCGACCCAGCAGAGGAGAGTTGGCGGCTGGAGAGAGAGAGGCGAACAGAGAGGTTGGCGTGGATCCACGGAGGGGAGTCAACACCAGACACCGAAGCAGAGAGGCGAGGCAGCATGGGATAGGGTCCAGCGATAGTGAGTCAAGATGAGTCTGATTCCAATGGCATTGTGGAATTTTCGCTAGTAACACACGCTAGCGTTAGTCCATATCTGCTATCGGGAATGCAAAGTGTTGCATACCTTCCTCTGCTCTTGGTTAACCCCAAGTTTGTTCGTGTTTGTTCGTTTGTCCTTCTATTTTCTCCGTTCCCTCGATCGTATTCTTGTGTGGTGGCAAGAAATGTGCGTTACCCCCTCGAACCACTAGTTGATCACCGGCCGGCTAAGAAGTGGAATGGTTAGAAGACAGAGATAATGTGGTAGGGGTGAGGGGGTAACGTTTTACACAGAGAACGTGTTTGCAAATGATGTAGAAAATCATAACAGAAGAAATAAGAAAATAAATATACAATTAACTTGAAAGTCACAGACTGTTTATAAAAAAAAAGATACTGCAAAATAATTAAAGGCTGGAAGGAGCTATTATACTTAAAAACTAACGTGTATTCTATAAAAAGCAAAAACGACTAGGAAAAATATAGCGATGGCATGGATAGAATACAAGAAAGCATAAAGTATGATCCCACATCGATGGATAAAATAATTTTTAAAACTGTTCAAAATCTCCAAATATGTTATAAACTTCGTCAAGAAAGTAATGGAAAACTCAAAATTGGATCTAACAACTGAATGAGAAAATTTACCATAAATTTTGATATAACGATAATAACATATCTTAAAAAGAGCAAAGGAGGCTACATATTTACAAACCCAAAAAGAGATAAACTACTTAAAATATAGGGATGACATCGTAATTCTGCCAAGACTAAAAATCATTGGAAGGCCATGAACAAACTGTTAGAATATTCAGCCAACTTTTATGAATGGAATTTGAATTGAAAAATGGCCAGTGTTTATAACGGAAACAATAGAGCGCCTTAATATAAAAAAACAAGGATATTAATGCGAGAAGAGAAGAAAGTTTGAGACATTAGAAGCAGTCACTATCAATCAAATAAAAGTGAGTGAAAAAAAGACCAAAAGATCGGAAGATCAAGAGAACCACATTAAAACTAACTAGTCGCAATATACTACCGATATGAATGTCACAAGGTATTCCAAATAAATGTGAAATTCAAATAGCAAATTTTTGTGTCATACAAGACAGGTGGTCTTTTTATCATCAAAATATGGGACTAGATCACCATCCTACCTATGCTGGCGAATCTAATTTTAGGTACACAGACAAGGACTCTCAACATAATCACCGTAATCTTCAAAAGGCCAGAAAAATAAATCAAGTTCAGGATATATTTAAAATCAATTAATCTTCTATCTTCTAAGAAGCTTCAGCCATAAATTTGGTTAGAAATAGATGGTAGAAACATGGGAAGAAGTTGTCAAGTTGAATTCAATGCTTACAAATCAATAAGGCATGATTTTAAAGAAATGACGATTTCTGATCTTTGACTTCTGAAAATATGTGGAAAGATCAGTTGTGAAGAAAATACTCTACAAGAAGAAATCCCATAAAAAGACTAAGAGAACACAATATGCAGTACGTTAAAACATAATGAAACGAAGCACTACAACAAATTTATCATAATAAGAAAAAAAAAGAAGGGAGCAACGAAAAGTAATTAAAAGAAGAAAGTTCTACTTTCACTAAATTATTAAGATTGAAAAAAGAATCAAACTAAAAATGAACAAGGTAAACGAGTAAAGTATCCCTTCCCCACAAAAAATGCGATTTGATCATCTAATTTATGCAGATGCAAAGATAGTGAAAAACTCTGATTCTCGATAAAGAACCCCATAAGAAGCGGAAAAATAAAAGCTGGACTGGAAATGAGATTCGAGGAATAAAAAACTCAGTGTCGATGTAAAAACACGAAAGAAATGAAAACATAGGGACAGATGAAATGGAATAATTAATAAAGGACAACATCAGCAAAGAAGATAAACATTCCAACATGAAAAAAAAAAGTTAAGCCAAAATATATTGTCGGAAGCAGATTGGGTCGAACGATACCAACACTGAATGCAGCATTACAAGCACAATATGTCATTTCAAAACAATGAAAGCAGACAAACAAGTAAACAGCGAATATATGAATAAATTTGTGCAAACAGATTCACTGGCTACAAAACAATAATGAGAACAATTTGATAAAAAAGAACAAAAAGAAAACAAATGGTTGATCAGCAGGAACAACTAATCACTAAATCGAAGTAACAACAGCTGAATTGCATTTTGAATTCCTAAAAAAAAACACTGAAAAAACTTCATATTGTAAGGCACCAGGCCAAAATGCTATCCACGAAGTCTGGTTCATAAGATCCACTTTTATTCACAACAAATTAGATCAACAAGTGCGCAAATGCCGAAAAGACAAATATTTCCAAATGGCTGAAAAGATTCAGACAGATAAAATAATGAACCACACCAAATCACTGAAAACATCTAATATCTGCATATGAGGTGAAAAACTTTAGCGCACAAGAAGAAAAGAAAAATATATTATCCGTTGGAAAGCAAAAGAACAGAAAGGATATTGCAAAGGAACTAGAGACACGAAATAAGTAAAGACGAGGACGGAAAATATTCTATAAAATGGATAAATCTCAGGAACACTTTGCACACAGTCACACGGTCAATGTTTAGAGAAAACTTTCAAAATCTCCGAGCATGTGGAGTTAAAAGCTGGGTCAGAACTTAAAGAGAGAAAGTTAATCATAATTTACAAAAGACCAGAATAATGCTAGACGCACCAATTATGTAAAAGCTGGAATAGAAAAATCTCATAAAAATTGCAAGAGTTGGTAATGTGGAGAAAAACAGAGATGAAACATTATAAGCGAATAAAGAAAATCAACACAGAAAGACTGCAAGGGTAAAGAGGACTGGTGAGAGGAAGTTGATGGTTAACCTCTGACAATACGGACAAATGGTTCATACACAAAACAAAATTAATGGAAAATAAGAGAGAATTTTCTGAGATTCTTAACCCCACAAAAAAGGTATCATTCATTTTACTCCAGAATCATCTTCTAGGAATAGTTGATTAAAGGAAAATATATTCTTAACTAGGACACGTCCTTGTACCAACAGGAAAGAGACTGAAAATAAAGGAAAGCGAAAATCTAGTTGAAGATGTCCATCTCTTCTCCAAGTCACACTGGTTTAAATGGTTGTTGCAGCAAGAAATGAGTCCTGACCAATTAGAAGAAATTGTGAGGACTACAAAGCTTCAAATATTCTTCGATTTACCCTTATCTGGGCGGAAAAATCGAATAACACTCTTTTCAAAAGACTCTAATAACAAGTAAACACAAACTGTTCCACGAGTCGTTTGAAACTGATTTGCCAATTATCTTCTCTGTGCCGTAAATCGAAACATTACCTGTACCCTATTTTCTTGTTCACAGCAATGTGATCCATTTTTTCTTGTATAGAATTGTTATTTCAACAATCAAAACCGCATCATACGTTAATTTTACATTTATTAATTTTATTTTGTAGGAAAGGATCTGCATTGCCGTTCGGTCATTTTTTTTAATTGAGAAAACCATTACGTTTTCACAATTCCAATTATGCCAAACTGTAGAGCATTAATTTATATAGTCTCAAGTGATACCTGATTTGTTTGTCAATGTTGCCACGCTAAAGCAAAATTAAGTTTAAAGGATTTGTATTTTTAGATATAGATTTTTGGTCTGGTTTGCTTTGGACATAAGCTTGTTATCCTCAGCTTCTAAAGGATGAAAATTTAACTTTTATCTCGCCTCAGGTCTCTAAATCACCAATCATTACTAGCCAGACAACCTCATTGTTTGAATATTATTAATGAATGGTAATACACAGTAAAATGTCAAATTACTGTGGTTCATCGATATCGGCGATAATGTACAAGGAGAAAAATGGAGCAATTTTACACCAGGGGAAAAAGATGAATATACGGTAGGGCTTGGTATATTCCATTGAAATGAACGGATAAAACTCCAGGGTAAGAAAAATCCGGTTCAACTAATATATTTTCAAAATTGAAACGTCTTGCCAGGATTTAGAGACACCAGTTGTTGGGTTTTAAAATCAGTTTTTTCTCTTCCAACAGAATTTTTTTATACTCAAGAATAGCTAATCTAGTTTGAGCAACAAATACATTCATTGTAAGCGGAAGTAGCGACAAATTCATGCTTTTCACAATTCGATTCAATGATGCTCTACTGATGACCCTCTTGCAGTTACTTGCTTTTCTTTTTCTTTTTTAGTAATTATTAGCTGATTAGCAGATGTTGATGCCGTTAGGTGACTCTCAGATGACAAGCATTATAATTAAAACATGTCTCAAACTAAAGCCGATTACAAAATTTAAGACTCATGAATAAAAATCAATAAACTTAGAAAGAACTGACTACTATAAACTGTAATATATATATATATATATATATATATATATATATATATATATCACTTAATTCAGAGATATAGAAAAAACATTGGGATGTTCAATTCACATGGGAAATCAAGTCAGCAGATGCAAAAAGTAAGAATAAAAAGTATTTTTTAAAGACAGGAACTGAAAATATAATTTCACTTAAATTTTCCATGTTTATAGTATTTTTAGTGCTAAACGAGGAGCGAAAAGATAGAACATGTGTTTAAAAGTTTGTACACCAACAGGAAATCTCATCTGCAAAATAACAGGAAAAACAGGGCATCAGAAAAAAAGTGAGTTTTATATATTTAGATAAATTTTCAAAAGAAGTGAAAGTATTTGGTTGAAGACGGAAGATCTGTTTCACAAATCGTAATTCATCCTAAATGTTAGGAGGTGGTGGTTTTGCTGCCCCCGGAATGTAAGTCGTTTTTTACCACTTAGGCACTGACTAACGGGCTTTTAATAAAATTCCGAATGCAAATGTGCAACCATTTCTTGTACCTACCACGAGAGTTCCTGCTGTTGCTCCTTTGTTGCCAGTCAGAGAGTCAGTGATCTGATTCAGTGATGGGAGTTCACTTCCGTATACCAGATTCAAGTTTCATTGTTTTGTTTTGTTTTGTCTTTAGGAAATTTTCATTCTTCAAATTGATATGTTATAGTTTTTCAATTCAGTGAAACTTTTAAGCAGTTTTTCATTACGACATTATTTTCTTTTAAGTAATTAATTTGAATGTTTATTTTTCCGTGTTAATAAATTCTTTAGCTTTTGCAACAAATCTTAACCTTTCATGGTGCTATTTAGGTTGAGTGGGTATATTTATTGTACACTGAAAATACTGAACGAGTGGATAATTTATTTTATCATGGTATTTTAGCCTTTTTGATAATGTTCGAGTTTATTTTTTTCAATTTATTTTATACAGTGCCGTTGTGTTATCTAAAGATATTGGCGCGATATTTTTGTGGATAGAGTGACTTTCTATCCTGAGTGAAGTAAAGTGTTTCAATGACGATTCGAGATTAAAGGTTTGTTGCGGTTCGACCAATGTATACAGTGGATGATATTTAATTGTACTATTCCCAACACAATATTCTAATAGGCAAGAGGAGTTATATATTACATAAGTCTTATTTCATATGGCTTTCACTTAACAGCAAAAAAGTTTGAAGATTTGATTTTAAGTCGGAATCCGTGCATGGTATCGTAGCCTTGAGTTTTCACTTTGACATATTCTGAGTTTTGCTCTGACGATTCTAGAAGAATGTCTTATATATATATATATATATATATATATATATATATATATATATATATATATATATATATATATATATCAGAGAAACCTCCTTTTCAAGTGCACTAGGAAAAAAAGAGTGCAATATATTTCCAGCTGGTAAAGCTGAAATTGTTTAATCAAAAGTTCACTCGATGAATGATGGGATTCATTAGCGGCGGATAACAGTTAAGAGATTTTTTTCGAATGTGGTGTTGAAAAACAGGGAAAGTAAACTCAATATTTGATCTGTGTATAAGGATGGGGCAGGTTCTTGAGAAAGAACATATTTTAAAATTTCCATTTGGGAAAGATTTTACAGATTTTGTGGGTGTCAGTATTCTCTCGAGGAGAATAGCGACGAGTCATTGGCTGGAACTATAGTAATTAGTTGAGATGCGTAGAATTCGATTAAATTAATGAAAAGAAATCACATGAAATGGATTAACCTGTGCAGATGTTTTGGTGGGCTCTAAAGCTTTAAAGTCAGTCAGATTGGAAGGTAGATTTGGAACCCGACAGAGTTCATTTTTACCACAGTTTCATAAAATTACTTGTATTAGGTGAAAAAATCAATTGCCGGTTCGAAGATTGTCAGAATCACTTGACAGCCGCAAACGAAGATACACATCGACTTATGTTCTCTGAGATTTTAACAAAGTTCTCAGCCTCGAAAAGTGAAATGTTTCAATGACAAATAAATCCATCGTTTACCAATAGAAACTAGATGCAGAAGTTGGTGGCACCAAAACTTACACATTTTTAACGGAAAAAATGAATTCTTGATAACTCTTACATCGAAGTAGATAGATTATTCAGTTGAAGTTATCTGGCCGTGTTGTTATCCTTAATCTTGAATATTTGTTGTTTTGAGCGTTTCCAGAATAGAGACATTTCGATACATGTCACTGAAACCTTTCTTCACAGTAAAATTGTAATATAGATGGAGAAAGAGAAGTTTAACCAAGTAAGACGCCATGACAGCGATTATACTACAAGACATTACTGTGATAATTGTATGGCCGCAAGTAACAAGAGTCGATACTATATCAACTGGTGCTTGTTGACCAAATATAAGACAATGCGACATTTCGAAGCGTTTAATAAATTGAATGTTAGCTTTAATGATAATTCTTCAACGGTAAAGTTAAAGTTAAGGTTTACTTGGATCAGACAAAAAGAAAATCTTCATTAATATCAGTAGAGCTAAGATTCTATTTTTCTAAAGATTAAAAGGTTATTGGCCTTGTTGGTAGAGTATTCGCCATTGGTTCGGGAGACCGGGGCTCAGTTGCAGGTCAGGTCATACCAAAGACTTTAAAAATGGTACTTGATACCTCTTTGTTTAACATTATATGGTACGGATCAAGGTTAATTCCATGATCTGCATCCTTTATGCTATTTCTAAGCCTAAGTGCATGTTTTAAAAGTTCAATAGATAAGTCAAACTTTTGGAAGAAAAAATAGTAATTATATTGAAGAATATAACACTGACACATGTTCATTTATATTTATACGAACACGCTTTATCATATATTATTAGCATTTGAAAATTAGATGATTGAGCAAATATCATTCAGTTTATTCCTATCGTTTTCAGTATATTCCTTATCAATATTTCAATGTACGGTTAAACTGGAAAAAGAATAGAAACACACGTCTTACATTTTAGTCCTATTTACCGATTAAGGAAATTAGTAGATGTCGATGGAAGTTTGCATTTTCTTGTGGTAAAAAAAGTCAAGAAGTTTAAGTCGTTATTTCCTTAAATGTTTGATAAAGAAGGGATAAATCGGTGCTTAACACAACACATTATCGGGTGACTTTTAAATAACTGCTGTCGTATTAGGTCATAAATAAATGTAAAAAAAACTTATATTGCTTTGGAGAAATGTAATTAGTTTTTGAAAAGTTTATTTTTGCAACTTATTTTAGTTTGTGGACCAGTAAGCAAAAGAAGAAAAAGAAAGAAACAAATAGTAAATTACATTCTAAGGGATTTAATAGCACAAACGCCCAGTAAATGTCAAACAAATGAAACTGGGTGAATGGCGATCCATTATATCCTTGCAATATTATTTACTTACAATGGAAAATGTAACGGAAAAATAACTTATTTTCTAATGATGAATAACTTATAGAATATTTCGCAATAAATAGGTTTCTAACAACTACATAATCACTAATAAACTACTTCATTATGTTTTCTTAAATTTACTATGATGCTAATCGGTGATGAGAGTAATAAAGATGACAGTGATACAAGTTTAGTTTCTGGTTGTAATGTTATTTTCATGAACCAGGATGATAAAGTGTCATGTGAACAGCAGATGTTATATCACGAAGAACCTTACCTTTTCCTGTTGTTTTAACTTTTACATTATTTAAGCTTAGTAGTATAGTAGTATCACAACGGAGTAATCAGAAATTATATTGTCATGGTATCACTTGGTATATTCACTTGGGAATCTCTCTTTACACCTGCTCAAGTTGACTGGGATGGTGGAATACACCGACTCTTTCTCTGCAAATGGATAAGACTCCCATCAACGAGTGTCCTAGATATGACATTTAAAAATCTGATGATGAGGCACCAGTAATGCTGGAACTTTGGGGAATGCGGAGTACCCGTTCATTGTCATTGCTCCCAGGTTCACTCTGGCCCGAAGTCGTAGCTTCTGATATGTTTCTATCTATGGATCAAGTATAACTCTTTGACATTTGAACCATGGCAAACAAATGGCATGCTAAACTGAATTGTTTAAAAGAGAAATGTTCGATCATTTAACTGCGTGTAAACAAATTACTGATCTTTGACCGAATTATTCATGATACATAGGAATATTTCGAACCATTTAACTCCGTGAAAAAGAATGAGCTAAGGCTTGTTTGTAAACTTTATCAACAAAATGTGTTTATAAATCCTATATACTTAATATAAATGTATAAAGAGGATTTGGCATTAAATAACCTAAAATAGTTGATATGCCATTTAACCAAACCAAATCATCATTGCCCGTTCGTGTCGTTATTTTATAAATGGGTAATTTGTTTATTTTGGTTGATTTCCTTTATTCTCTTATGTACAAGGGTCATTTGAAAAGTATACAGGTTTACCCATATATTTTCATAGAGCAAATGACACTTATTTGTCAAAATTTGCGTTTCCATCATTTCTTCCATCTGTGTTGCAGCGCTTGAATCCTATTCGTCAAAAAGTCACCAACAGAAGATACAAAGGCATTATATAAACATTTCAGGCAATTGACTCCTTTGCCCACCTTCCTCTCTCTCTTTCTCTCTCTCTCTCTCTCTATATATATATATATATGTATGTTAAATTTATTATGACGACTTAACCAAATTTGAGTCTCCAACAAATTGTACTATATATATATATATATATATATATATATATATGCTTAAGAATGATGCTTGCTCAAAATTAAATAAAGACGTCTTAATTTTGTCAAGTATTTAAAATGGAACAAAATACACATCATATTTGGTTTATTTTATTTTGTCTTAATTCAAGAAATATAAAACATGGTATGAACTCAGAAAAAATATCTATAGAGAAGTTAATATGATTTACCGATTGCATAAAAAAGGTGTTGCTAATTACACTAAATCTATGACGAGTGTATCCATTTAGTTTGATAGCGATTGAAATAAAAACGCTTTTTTTAAAAAAATCAGCATTTTATGATGATAGCCAAAACAGGCATATTATCCGAATCAAGCATCGAAAATCATCTTCCCAATTTTGGTTTATCTTTGTCATTTTGGTATATGGCTTCCTCATAAACAAAAAGTGATATATGGCTTCCTCATAAACAAAAATTATATATGGCTTCGTCATAAACAAAAAGTGATATATGGCTTCCTCATAAACAAAAAATTATATATGGCTTCCTCATAAACAAAAAGTGATATATGATGTCCTCATAAACAAAAAGTGAGATATGGCTTCCTCATAAACAAAAAATTATATATGGCTTCCTCATAAACAAATAATTATATATGGCTTCCTCATGAACAAAAAATTATATATGGCTTCCTCATAAACAAAAAATTATATATGGCTTCCTCATGAACAAAAAATTATATATGGCTTCCTCATAAACAAAAAATTATATATGGCTTCCTCATAAACATAAAATTATATATGGTTTCCTCATTAACCAAAAGTGATATATGGTTACCTTATTAGCAAGAAAGGAATAAATTGACATATAAAAGAATGAAAAAGAACACAATAAACAAATAAGAAAACAACAAAATTGCAAACGGCAAACATTTACCAGTAAATATATTTGTTTTTGATTGATGTATTAAACCTGGTTAACAAATATCTCATTTTTGAAAATACAAAAAACAAAAACAAAAAAAACATACAAACAACTACTATTCAAATGTGACAAGAATTTATATAACCAAAATCTTTTTGGAGCAAGTAAAATAACAACTATTATCTACTTTAATTTCATTCATCCAAATAAATATTCTATAACACCTACATTCCCAGTAGATATGCGATTGATTCGAATAAACAACTGTTGCTAGTTTCACCAAACTAAAGTAGCAATAAACTGAAATCACTTGAAATCATTTAAGAGGAAGACTATACGATTCCATCAAGATATTCCTATATTTCTGCGGTTACCAGTTCAAAATTGCTTCAGATTGCATCTTCTGATTACTATTTATTTTGGTCTTTACAGAATTTTCTTAATGAAAATCTTTCAATTCCCGGTAGAATACAAAATTAATATGGAATGACTGTGTGCTTAGAAAGATTAAAAAGATATTTCTAGGGGGATTTATTAAGTTTTCTGAAAGATGGCAAAAAATGGGAAAACAAAAATATCCGAAAAAATTAGAATGAAAAAAACAAAGAACAAAAGCAAAAAAAAAAAAAACAGTTTATGTATCTTTCTTTATTTATTAAAAAGAAAAATATTTTGGGTAAACACACACGCACACACACGCACATATATATATATATATATATATAGAGAGAGAGAGAGAGAGACATGTGTGTGTGTGTGTGTGAATACTTAATCACTTGTCTCCTTATTTCATAATTTGAATGCAAAAAGCTATATTCAAACTACGAAATAAAAATATCTTTGATTTTTTTTCTTTTGGAAAAATCCATTGACATGCAGCGGAGACAAGTGATTAAATATTTTTCCTTTTTATCAGCAGTTTCTTGTATGGAAAGCAGCTTGCTGAACAGGATGCAGATTTTGTTCAATAATCATCCGCGAATATTTGTAGAATTCCTCTTTGCGGAATAGACACATAGTTAAATTCTTTTCGGACTTTATGTTTAATGAGTAATTCATTTTGAAAAATCAATACTATCAGTTAATTCATTAAATAAATCTGATTTTAAATAAAATGCCAGTTAAACATTATAAATGAATATGAGTTGACATGAATTTCATCATCATCATCATCTCACGCTGCCAGCACGGTTCTCCCTGACCCTCTGTCGCCACCCGTCTCTATCATCCATCGCTCCGGTTTGGTCTTCCAGGATTTAACCTGTATCAGCATAGGGCTGTTGTATATAGGTTCTAGCTAATCGTCCTGCCTTTTCTCGTCCATGTGAAGGGGTTCACAGGAGTATATCGCTCATGAATTCGTCCTTACTTCTCCGGCAGTGTCCTGCATGTCTGGTTCGTCTAACTTTGATATTTTTCGAGATGGGAGGTAGGTGACCGTATTGCTGCTGGGGTGTTGCCTCCAGGATTTGTTCAATACAGCTCGCAGCATTCTTGTGTAATTGCCGCCGAGCTTTTTCTCCATAGGTTTTGTTAGCGTTCATGTAGTACATCCATATAGCAGTATCGACACGACCGCTGCTTGATAAAGACTGCATTTTATTTTATCGGTCAGGTCTGACTCTCATATGACCGATAGCCTATCGATAGCTGTCCCCGCCTTCGCTAGTCTTGTGTTGATGTCTTTTTCTGTTGATGAGATACTGCTTCGAAGATCGGTGAACTTGTCCACTGGTTTCAAGTGCCCATACTTTAGTGTGGAGGTGTCGCCTCTTTGTGATTAAAGCACATATATTCCATCTTGTCAGCATTGACATAGAGGCCTATACCAACAGCTTCCCATTTCATAATATGTAGCCGGGATTCGGCTAGGGCGGGTGTATTTGCTAGAAGCGCTATGTCATCGGTGTTGTCGGCGTCCGTAATTGTTTGTATAGGGTATCTTCTGCTTCTTTCCTTTGCCAACTTGAAACTGTTTTCTTTCATTAAATCGATAGAAGTTTTAAACACGTAGTCTAGGCAGATAATAAACAGGTTTGGGGCTAATATGTCTCCTTGTAGCACACCTGCTACAATGTTGAAGTAACGTGTGTCTCCATCCAGTTTTACTCCCGTGTTTTTATTTAAAATCCTTATGGCTGCGATGGTTTCTTTGGAGAAGCCGTAGAAGTATTGGCTCCATCTTCCCTGTGTGTATGGAGTTAAATGCCCTGGAGAAGTCGACGAATAATACTGTTACTTCAATTTTTTTTACATGTACACCTTCTAGAATTCAACGGATAGTCAAAATTTGTGATATCCTGGATCGATTTGATTCTTCCCAAGTATTTTCTCAATTTATGGTTCTATGTGGTTGCGTAGTAGAGCATTGTAGATCTTGGCTTCTCTGGATGCCAGTGTTATTCAGCGGTAGTTCTAGGCTATTCTGAGGTCACTCTTCTTAGGGAAATGAAGGATGCATCCCTTTGTTCATCTGTCTCTTGTGTTCTGGTTATATACAGCATTACAATGTCGGAGCAGAATGTCGTCGAATTCCCTTGTCTTCCGTACTTCTGGGGGTATTTCATCAAGCCCTGCTGCTTTCCTATTTTAATTTTTCTTAGGGAGTAGTCGAGTTCCCCTTTACAGGATTTTGATGCAATTTTTTGTTTTATATTTGTTCAAGATAGAATAAAATCCCATGTAACTATGGTGAAGCTCACAGTGAATGACCTATTTATTTGAGATTTTATTTGGCCGATCTAACATTATCTCTCTCATACTTTCCTACCTCTCTCTCATTATATATATATATATATATATATATATATTGTGATCCACAGACAGACTGTTTCGCTGTATCACAACTCTTCAGTGTGTCTAGACACGTCGGACGCTTGAAACTGGGATCGAAACCCGCCCAACTTTACGTTAGACTTAGCATCAGACTGCTTGGCCAACAAGCGTACCACGTCAGCAAAGGAATTATAACGCATTATGTAGCAACATATATATATATATATATATATTCTAACGGAATCAAAATCCATCTATCATAATCATTTCTCATACTAAAAGAATTTCTATAAAACAGTTTTGCATTCAAAAAAGATTGAATTCGAAACGCGTTGGCAAAAAAACAAACCATCGAATATATTTTTCTTCCGTTATATATTTTCTACATACATTCTAGCAGATTCAACGCATTTCTTCACACACACACACACACACACACACACACACACACACACACACACACACACACACAAATATATATATATATATTATCGTATTGAATTTGCTACCGGCTCATGGGTCTAGTGGGTAGAGTGTTCGCCAATATTCTGGGAGACCTGTGTTCAATCCCAGGTCGCGTCATACCAATGACTTTAAAATGAAAATTGATACCTCCTTGCTTTAACCTTAACAATATAAGGTGTGTATCAAGGGTAAAGTGGAGCCATCCACGGAAAAGTGTAGTAGCTACTCAAAGGGTGGCCTTCAGGTCACCCTTGACTACGGTCGCTAACTTTACTTACTGCAATGTGAAATGATAATTATTTGAGTATATTAATTTCAAAGAAAAATTTCATTATTTGAGGCTTTTTTTAATAAATGAACAAGATGTTGGATGTTCAGTTTTTTTAAACGTTGATGGTGCCATCTGCTGAGTTCGAACGCCATGTTGGGTATAGTAACCTCGTTGTCACGGAATTGACGTGACTTCAATTCTCCTTATAAATTTAATTCTATTTCATTTTTTAAATTTTTCATTTAATTTTTTTCTAAAACTTAAATATGTATTCAAAATGGGCATGTTAATTAATATATTCAGTATTTAATTCTAACCTACTGTTAATATGAGGGTGTAACTATTAATAAAGCCTCCTTAATTCTGTGGTTACTAACATTACGTGTTTCAATGGAAAAATTATTATCATTATTTTTGCAGTTAATTAAATGTTTATAGAATGAGGATCAGCGTGTGTTGAGTTTTTTTAATTCTCATGTGGAAGAATCTGATTGTGCTTTCAACATAAAAATTATGGCGCTTAAAGTAAATTAAACGATAAATAGTGTAAGTTTTTAAGCATATATTTGGATGTCTTATTGGGCAGTTGGCTAGAATGCATGTTGTGATAGTATTGTCATTTTTCTTTGTTGGGTATTGGCATAATGAGGGTCCGGAGTGGGTCATTTGTATATCTAGCCCTTCCTTGTAAATAGCCCTGCATATTCATTTGATAATAATTTCACTGAAATGTGGTAGTTTCAGGAAACATGTATTACAGGGTCTATGTAGTTTCCATGATTTCTTATAATTTAAATGTCGTGTGATTGATGTTGGATAATCCATGGTTCTGAGGTGTTTATATTGTGTGCGGTGTGTGTAATTTGGTCTTTTTCTTCGCTGCATCTATTGTGAATTTTTTTAATTTCATTTCTAATGTAATTTGTTGTAGCACTGAGAAAAAGTGCTGATTTGAAATGCACTGAGAGGTTTTTAGTGGTGGGTTTTCAATAAAAACTACTCTACATTTTACCAGATGGTAATATTTGCATTTTAAATCTATGAGTGATTGGGGCCCAGTGTTATCTAGATATTCTATCTTAAACTGAATATGTCTATATTTTGGAACTACGCATATTATTGAAATTATTTACGGAGACGCTAACTAGGTGCCCAGTGATTGGATGGAAAACAGCCAATCCCAGGCTACATTTTTTTTTAGATTTTCTCTAAACCCCTATGGGGGCGTTTCCTACGAACACCCTACCTCTTTTGCTTGTGTGATTCCACAGAATCAAGACGTGCCCGCCGTTCTCTCAGTCTTCTAGACGCCGATACACGCTTGTGAGGATTTTTCCAGCAACTGAAGCACAAGAAACAAGGCTCTATTTTCTTCAACCCAACCAAAAGGACACAGGAAATACAAACTGTTAAAAGGACGCCTTTTACGGATAAGTTTCCCGCAAACCAACTGTTTGCAAGGACAATATATTCTTTCCTCTCTTTCATTTTTAAATCGTTTTGCGTTTCTTTCTTCCTGCCGACGTCGCAATATTGTTACCATATAAAGTTGGGAAAATCCCAATAATATATGGCGGTAGCTTCTTCGGTGGATGATGTCAATATAAGTATATCGTCTATAAATCTTGTGGAAAAAATGCTTCATGGGTAGATGGATAGTGATCGACGTTCTGGTTGGTACATATATGAAATGACTAGGATATTGTAAATCTCATGGGTAGTTCTGATATTTGTTTGTTGGTATTTCCGTTGTAAGTGAAGTAAGTATTGTCTAATGTAATGGATAATAGTTGGTGTGTATCTGTTGCTGTTAGTTTGTGATAATATAAGTTGTTGGAGATTATATGTTCTAATATGATATCGATTGCTGGTTGTGAAGGTATCGTGGTGTAGCAGGAGATAACATCCAGCCTCTGACTATGAATTTTTGCTTTGAAATTAATTCAACTCAAATAATAATTATTTTGCATTGCGATAGCTCTCTAAATTAATTCAATACAATAAAATAAAATAAGTTGTGCAATGCTTCCAATAAATTACAAAATACTTATATATATATATATATATATATATATATATATATATATCAGCATTGTTTCAATCATCTTATATACTATTTACAGTGGGGTTATAACTGCTGCTTTTACAGTTATTTTTCAATTCAGTGATAAGTAAACATGCAATTGAAAACAATTATCTTTTCAAAGATTTTAAGATTACATTACTTTAAAAAATAAATAGGAATTGAGAAAAATAACTCTAGGAATATGGATCGTTAATTTTTGAATAATTCTAATAATGTTTTTTCAAAAAAATATTTTCATGTGCTTAGGCAGAATGTCGGGGCAGAAAACTGTAAACCAAGAGAGTTACGAACCGAGTAACATAATAACAAATAAATGATTAAAAAGAAAACAATTGAATCACTGTTAGAATTGAAATTTTTGTTTTAGTCTTTTTTTAAAATTTCATATGTATCCATGGTTTTCAGTAAGATAGTAAAAAAAATAATTTGGCTTAATTCATCAAGTTATTATTCACTATTAACTTTTAAAATAAATAGTTGCATCCGAAGACGCAACTGAAATCTGGATTTCTACTTTTCCATCTGTTATATATATATATATATATATATATATATATATATATATATATATATATATTTCCATTATATATATATATATATATATATATATATATAGATAGATAGATAGATAGAGTGGGAAAGAGAGAGGGAGACATATGTGTGTGTTATTGTTTGTGTGTGTTTGGATATGAGGGCGTGCATTTGCACGTATGCGTATTTTTGGTGTATGTATTAGACTGATCGATCGATCGATAGATAGATCCTGAGAGATGGGAGAGAGAGGGAGAGAGACCTAGACATAAAATATTTCTTGTAATTGTTCTGTTCTAATCGTGTAAATGTCTCTTTGAAATAAAACAGATCACTTCAGAGAAAGGAGGTAGCATATCCGAAATGGTACTGGTGTTGAAAATACTTGGAAACTAAAGAGTGCCTCCTTGAAAAAACAAATGGTAAATTTGATTTAGTTTGCCAACCTGATTATTGAAAGCGGCACAGTTTAAATGAGAGAAAAAAAGGTTCCTTGGCAACCAGTTGATTAATTACACTCAATGTCTAATTTCCATTAACACGTAGAAATGGAAAAGCAAGAGGGAAGGTTAAAAAGAAAGAAATTATGGAAGAGAAGCAAGTTATAAACTAATGAAAAATATGAAGAGAAACGAGTCAATGGTTTAAACGATAACAAACAGCTGCAGAAAGAATAAATCAACTAAGTAAGGATAAGTTATGAAATCAATCAGGCATGAAAAGTGCCAAGAAAAATAAACAGAAATTATAATTATTTGTAAGTATTAAGTTGAGAGAAAGAATAAAAATGACCAGACGAATGTAAAACTAAGACCGATCAAAAAGATAAATCAAGGCAAAGAAAAAAAAGAAGAAAAAAACGAGAGAAAAACACAAATAAATAAGCAAATGAAAAAAAAAGAACGGTATCTAAATATACAATGATTAAATAGGCAGAAATATTTCTTATCTTATCATTGATTTAAAAAAAATCCATATTTACTTTAAATAAACTACTTTAGATATAATAAATTCGTATATTTTATAAACGATATTGAAGTACTTTATCCAAATCGTAGGACAAAATAAAAAATTGCAAAGTCAAAATTAAGGAAATTTATAAAAATACTAAGAAGACTGCATGAGGAAGCAGCACTTTTCTTGCAACTTGATATTTAGCATGAGCACATGGATAAACTATTAGCTTACCACGTATTTAAAATATAACGATGAGAGGAATGTTTTCTTATAAAATTCTCCACCGCACGAATGGTAAATTAAAAATTAGAATAAAGAATATCAAGTTAAATGTAGAATCATTGAAGAAACCAACTGTGAATTGATATTCAATTATAGAGATGAATATGTACAAACTAATACAAATAACATAGATAAAATAAACTGGATTATGTAAGCAAATTATATCAAGATAACACAAAAAAATAAAATAATATGATACGACCATTTCATTCAAGCACGAAATCTGAATCAGATAGATTTAAGCAAGGAAAATAGGGTTCTCAGATCGTAGATTTAGCTCTACTAATAAACCACGACTGGTTTATAAAGAAAGTGGAAACGAAGTAGCCTTTTCCCCGTAAATCAAGAAACTGCAAGTCATAATATTTACAGTCGTATCAATTGCAGAAGAGACAAAATAGATAAATTAAAGGTTTAAGGTAAGATTAGCCAGTCCAGAAAGCAGAAAATTGCTGATATTAAAAATGGGGCTGAAAAATTGGAAAACTATAATCCATAACGAGAGATTCCAGGTGTCTTGTGTAAGTATGAAAATGCATGATATTTAATAAATATGTGTAATAATAAACAGTCTGACTTAATCAGTGTTTATTTCTCTTTTCTTCTATCACCAAAGAAAATATAAAGAACATTTGCACATCAAGAGAAAATATGGTGAAAGAAGCTTAATCCAGCTAGAATTGAGCAATAAAACAATGGCTAAAATGATAAGACACTAGAGTTCACTGGTTGCAGTAATTAGTAAACACACTTGAGAAGCAAAAGAATAAGGTCACTTAGTTAGGATGGCAATAAATTTATTACACAACTCAACCTCATACAGAAAGAAATAGACACAAAAGAAAAAATGCAATAGAGGCTGTAAAACATAAAGAAAAAAAGGGCAATCATAAGGAATTAATCAATTAAAAACACTTGAAAACAAAGAAAATAAATGGACGATACTCACAAAGAATTAGAAATTCTGATATAGATAAAGTAAAAACTAAGCCACGTCTGAACAGAGTTGGATTGAAGTCGGAGTCAGAGAAGTAGATCATTTCAGCACTGGAGGAAAGTCTAAGAGCTCGGAATTATCAGGCAAACATTATAAAAAAAACCATCAACCACAATATGTAGATTGTGCGAACAAAAAACAAAAATGAATTCATTGACCACAGTGTGTCCGGTTGCCCTATCCTAAAACCGATAAAATATAAAAACAGGCATTATGAAATAGTTCATTAAATTTATTAAAAAATATGTAAATACTAAAAAATACTAAAATTATACCAATAAGATCCAATGACATAAGCCAAAATATCTATTATTTTTTGAACTTTGCTATCCAAACTGATTGAAAAATAAAGAGTAAAAGATCAAATATAGAGGTTAAGGTCTCTAAAATAGATTCCACCAAAGAAACCCTTATTTTATAGACCTTAACTTTTGTATATGGTCTTTTGCTCTCGTATGATTATAAGTTCTATGAAGAGAGGTCTAAGAGCAAAACAAAAGATTATTAAGATTGTAAGATTTCAGCATGCCTTTTTCATTGATTAATCTGGGGTTTTTATGTCGCCTTTCCATATTGTATTTTAGGATTGTTAAATTGAGAGTTAAACTATCAGCTGGAAAACAAACACACTCAGTAATCAAATACCCAAGCAGTCATATCTAACGGAGATCCATTCTCACCACTAGTATTTGTTATTGGAATGATGATGGAATTATAAACTAAGAAAATGAATGATGTATAAATTCGCAAGAAAAGATAAATCATCTCATGTATAGGGATGATATTTTAACCAAGAAAAAAAAAATAGAAAACCTATTACAAAATATTTAGAATCTTCAGCCAAGATATAAGAATGTAATTTGCTATTGAGACATTCGCAAAGCTTACAATAAAGAAAAATAAATAACTAAATAAATAAAACCTTCCGACCAAGAAAGCATCAGAACATTTAAAGAAAAAAACACCTACAGCAGGGAATATACAAAGCATATACCATCAAGCAAACAGAGATGGAAAAGGGTAAAAAGAAATGAGTACCCCAGAACAAGAAAACTTCTGGAAACCAATTTCTTCGGCAAAAAGGAAACACTGCGGTAGAAATCTAACCAAAGGAAGAAATATTAAGGTATGGTTCCTTGTACACACGCAGCATTCATCTTATAATGTGAACTCAGAAATCAGAACCAAAGAACTTTTAAACTAATTACAACACACGAAAGATGTCATAGAGCTATGACATAAGAAAAAGGAAGGTAGAATTGTGAATGCAGCAATTCAAGTACTTCAAGAATACGTAAAAAAAGACCTCAAAATTAGCATGGTTACAGCAACCAGTAACAGCAATAACAGGAAATAACGACCATAATATCTAGAAAACAAGAAGAGACAGAAAACAACTGAATGGATACTTCAGGAGACAAATTAAGGAAATTGCCCGTGTAATCACTTGACATAGCAACGAAGGGAAAACCTGAAGCGAAAATCTGAATTCCTGACAATAGGAGCAAAAATAATGCCATGAATAAAATATATCCAAGTGAAAAGGTACAATATGCAGGAGACTTCAAAGTGTTTGCTATGTGATGATAGCAATGAAACAATTTACTACATACTCATTGAATGCAGCAAACTAGCACAAAGAATTCAAGAACAAGCACATCTAGGCTGGAAATGCTGCCCACGGGGAATTGTGCGAGAGTGAAATTTGACCATACCGATGAATTATATATGTACGACCTATAATGTGTCGGAGAAAATCAAAACAAGAAAGTTTCTCAGAAAATTTAAGATACAAACGGATCAAACAATCCAAGTCAAACGATCTGATCCAGACGCGATTAAAAATAAGGAGATTGACATCAAACCAACTTTATTGTTCTAGAAGACAATAGAGTGAAAATAAAAGAAAAAAGCTGGGAAAATAACTTGACCTTGCCAGAAAGCGAAGGAAGTTGTGGAACTTAAAGATTCATTTTATATCAAAAGTATTTTAGGCCTTGTAATACTCCCCAAGAATCTAGAAAAGAAAATTCGTGAATTGAATATCAGAGATAACCACAACCATCCAGACCAGTGCACTGGAAAAAATGGCTTGGACATTTAGACGAGTACTTGAAATCTGAGACCTCTTGAAGTAGCTCATACTCCATGGAAAATACACTCGTTAAAACTTACAACCGTGTCAAGAAAATTTGTTGTCACATGAGCCACAGCAAGAATCATATAATTCATTATAACAAATAAAAAATAGCGTAAAACCGAGTGAAATCGAGAAAGAAATCTCATCCGTATGCGATGGAAGAAATCGAGTAAAGAAATAAATATTTATACTATGAGTGCATCGGGGTGTTTTATAAGATAATTACAACAGACCACGTGTTTAAAACGAAATATAAACTAATTTTATCTGTCAATTAAATCTCCGTTTCGGGCTTGTCACTCGATTTATCTTGTTCAGTTTGAGGTTGTTCATCTGTTCGAATTAATTATACTTGCCTTGAATAAGTGTAAATATTTATGGGACTATGACAACTTTAGTATTATTCTATATTATGTGAGCGATTAGGGAAGCGCGGTTTAGCTGACTGAGAAACAGTCTCAGCAAAAAGAAAAAATGCTTTGCTGATACGTGCTCATCTGAGTTGTCTCTTGTATTATATATATATATATATATATATATATATATATATATATATATATATATATATATATATATATATGAGGTTAAGCGTGGGATACTTGCATAATTGGGGTACGAATTTACACAACAATTAATATTCATAGTTAAATCGATGTTTGTTTATTTTTTTCTATCAAAATTTTGGAGTTAATAACATAACGATTTATCTCTTTTTGTGAAAAGATAGCTTATCTTTAAATAGTTATATCAATGTTATTTTCTGGGAAAATATACTTAAATTCAGAGATTGATAGTTTGTTAGTTAAACTGAATAATTAAATTGAGCAAATAGTACCCCATAGAAAATTGTAAGAAAGAGATTGTTTATAGAGGAATCTCAACTAGAAATTGGAAACAAATGTTCTGCAACGATAAACACACCTTTTCGAATCCTTTGCTTGCAACGCTATCGAGGTGGTTTTGGAGTTTGATAGATAGGGGCCTTACGGCACAAATTAAGTGGAGATTTATCGGGAAATCTTCTACTCCAAGAAGATTCAACAGAAAATGTAACTTTTTCACAGTGGAAAAAATAAACATCATTAGATATAAATTCACTTGTTATGAACTATTTTTAAATACCGATATGTTAGTAATATTTAAAAAATAATTTTTTTAACAAAAAAATGTTAATTGAAAATATTTGTATCTAACACTAGCAATGCTTATCCATAAAATATGTACAGTTTTCAAGATGATCATAATTAAGCATAAAGAAAATAAAATGGCTTTTGTTAAAGTTTTTCTTAATTATCCGTATTTCAAGAATTTAACCAGCAGTGTACTCATATTCTATACAGGTTGTAATTTGGCTAATATAAAAAAGGAGAATGATTTAGCAAATTATTGAATTTGTTTGACTAAAAAGAATCTGACTCCTCAAATTTTTAATTTAATTAACACAGTAGAATAAGTTATAGAATTTCCCCAAGAAACTATTTCTCTGAAAAATTAGCTGCAAATAAATTTAAGTTCCATTAAAACTGTAAAGTGAATGGGTCTAGATATGTATTCAAGCGAATACCGTTTTTTGATCGTAATATATTTAACCCAACCTCTTCGCCAGAGGAAGGTTACAACACAGAATCTTTTTTCACGTGCAGTATAAATGATTTGAATTTATTTTCCCTTCCCGGACCAAATGGTAAAACAAAGAAAAAATACAGTCTGATCAACTACTTAACCAAAACAGGAAGAGAACGTATGGATTCAATCATTACCCAAGGACATTAGTGCAAAGGTGAAAAACAAAAAGCCTCATCCAAAACCGGAAGAGGACGTATGGATTCAATCATTACCCAAGGACATTAGTGCAAAGGTGAAAAACAAAAAGCCTCATCCAAAACCGGAAGAGGACGTATGGATTCAATCATTACCCAAGGACATTAGTGCAAAGGTGAAAAGCCAAAAGCATCGACCGAAACCGGAAGAGAACGTATGGATTCAATCATTACCCAAGGACATTAGTGCAAAGGTGAAAAACAAAAAGCCTCATCCAAAACCGGAAGAGGACGTATGGATTCAATCATTACCCAAGGACATTAGTGCAAAGGTGAAAAACAAAAAGCCTCATCCAAAACCGGAAGAGGACGTATGGATTCAATCATTACCCAATGACATTAGTGCAAAAGTGAAAAACAAAAAGCCTCATCCAAAACCGGAAGAGGACGTATGGATTCAATCATTACCCAAGGACATTAGTGCAAAGGTGAAAAACAAAAAGCCTCATCCAAAACCGGAAGAGGACGTATGGATTCAATCATTACCCAAGGACATTAGTGCAAAGGTGAAAAACAAAAAGCCTCATCCAAAACCGGAAGACGACGTATGGATTCAATCATTACCCAAGGACATTAGTGCAAAGGTGAAAAGCCAAAAGCATCGACCGAAACCGGAAGAGAACGTATGGATTCAATCATTACCCAATGACATTAGTGCAAAGGTGAAAAACAAAAAGCCTCATCCAAAACCGGAAGAGGACGTTTGGATTCAATCATTACCCAAGGACATTAGTGCAAAGGTGAAAAACAAAAAGCCTCATCCAAAACCGGAAGAGGACGTATGGATTCAATCATTACCCAAGGACATTAGTGCAAAGGTGAAAAACAAAAAGCCTCATCCAAAACCGGAAGAGGACGTATGGATTCAATCATTACCCAATGACATTAGTGCAAAAGTGAAAAACAAAAAGCCTCATCCAAAACCGCAAGAGGACGTATGGATTCAATCATTACCCAAGGACATTAGTGCAAAGGTGAAAAACAAAAAGCCTCATCCAAAACCGGAAGAGGACGTATGGATTCAATCATTACCCAAGGACATTAGTGCAAAGGTGAAAAACAAAAAGCCTCATCCAAAACCGGAAGAGGACGTATGGATTCAATCATTACCCAAGGACATTAGTGCAAAGGTGAAAAGCCAAAAGCATCGACCGAAACCGGAAGAGAACGTATGGATTCAATCATTACCCAAGGACATTAGTGCAAAGGTGAAAAACAAAAAGCCTCATCCAAAACCGGAAGAGGACGTATGGATTCAATCATTACCCAAGGACATTAGTGCAAAGGTGAAAAACAAAAAGCCTCATCCAAAACCGGAAGAGGACGTATGGATTCAATCATTACCCAATGACATTAGTGCAAAGGTGAAAAACAAAAAGCCTCATCCAAAACCGGAAGAGGACGTATGGATTCAATCATTACCCAAGGACATTAGTGCAAAGGTGAAAAACAAAAAGCCTCATCCAAAACCGGAAGAGGACGTATGGATTCAATCATTACCCAAGGACATTAGTGCAAAGGTGAAAAACAAAAAGCCTCATCCAAAACCGGAAGAGGACGTATGGATTCAATCATTATCCAAGGACATTAGTGCAAAGGTGAAAAACAAAAAGCCTCATCCAAAAGCGGAAGAGGACGTTTGGATTCAATCATTACCCAAGGACATTAGTGCAAAGGTGAAAAACAAAAAGCCTCATCCAAAAGCGGAAGAGGACGTTTGGATTCAATCATTACCCAAGGACATTAGTGCAAAGGTGAAAAACAAAAAGCCTCATCCAAAACCGGAAGAGGACGTATGGATTCAATCATTACCCAAGGACATTAGTGCAAAGGTGAAAAACAAAAAGCCTCGTCCAAAACCGGAAGAGGACGTATGGATTCAATCATTACCCAAGGACATTAGTGCAAAGGTGAAAAACAATAAGCCTCATCCAAAACCGGAAGAGGACGAATGTATTCAATCATTATCCAAGGACATTAGTGCAAAGGTGAAAAACAAAAAGCCTCATCCAAAAGCGGAAGAGGACGTTTGGATTCAATCATTACCCAAGGACATTAGTGCAAAGGTGAAAAACAAAAAGCCTCATCCAAAACCGGAAGAGGACGTATGGATTCATTCATTACCCAAGGACATTAGTGCAAAGGTGAAAAACAAAAAGCCTCATCCAAAACCGGAAGAGGACGTATGGATTCAATCATTACCCAAGGACATTAGTGCAAAGGTGAAAAACAAAAAGCCTCATCCAAAACCGGAAGAGGACGTATGGATTCAATCATTACCCAAGGACATTAGTGCAAAGGTGAAAAACAAAAAGCCTCATCCAAAACCGGAAGAGGACGTATGGATTCAATCATTACCCAAGGACATTAGTGCAAAGGTGAAAAACAAAAAGCCTCATCCAAAACCGGAAGAGGACGTATGGATTCAATCATTACCCAAGGACATTAGTGCAAAGGTCAAAAACCAAAAGCCTCGTCCAAAACCGAAAGAGGACGTATGGATTCAATCATTACCCAAGGACATTAGTGCAAAGGTCAAAAACCAAAAGCCTCGTCCAAAACCGGAAGAGGACGTATGGATTCAATCATTACCAAAAAACATTAGTCCAAAGGTGAAAAACCAAAAGCCTCATCCAAAACCGGAAGAGGACGTATGGATTCAATCATTACCCAAGGACATTAGTGCAATGGTGAAAAACCAAAAGCCTCGTCCAAAACCGGAAGAGGACGTATGGATTCAATCATTACCAAAAACATTAGTGCAAAGGTGAAAAACCAAAAGCCTCGTCCACAACCGGAAGAGGACGTATGGATTCAATAATTACCCAAGGACATTAGTGCAAAGGTGAAAAACAAAAAGCCTCATCCAAAACCGGAAGAGGACGTATGGATTCAATCATTACCCAAGGACATTAGTGCAAAGGTGAAAACCAAAAGCCTTGTCCAAAACCGGAAGAGGACGTATGGATTCAATCATTACCCAAGGACATTAGTGCAAAGGTGAAAAACAAAAAGCCTCATCCAAAACCGGAAGAGGACGTATGGATTCAATCATTACCCAAGGACATTAGTGCAAAGGTGAAAAACAAAAAGCCTCATCCAAAACCGGAAGAGGACGTATGGATTTAATCATTTCCTAATCAATCATTCGTGCAAAGGTGAAAAAGCGAAAGCTTCGTCTAAACCCACCTCACCAGTTCAATTTCCTTCGATGTTAACCTTAATATTAAGCACATCTAATTTTGTCCTTATATAAAAAATAAAATTGAACTTCCAAGAGAAATTTTCGGCGACTGAATCCTTTAAAAATTGCTGGATTTTTTTTCCTCTGCGTACACTTGATTTGATGACACCAGAAATTGTGTACTTGTGGCTGTCACGGGCAACAAACAATTCAAAACCATTTGCCTGCGGAGGAGCAATAAGATCTTAGGGTTGACAACTGCTCATAATTCTTCTCAGCAAATATATATAGCAGAAATAGGGAAATTTCTGACTTAAATTAAAGACATTTTAAATTCATGATGCTCAACAGTGATGCTAAAATTGGACAATCATCAACTAAAAAGGATTGTAATGATTTAACAAATGGAAACATTTTTTGCGCAACTCATTCGAATCAGAAAATCTTTTCTTTAGAATGTCTGGCGTTGTGTGACATTGTCAAACGAATTATTTTCCCATAAATTTTCTGAAGTTAAGAATGCCGCCTGTCAAGAAGGTGTTATCCAAGATGGTAGTAGCACTAAATTGATGGGGAATGTTGTTTAGGATTAATGGTTTTATATGTTTGTGTTATATAGCATATCGACCCTTGTCGGTTTATTTAATGACAAATCGTGTTTATATATATATATATATATATATATATATATATATATATATATGTGTGTGTATAATTAGATCAAAATGCATAATACATAAATATTCTTCAAGGCCATTTAACTGAAGACATTTTACTATAAGCGAACAAATGAAATCTAAATTGATTAAAAGAAAAGTTACCAACAAAATATTCACTTAAGATTTCCTTCTTTAGATTTCATTTGTTTGCATATAGTAAAATGGTCTCAGTTAAGCAGTTTTTTTAAATTATTATTTCTATTTATTAAGTATTTTTATCTAATTAGATTGATCACATGTAAATAGTATCAAGTTTTACAATCCAATTCTAATAATTCTATTCAATATTAATTATTTGTTTACACACAGTAAATTACAATGAATTGCTATCTAATTTTAATAATTGTATGAAATATCATTTATTCTTTACAATGAGTTAAAAGTGTTGCAATTCAACAGTAATAAATCTATCAAATATTAACCATTCCTTTACACAGTTTAAATGATTTCAAATATTGCTTTCTCAGCACCTTTTTATTGACTCTCAGCAGCTTTAAGATTAAATAAGATTAGTTTCTTGTCTACCTCGGGATTAATTCGAAGAATACTTTCGGGACAATCAAATAGGTGTTTGGGATTCACATTACAAGCTGATTAATGGGATCGGGCTACTTCGACTGTCCGGCAAGCCACTTAAGTTTAATAATGGAATAATGCTTGTGACTTGACCAGTTAGTTGCCGAGTCAGTGATTTCTTTTTCAGCATAATCCCATACGGGTCAGCAAACACGGCCAACCAGACGTCTCGTTGGTGCGTGTCCTAACCCACTGCAGAGGTTGCAGTAAGCGTATACTAAAGTCCCAGTATACAGGACCGTCATAAGTATTAATAGTGAAACTGAAGTCTGTTTTCACTGTTGCAGAACACTTGCATACCCTTACGATCGCCATATTTTTCCAATAATGCAACGTGTTGTTTTGTGGTATAATGTTAAACTACCTGTGTCTCATAGGGGACCTCATTGTTTATTCAGGATCAATGACCTTGTACATGGGGAATATTAATAATGTTTAATTAGTTCGATCTTTACTGGTTGTTTCATATTTGTATTCTTTGATACGTTAAACTTATATATATATATATATATATATATATATATATATATATATATACGAATAGTAGATTTATATCATGTCACATTAAGCATTATATGGAGATATCGAAAATATTTTTGTTAATGGGTTTCCATTTGCCTATTTGCCGATGTGTGATAAGGATAAATATACATTGACAAGAAACTGGAAATGCAAGAAAATGAAAAGAAAATGGACAGGAGAACAAAGAAAAAAAGCACATATGCGAATGAAACGTGAACAGTCTAAATGAATTAACGGTGGAAAGAAAAACAAAGTATGAAAATGTATATTCTCAGAGAAAAAAGTAAATAAAGTGTGAACAAAGAAAATGAGTGAAGAAAATTGAGGAAAATATAAAAACAATCAGAGAAGCAAATTGAGAAAGCAAGAAAATACAAATAAAAAAGAAAGGAGAAATAAATAAAGTATGAAAATAAAGGGAAACAGAAAGAAAGAAAGAAAGAAAGAAAGAAAGAAAGAAAGAAAGAAAAAGGGAGTTAATAATACAGACGGTCACGGAGACAGAAGGAAGAAAGAATAAACGAGGAAAAAAAGACAGAATAAAAAAGAAAGGAAGGAATGAGATTGAAATAATTTAAAAAAAGAAGAAAACGAAAAGTTAATAAAAGAATAAAAAATAGCAGGAAAGTGAAAAAGAAATGTCGAAGGGAATTAAACAGAAAAAAAACTGAAAGAGAACTATAAAAACATGAATAAAGAAATTAAAAAAAACAGAAAAAAAAGGCAATTGCTCATAAACAACGAAAAAGAGAGGGAAGAAAGAAAGAAAGAAAGAATATGAATATGATGAAAAGAAATGATACAAGTTGGGAAATATAAAAGAAACGTATTTAAAGTGGGAAAAGGTCGAAGGAAGTAGAATAAAAGAAAAGAATATAGAATTTGCCAAAGAAAGAAAGAAAAACAAATGTATAGAAAGAAAGAAAGAAAGAAAGAAAGAAAGAAAGAAAGAAAGAAAGAAAGGGTGAATGGTGAAAATGCAGAGGAAATTTATAGAAAATGGACAAATGAAATAAAGATTGAGACAAAGGAAAACATAAAACAGTAAGAAAGGAACACACGAAAGAAAAATCAAATAAAGAAGAAGGTAATAAAAAGAAAAAAAAATGAAAAATGGATGAAAAAAGAAAAATGTCCAAGCAAATAAATTAAGAACGAGAAAAAAAAAACCTATAAAATACTGCAGTGATCAATCGTAATGCCTGTATGAAAGAAGTTTTATATTTGATAGCTACTTAGATTACAGAATAAAAAATAAATGAATGAATACTGGAACGAACAACTGAATGAGCGAGTGAAATGAAATATAATATAATGAGAGAATAAAAGTACCTGAAAAAAGAATTTAAAAATGGTCAAATAAAAGAATGCACAGAAGGAATACTAGCAAGAAAGAAACCAACGTAATTGAGTAAAGATTGAATGAAGGCAAGAAAGAAAAAGCAGGCAGATTAGATAAGGTCGACCATTGCGTTCCTTGGGTGGAGTGGAATTGCGGTGGGTGATGGGGGCATTACAATCGGCGAGCCATTTATCACGCAGTCAGCTTCAATAAACAGACGAACGCAGTGATTGATATGTTTACCAAGCTTAAATGCCTCGATCCAGCCAAGAGATTTTAGTCAAGCAGATGTTCACCATTTCTTTCTTCCGTTCAATTTTATCAAACTGACATCCTCCCGTACTAATTTCAACGAAACACCTTAAATCCCAGAAGATTTTCGCGGTTTTTTCAACTATTTTCTTTTTCTTTTTTTCTTTTTCGTCCTTGCTATTATCATATCTCCTTTCTTTTTCACTGTCGTGCATTTAAGTATATTATATCTCACCATACTTCTTTCCTTCCTTCCTTCCTTTTTCCCTCCCTTCCTTCCTTCTATTGCAGCTTTCCTTTCTTTCTTTCTTTCTTTCTTTTTCGTTTTTCTAATATTTAACTCTTTTCATCATCTACTTTCTTCTTCCAATCAACTTCTATATCATATCTATATTTCTATATTCATTTAAGTATGCCTCTCTATTTTCCATATTTTTCCTTATATTATCTATAAAATCTTCCATTATTTTGTTCACTTATATCCATTTTTCTGTTTCTTTTACGTCCTCATTCCCCCTCTTATAGAAAATTCTTCTTCTTCTTCTTCTTCTTCTTCTTCTTCTTCTTCTTCTTCTTCTTCTTCTTCTTCTTCTTCTTCTTCTTCTTCTTCTTCTTCTTCTTCCAGTATTTGAAGCCTGGATTATTTCTGACGCTACACTCTTCATTGTTGACAGAGTTTATTTACATAAATCCGTTGCCCTTGTCCTTAAAATGCCAGAATTCGGACTCAAAAATTTGAAGGAAATAAAGAAAACAAAATTGTAAAGATTGATCTACATCAAATCGCAAATCCCACAATGCCTATAATCTATTGTAAGCTCTTAATTTGCTGTGTGTGCGTTATTATAACATTCCGTTGGCAATGAACTTTAAAGACGCAAATCGTCTGCTTTCTCATTTTGGGCGTTTCAAGCCGTTATTCAGAGATTTATTATATATTTAAAGCCTTTTAGAACTATTTAACCTTTTCAATCAATTTTAGTTACTCGGATTTGAAAAACAAAAATGATTCATCTTTCTTTGTAATGTGACATTTAATATTCAAGTATTACTTCAGATAATAAACCTATTGAATGAAGCAGTTTATAAAAAAAAAAACACTTGAAAAGAAGAAGCCAAGGAAAAAATTTAAAGTTTTTAAAATAATTCGTGATATAATAAGTGCACCGTTGAAATGTTATAGAGAATAGAAAGCACAAAAAAAAAAAACGACCACGTGAAACAAGCTCCTCGGAAGAAAAGCAAATAATAAAATCTACATTTATATAAAAGAAAGTCTTTTAGATTAGAATTATTATCTTTATTCTCGGTCCATTTCGATTTTTATTCTATCCATCATCATTTTTCTCTCTTTTTTTTAATTATCCACTACAAGAATTACCAGATCTTTAAAAGCTTCTAAATTCCTTTTTTTTGCATAACATTTAGTTCCAGAAAATGATTGCAATGAGACATCAACTCAGGGGATAATGCTAAACAATTTCTTGGAGTTTGGGGTACAACTGCTCGGAAATCCCTTAACATTCCTCCATATGTAAGAGAGTAAAAATCTCCTCAACTTGCATGAAACATTCAAGAAATCCAGATTCCTTTAAAATCACAATACTCGAAGTCTGCATTTCAGTCAAATGTTAGAACGTAGAAAGATAAAGTATCGTAGCCAACTCGAGACCGATTCTCATATTTTGAACTAATTTTTCACTCTCTCTTTTATCCACTACAAAAGTCGTCGTAGTCGTAAAAAACTTGAAATCGTAAGAAATTCTACACAATGATAGAAACGAGACGGTCTCTTGAGCTGAGAGGCACAAACAATTTCCAAGATATTACGCCAATATAAGGGTCTAGAAATGCCCGAAAACACAGCCCAAACATTTAAGAAGTCTACTATTTTTTTATAGAGACAGTTAAAATGCTTGGATTGGGAATAAAGTAGTATATTTCGCTAGTTTGATCTTATTTCCCGTGAACCAGGAAGTAGTTTCATAATATATCAAAGTCTGTCTAAGTCAGCTGTTAAAGACACTACAGAATTCAGAAAAAAGGTAATGGTTTCATTTCAGGCTTCAATATGTAAAATAATGAGCCGGTGAATTCGTACAAAATCAGTAGGTTTTAGAATAAGAAGAACACATCCATCTTGACGACAAAATTGCAAGAAGATAATTGGCAGGCTTCATAGCACAACTTCCAACAACTTAGATAAAAATGTCTTTCGTATAAACAGTAGAAAATTCGACTTGCATTCACTAATGCAATTTCTATTCTCAAAAGTTTAAAAATTCGCCGGAAAACGTTGGAGAACAGAATCTCAACGATTGAGGGAATTGAAGATATATTTATCTAACAATGTTCATTTTGCAAAGAAACAGATTTTTTTTTTCGAAAATGCACATGATTTCTGATAATGATCCGTATTCGTGATTACCCATAGAAAGTAAAGAGATAAAGGTGACAAGTTGATATTTGATATATAATAACATTTCATAACTATTGTATGAGGGATTCACCTTTTAAAAATATTTGTTTTGCTAGTAACTATGCCTTGGACTCAATAACATAAGGAATGAGAAATACTTTTCCTTGACACGAAAATCTTAGATGCTTTCTGGCTATAATCAATATTATAGTCATTTATTAGGTGTATATTTGGTTTAATTTCATATAATCGAGCTGAGAGACATTTTTGTCCTTCAAGCCTCTATATTACGCAGAAAAGCGAAATGCAAGGTGAGTGAATATAATTTATAAATTGCCTGCAGTTGTAAGCCTTTTTTGAAAAGAATAATATTTTGTTATATTTCACAGAAGGACAAAAAATTAAAATTTATCACTGGTAAAATATTCAAATATATAGCCTTCCATTTTCTAATAAATTAACCAGTTTAAAAAAATGAGAACATCACTACTCATTCTCAAAGCAAAATATTTGAATAAATATTTTCTAGACTCTCGGATACTACAAAGAAAATCACTAATTTATTTGTTTGTGTAATTTACAGATCATTTAAAAGATTGTTAAGTCGTTGTTACATAAACCAATCGATAGTGTAATCTTTGTTTTCGTAAGTGAATTATCGAGATCGTTGAACACAAACCAATTTAACAAATTCCTATTTTGTCGACTTCATTGCAGACTTCTCAGTAAGAATAATACGATGACAATGAAAAAGGCTTCCTGTCCTGCATTGATTTAATGGTCAGTTAGACTAACAATCTAACTATTACACTGGACAAAATATCTCAGGCTTATTGTTCTGGATTGGATTAGATGATTCGATCAGATATAAAATAAACTTGATATATAAATAATATTTATACTAATGAATTACTCTTATCTTTTGGGGACTGACATTTGCAATCCACAAAGATATTTACAACTCAGGTAGTAGTAGTAGTAGTAGTAGTAGTAGTAGTAGTAGTTGTAATAAAAGTTTGCTTCACCTAAAATTACTTCTCTTCGTATCTCTACTTATTTACTCCACATTAAACACAATCATTCAGTAATTTTTTTTAATACTTCAGTCTGGTTATATTACTAAATACTATAAGCTTAATACTTAATGTAAAAACAGTACATATCTGATATCAATGCGGAAAGGTTTTAATACTGCAACCGCTCACATTCTTTATTTTAGTAGAATAATGAGAAAGCATAAAGCCAAGATATTTACCTCTTTGGAGTGAAATTTGAAACATGAAAAATGTCCAATATGTTCTAAGTGTTCATCTCCCTCTTTTTTGGTTGCAATGAATTGTTCTTGTAAAGATTAATAGTAGTCTTAAAACGTGAGAAACAATAAGAAGGTGTTTTTCCAAATTTATAATATAAGTTAACATAAACTTTATAATATGAGATTAAGTAATATTTCACTTCTGAAAACATTTTTCCAGATAAATGAGGAAAGAAAAAATGGCAGAATTTTATTCATGGCATTCTCATTTGAGTTATTACTTAATGAACAGAGTGAATTCAAAACTTTTTTTTTATCCAATTCTGTTTTTGTATCGTTTATCTATTCAATTCTTTAAATATTCAAACGATTTGTTTGGATGCATTGAATAATCTTTTCCCAGTCAGAATTTAAACGGAAAATGCTTAAATATTTCCTATATCCTCAATCTCTGATATTACTTTGCTCAGTTCTTCTAAGGTTGTTCACCTAATTTTCTCATCACTTAACTTTAACTACTGGCAACAGGCAAAGATGCTCAAAAAGTTTTATGTGATGAACTTAGTTAGGGATTGAGTAATTATTTCTCTGTCACCCATTTTAAACAGTCTCATAAAAAAAAATCATTTTTACCGACATTTTTTACTTCGATGCTTATTCCATGTACATTTATCAAATCTAACTTCGATGCTAACACACACACACACACACACACACACACACACACACACACACACACACACACACACACACACACACACACATATATATATATATATATATATATATATATATATATATATATATATATATATATACCTTTAAGAAAAACTAAAAGCGGTCACATTTGGATTATAAATTTATTTCCTTCCTGTTATGGGTATTGATATTAATCACTAACACCAAAAATAACAGGATTTCTTCAGATCCAATGGATAAAATAAATTTTATTATTCTAATAACATGATGGAAATAGATTTATAATCCTAATGTGATCGGTTTTTTTTTTTCGTAAATGAATTATTGCTCTGTGATGTCAGTTACATTGAGCTCTTTACCAGGAAAATTTAAATGTTCAGAGTTGAATGATTTTATTGTCCTGTCGGAATTATTCCTGACTCCGGTTTTACTGGACAGAATAATATATATATATATATATATATATATATATATATATATATATATGAAACATTTTAAAACTTTTACAGTCATTTACTCAATAACTTAATTCATATGCACATCCAAATTATATAACTCGATAATATGATTATTATTACAATGCAAATCATATCACCGCTACCTTAGTTTTAAATATTAGTATAGTGAGTAAAAATACTGAATTTGTCAAAGCGGATGAAGATATTTCCAGTGTTTGCTAAGTGGGAAGACATAAAGAAATATCTCACCAGACAGTTGTAAAAAGTTTACACATTTTTCCATTTCAATAAAGTCAATTGAATTTGAGCTAAAAATGTGATTAAGCGTGGTTTTATTTAAGAGGATTTGCTAAGTATCCCCAATTTATCGAGGTAAATTCCGTAGTTGTCAAGAAATATACATACCATCTTCATGAAGAATGACGATAAATAAAGAAACGTTTATATATATATATATATATATATATATATATATATATATATATAACGCTTCTTTATATATATATATATATATATATATATATATATATATATATATATATATATATATAGAGAGAGAGAGAGAGAGAGAGAGAGGGGACCATCTTTTCATCTTTTGTGTTTATTAAACAGAATAGTACGACACTTGGTCAAATTGATAAATGAAATACTTAAATATTGACCCCTCCAAACAGACTTAGTTTTCATTTTATATTTTTATTCATATTTTAACATTCAACCGTTATTAATTAATAAGTAGAAAAAAAGTTGTATTTTAAAACCGTAAAATGATTATTATTTCAGTTCAGACTAAATAGACGTCAGAATTTACCTTTTTTATTATGTGAACATGTTTTTTAATCAGTTTATTTTTCTTAAAATAAACTGAATAGTTGGAAATAAGTGTTTAACAGTTGACCCTCGTAGATGTTTAACGTTGATGTCTCCCTTCTGGTAGATAGTGAGATAATTTCAACCTTTTGTTGAAGGGATCTTTTCGTTGATAAGAAAGAACGTATGAAAAATTCCTTCTTCTACCTAAATGAAAGGGTCATGACTCACAATAGTTCTGAGAGGATTTCATATCCATTTTCGAATTTCGAACTGAAGAAGTAGTAATGGAATTTATGAGATCCACCTGGAAAATGTACCAACAGATAAACTTCAGAATATCATATTTTATCCAACCGTCTTGGACGTGCTTCTTTGAAATAACTTGGCAAGTAATTAAAGGAGTTCCTAAAGCCTGAATGAAATGACCTCCACCCATTGGCTAACTCAGCGACGAGACACTACCGTGTAATGAATTGTTGAGTGATATTGCATTGACAATAGTCACGTGCATCACACAAATTTGACAAATCCTTTTGTCATTTATATGCCAATCCAAGCAAATTCTGATTTTTAAAACTCTGTAAAGTCCAAAATGGTGGTTGTATAACTCCATTGCCAGTCATAGGTTTGTTACTTTTCGTCATTACTGATTTAAGTTTGTTTGGTTTTGTAATCTTTGAGGATCATTTAATGCCAGATCTGGTTTATTCATATATATATATATATATATATATATATATATATATATATATATATATATATATATATGAGGTGTAATCAAAACTAAACAAAGTTTATAGATCCAAGTATTTGCTATGTATCACATACAACTCAATTAAACATCAGTCATTTGTTTACATACGGGTAAATGATCGAACAATTCTATTTCAAACAATTCAATTTATCATAAGTCATTTGTTTGCTGTCAGATTAAATGCCAAACAGTTTTATTTGATCCATAGATAAGACCCTCTCAAGGGCTATCACAACGAAGTGGTGTGAACCTGGGAGTGATGGCAATGAAGGTTATCTTCACATTCCCAATGGTTCCAGCATTGCTTGAGCCTCACCATCAAATTGTTTAATGTCATATATAGGACACTCTTTTGGCGGTATTGCGCCTCAGCGGAAATGCAGCCCCAACCGAATGGGTTTGTTATTATTAAACGCTTGTATAGTGCCCAGAAATATCTCGTCATACAGACTTTATAGGAGAAAACATGTAAATTAAATGGATATTTTTTAAAATAACTAAACTATTAAAATGCAAATATTTTGGAGAGCTGAAAGATTTATAATATTTTCCCAAAAAATTTCGAGGCAATAATGGCTACGTGTATAAGGTAAGAAAAAATCGTACAGTTTTCTAGATTAAGTTTTTCCATTTCCCATTTCCTTAATATTTTTGGTCGATGTGGTACATACGCAGTTTCATTAGAAAAATTGAAGCTCACTGCAAACATCAGTCACGTTTAAGGCAGATAAGATTCAATAAAAACCATCAGTTCATCATCATCATCTTCATCATCATCAATTTTTAGAATCAATCATTTAAGATATTCATCTTCAATGGTGGACAATAGTTTTCTATTGTCACAGGGTATGTTAGCTATTATTTTAACGTAGATACTAATTAGATCTTTCTCCTGTGAGTTATTTTTAAAATAAATAAATATTCCAAGCATCTGTCACTCACTCATATATATTTTATGATACTAATAGTTTTGGAGTGTGTGCAGTCCTATCAGAACCACTGATAAACTTTTAACTGATAAATGAAAGACAAAAATATTTGCTCATTTTGATCATTGATTATCTAAAGGAGTGTGCACATTATTTATTATGACTTTGTCATGTTTTCGGGCTGTATGTTTTTCACATTATTCTCTCAGAATATACGACTCAGATCTTCAAATACTTTAAATTTCTGGGAAATAACTATTCAAAAATAAGTTTATCCAGTTAGAATCGAACTCATTATAATAGTAGTGACTTTACTGCCTTTGTTCTACGATAGGCGAACATTTCAGTTTTATCTTACAGTGCCACAAGGAAATATCCTTTAAGGTTTGAAGTCGCTACTTTTGCTCGTGTTCTGTATGGTATCTTATTAATCTTACCTTCTTTAGGTGACACGAAATAGATACAATTATAGACAAATAGATAAACTGAAGTGAAATTAACGGGTTTGAAGTTTACAGACAAGGACTGACAAATTATATAGAGAAAGAGATTTAGAAGAAGTACGAGTTATAGAAGGAAAGAAAATATGGCACTGCTCTATCATACTTAATTCAAACCCAATTATGAAAACTGACTAATGGGATCTGATAGACACAATGAAATGGCGTTGATTAGTTCTACATAAATGATGTAGTGATAACTTTGGAGAAATAATTCTCACTGTGGTCATGACGAGAGCACAACCTGTAAGTAGGTGTCTCCCTCGTTTGCACTATTTTTGATGGCGTTCCAATCATTGCAAAATGCGACAGACGCTCAAATTGTGAGTTCGTATCACGCTCAGAAGGAATCAAGTGAGCTCGATTATTCACACTTGGTTACTGCTTTTACACCTGAATGGTAAAGGCCCATCACACATTTAGGCCATTTTACGTCTCCGGACACGGGCCGAACAGATACGATACGACAGGTTGACTCGGTCAGTTAATTGGATACTGGCACTGCCCACCACATTTCAAGTGAATCAGGTAAGGGCTGGGTTAAAATACTTTTTCTTTAACACCAATTGAAAGAGCATAGAGTTGTGTGGGTGGGAGGCATGGAATAACGATTTAGTAAGAGACTTCATCAGAGAAGAGTTTAGCACATCGGGGGTCGTGGTCGTTTGACTAATTACTGAAACGCCTGCTGAAGGAGATCTATTTATTTATTTCATAATACACTGTCCGTCAATTCTGTCACGTTACACAGTGGTGAGTGTAAGTTGTGAAGTCTGTTCATCCCACCCCCAATGTACAGCTTTAGAGATAAGAATGTGGGTTTTTCAGACGTTTGTTTGGGGAAGAAAATGCGATTGTTATGAACCACTTAGTAATGAGGGTGTGAAATGAAAATTTTTCAAGTGGGATTTTATTACTGAGCTGATATCTCTATACAGACACAAGAAAAGAAAGAAGTCGATGTATATCGATGTTTCAGAGAAAGTATGTTAATATTAGACATTTCAATCTTTTTTTTTTTCTACATATGTAGTAGAAAACAAAACACAAACAACCATGTACACATATATTTACTCATTAACTATATATACATAAATATACTATGCAGTTTGGTATATTCATAAATACATTAGTGATAAAGTTTAGATAGCGCAGAAATAGGTTCAACAATGCATATGAATCTTTGTCTACGCAATCCTAACACACACACACACACACACACACACATAAACACACACACATACACACACATACGTATATATGTATGTGTGCATGTATGTGTGTGTGTGAAACATACAGACAGACAGAGACAGAGATAGAGTGATAGATATATTTACGTGTTTAGCCAACCCCTATGCCACAAACAGGATGCGACACAAAAACATTTTTAAACGGAGTACATCTGGTTTGAAATCAGAGTTTTCCTTCTCCTAAACTGGTTGCTTAACCAGAGCTTAATAGCCCAGTCTGTCCAATTATTCATCCATAGCAAGGGGAAGAGCATGTGTATTAGTCTGAAGTTTAACGCAGGAAATGTCTAGGATTCCATTTGCGACAACTATAAACATCTCGCAGAACGGTAGAGACGAAAAGTCTCTAATCTTGTAAACCAAGCCAAAGAGAATAATGATATCTGGTCCGAAAATAATGTAAGCTCCTTTCTTTTCCAAATTCTAAGTTATTTTTAGCATACAAATTTTCGCAAACGTTCTCTCTTCTTTTTCATTTAATCCAAGAATAAAGTCTCTATATCTTCAAACCAATTTCGAATAATTACTCCTGCTTTATCATCAGAGGAAATTTGTTGACCTTTGAAAACATATTTTAATTTCCAAAATTCTGCTCCTGTTAAAATGAGGCTGTACAGGGAGAATGCAAAAAAGTCGAGGAATTAAAAATTTTATATTAATTCTTAACGGCTATGTGATCTTTCGTTATTGTGAATAATGAAAAAAGAAATCATCACTCATCAAGTGTCAACGAGAAAACAATTTACCCACGACTCCATAGTGTCACAGGGAAAGTGCAGGAGATTTTCATAAAATTAACTCCAAAATATATGGGTTTAAGGATTGGTAATTTTAAATCTTTTTATACTGAATTCTTCCCACGAAGAAACTGGAATTAAGATAAAATTAAAAACAGGTAAAAATAATATAAACAAAGATATCATTCTGCACATATACGCTAAGACGCTTAGCAAGATTTTTGGAGCTGGGGAAATATATAGTAATGGCTCGGATAATAACAAAAGATTAATATAATACAAAATGTTTCTACAAAGCAACATAAGCGATAATGAATATTCCAGCAATCATCGCCAGTATAAGACTGTTATGTGGGTACCTTTGGTGGTGTAATGGTTAGCAAGCTTGACTAGCAAACCTACACGAGTGAGTTCGAGTCTCATTGGGCGGCCCATTCATTTGGTCTTGTGCCACATCGAAGCAAAGAGCTTTGTAAATTACTATAACACTGTTATGTTCACATTAAATCAAAATGAAATTAATAGACTAAGGAATAAAGATAAAATATCAACAACGAAAAAAAGAAGTGGGAAGAAAGAAAGAAGGATCGATTTAAAAGAAAGAAAGAAAGAAAGAAAGAAAATTTAGTCGAAGAAATAGTGGGGAGAAAGACAAAAATGTACGTAGAAAAGATGAGTCGGTAGAAAGAAAGAAAGAAAGAAAGAATGCGAAAAAGAAGGAAACATAAAAGCGTGCGAAAGAAAGATTGACGCGGAAGAAAGAACGAGGAAGAAGAAATAAAGAAAGAGAGAGGTGGAAAAAAGAAAGAGTGAGATAAAATAAAGAAGGAGTTGGTGAAAGAAAGAAGGAGCACAAAGAGAGAAAGAAATGAAGAAAGAAAGAAAAGGAAGTTAATAAGATATAAGGTCACTGAGACATTGGGAACTGACACATTAGTGCTATCGGTTAAGCAATGGATGTCTAGTTCTATTTGCAAAGTGCAACACTCGTACATAGTAATGAAGAAGAAGAAGAAGAAGAAGAAGAGGACTTATCAGATCATGTTTGTTACTGTGCCGTAAACCACAGAATGAAAATAAAAGAAAAATACAATTAATCTTTCGCGGAAATTGAGAAAAGGTACGATGTATAACGTTGACGAACTCTTGGAGTCAGGCCTTGGACACTGGACTAAAAACAGATGAAAAAAAAGATTAAGCCTGATCAGATTACAGTGATGCTTGAACCTACGAGGATCTTGAGAAATGTAATTGATATTCAATATTTTTGTCACTCAATCTCAATCGATAACTACAAGTTATATGAAGGAAAATGCCAATGCATCAAATATAAATAATAATCTTAAAATATTGAGGATACATGCTGTCACTTGATCTGGAAGACCTACCAGCTTTTTCAAAACAAAATCTTGGCGATTGGACGAGTACAAAATAATTGAATAAATGCCATTTGTTTTTAAAATTATTTCTAAAATAAATGTCGTTAATGACCCAACACATATTATTAGCCCCCGGAGTTCTGATCGATTTCAACAGGTGAAAAGTAATGTTGGTAAGTGCTTATTTGTCTGGCAGAGTAGTTGCTTTTTTATTTTGGATTCTGAGTTTGTTTTGTTTCGCGAAAATCATTTTATTCTATCTACACTTATTTTATTTGACAGAACATTTCCTTCAGACCGTTGCTTCAACCATAGAACCACATCGTTTACTTTCAAAGAACTGTCCGAAGCAACAGCGACAAATTTTGGTAAAAACAACTCACAGGCTTTTCAGTTCATTTATCGCTATTTTCAATTCATTCATCAACTACTGACTGTGCATCCAATTTATTTCATTCTTCCTTATTCTCTCTCTCTCTCTCTCTCTCTCTCTCTTTCTCTCCCAGTCTCTCTCACGTAGTCTATCTTTCTCTTTCTCTCTCACGGAATCTCTCTCTCTCTCTCCCTCTCTCTCTCTCTCTCACTATCTCTCTCGCTATCTCTCACACACACCTGTACTCTTTCTTTCTTTCTCTCTCACTCTCTCTCTCTCACTCTCTCTCTTTCATTGGAATTCATATTTGTTCTTCTTTTCTTTCATCATGAAATATCTATCTATCTATCTATCTATCTATCTATCTATCTATCTATCTATCCTTTCTCCCTTCTTGCTTTTGTATCGATCACTTTATGTTTTTTCTCTTCTGTTAAAGAATTAAATTTTTATCATTTTCTTTCTTTTCCAAATTCCATTTTTGTCATTTTCTTTTTAATTTTGCCGAAACAACAATTTTCAGGTTCTGCTAAATAATTCAAAATTAAATGAAACACTTTTTAGAACATTCCCCAAACTCCAATGATTACCACTATCAAAAGAAGCCGAAAAGAATATAAAAAAAGCGGGAGTAGGTATCATTCGAACCCTGAAACAACTGACCAATTTGCCTAATAGTAAAATTCGATAAACGATTCACTTAACTCCCCGATGTAGGATTCGATCTCTTCGAGCAGTTCTAGCCGAATCAACGATTCAATATCACAATCTGATATTGATTTCATAGATCTTTACCTGTCAGAAATCTGGTGTCGCTGCAATGCAACTCGCAGCACCGCGATTTTCAAGCAATAAATGCTTTTATAATCAGCGATGCATTGCCGTGCAATTTTCGCCCGGAATGCAATTAAATATTTATTAGCTGCTGCTGATGTCGCTGCTGTTTAATCACAAATTAAATAATTTATTCCCCATTCTTTTTCGCGTTATATTTATTTTTTAATTAAAGAAATGCATTTATGGTCGTTTTCTATTGTTAGTTTCTCTTGCCTCTTCTTTATTCCATTCGAGGCGGTTTTTTGCTGTACAATCATGAATCATTTGAGCTGGAGAATCCCAACTAATATATATATATATATATACATATATATATATATATATATATATATATATACATATATATATATATATATATATATATATATATATATATATATATATATATACTTGCATAGTGTCAGTAAAAGATGAGGGTGTTATTTACACATGGATAACTGATCATTATATAGCATCTGTACATAGCATCAAATTGTTGCTCCTTGGGACGTTTTTAGCTGAGATTAAACTATAATATCTCTTCCTCAGTTGTCTTCTCGTTTTTTTATCATGATGTTGCAATGTTCTTCGGGTTGTGCACCAAAACAACAAAACGCAAGCTTTGAAGGAGCTCTTTTCAATAGTTTTTGCCTCCGTTAACCAGACCATATATCACGTTCTATACCAAAGGATAGTTAAACATCGGATAGGAGTGTAGTATCGACTATTAAAAAAAACATGCATGTTGATGAAAGCTGTTATTTTTTCGAAAGGTTCAAGTAGAAAACTTAAAGAAAAAAAATTAACTAAAGATTAAGTCGACTTATGAATATAAAGAAGGTTACTTAACATTTTTAATTATAATTTCTTTCACATAATATTTTTCATTATATTTCCTCTGGTACAGGTGATCAAATTTCTTGCAGCAATACACCGATTCTATGAGAGGGGCGAATATGATACATTCCCTAACCAAATTTATTGATAGACCAAGAAACAAACTATTCATAAATTTTGCTGTAGAAATATTCTGATCGATCTATGGTTTGGTTTGGTTTCTTTGTTTAATGGCATATCAACTCTTTGTAGGTTATTTAATGCCAAAGCCATTCTCCTTGAAGAACAGTAGTGGTACTATTTAACCCATAGCTGGGAGGATAAGGGGGTTCATACCTTTCATAAGGGCATTTGTCCGTAAGTGAATGTAATAGCGCGACTGGAGTACGAACTCGCGTACTACGATTCCGCAGTCCATGGCTTTAACCATTACACCACGAGGACACCCCCTGATTGATCTATCAATCTACAGAGAGCATTTAGAAGGAAACTCAAACCTGATTAAGTTATCATCATAAATTCATTTCGCCGGAGAATATTATAATACTCACGGTCTCATGACTAATAACAACTTTACCAAGTTTAAGTTTCCTTCTAATTGCACTATATACGCTCTGAATGTGAATGTTGTTATATAAACCGGGAAGGAATAAGAAATGTAATAATAGCCATACATCGAGCACTCACATAGATTTATATGATATTCCCCTATACAATGCTATACATTATCCACACCCATTGTCTTCGTACACTGACTGGATATTACTAATATATATATATATATATATATATATATATATATATATATATATACACCGTGGGGTGTTAATATTTATCTCTATTAATATTTTCGTCATTGTATTGATATCCATCTATCTATTTATCTCTCTCTATATATATACAGTGTTATATACATGCATTAAAATAAATAAACATCAATCCTCTTTCGGGATCAATTCTTGTGGGTTTATTTGGTTTACGCATAAAGCAGATTAGCGACTGGGTTTGCGGAACAAAACACTCATGTAGTAAGTGAGATCTTCACTAGATGATAAAATTCAATAAATTTTTGAAATACTTAGCTAAGTTTATTTGATAAATGGAATTCAAATTTTCGTTAATAATCTTGAACTCATTTCCATTTTCACGATAATTAATCGCTTTCAACTAACCCAGAGAGAAATGAAACTTAATAGTGTAACCAACACTTTAAAACTCCTACTAATAACAGTCTTAACGATTCAAATCATTGTTTTCTTGTGAGAAAAATTTGTTCAAATTTATTTGAACTGAAATTAGAACGATAAACAGATTTCTGAAATACGAGCATCATTAAATAAGTTTCCAGAGTTTTTTTCTATGGGCACTTTTATTAATAGTAAACACATGAAACTCTAGTCCCATTCGAAGTAATCTCCACCGGCTTCAATGCACTTGTTGTAGCGTTCCAACAACTTCTGGAACGCCCCATGGAAGTCCTCTGGTGTGAGGGTGTCAATGACCTTCGTCACAGCCTCTTTCATCTCCTCAATTGTCTCATAACGACAGCCTCTGAGCTTAGGGAATAACCAAGAGTCACAGGGACAAAGGTCTGGACTATAAAGAGGGTGAAGAAGTCTTGATGCCCATCTTGGTCAAATAGTCTGTAACAAGGATGGAGTTGTGGACTGGTGTATTGTCCAGGTGGAAATGCCACTGACCCGATTTGAAGAGTGCAGGCCCCTTCCAACGGAATCTCTTCCTGAATTCCCTTAAAACCTCAACATAGTAATCCTAACCCTAACCGTTTGGCCAATCAACTCTGGTGTATTGATTTCCTTACTCCTCCCACACCTCCCATCATCCCTCACAGACTCCCTGCCTTCCTTGAATCTCTTATGCCACTCAAAAACTGATGCTCGATTCATGCAAGATGCTCCAAAGGCAGTCTGAAGCATTCCATATGTTTCAGTGGAATTTTTTCCAAGTTTAAAACATAATTTTATTGCATATCGTTCTTTTAAAGTGTCCTGACGTCCAGATTGCATTTTCGAAATTCACCATCTGTGACAATCAGGTTTTAGTAGGGTGTATTCCAATTCCTGCTGTAGCGGTTAATTTGAACCTGAAATCATAAAAATAGTCAGTCATCTCATAAGATATATAGCAAAAACATACTGAATTTTCAAGTATCTACGACAATTTTAAATTCCAGTACAAAAAAGTTTGGAAACTTATTGAATGCACCACGTAAATTGAACGGATTTTAACTCAAAAAAGTGAAACGTAAATGTCATTTTAAATTGAATAATCATTGATGCTAGTCTTTTCTTTTTAAGGTGGCACAAGTCAATGCGTGATTGGAGTGAAAGAATCTTGCAGAGCGACTCCTTGATTGATCGATTTTTTTGCAAAGATTATGATAAGGAATTGAATCTAGTTCCCCAAAATCCCTATTGTAGAAGTTCGGCAAATCCAATGTGAATAAATCTGGAAAAACTAAATGAAAACTATGAGACAAGATTTTATAATTTTGGGGAATTTCTTAAACGAGAATATATATATATACATATATATATATATATATATATAGAGAGAGAGAGAGACAGAGAGAGAGAGAGAGAAAGAGAGACAGAGACAATGATTAGAAGGCAGAAAATACTAGCGTTGAATGAGGATTAATTAGCTGATCACAAATTTTCAGCTTCATTTTATTTTTTGATTTGCTTTTCCTTATGTTAATCTAATCAAAGATGAGTAAATATTTGCTCATTTACACGAATTAACTTTCTTCTTTGTCGGAAGATATTCAGTTATAAAATAGTCAATAACAACATACAAAGGTAAAAACGCTCAACTTATGAGGTGTCATCTGCTCGGCTAGATGAGAGAAATAGCATTACAGTGAAATATAAAGGTATTAGCTTGAAATATCATTTTACAAGTAATCATTAAAAAAAAAAGTGAAATTTCCTCATGCACAAACACAAGCTCTTTCTTTCTTTACTTTTCTAGTACAAACATCATGCCCTCCCCCCTCTCTCTCTATATATATATATATATATTTACCAATCTAATATCTACCATTATTCACGGTACAGAAAAAAAAACAAAAACAAAAAAAACCCTGGCCAGGAACAAGAGAAAAAAGTATCTCGAATCACCGCCCAGGGAAAAAAGAAAAAAATGTTGGGTCAAAAAGAAAGAAAAGGCCAACCTCGTCCGACCCCTTGAAAAAAATCAAGGGATACGCAGTCAGTGGTCAAAAGAAAACCAAAAAACCCTCCGCGAATCCTGCAATGCTACAATTACTAAAGTGTTCAACACCAGACAATGGAGCCAATTATAAGATTAAAGTTATAGTTGCATGCCAAACATTAATGGAATAATAAATAGGAGTAATATAACTAAATTAAGTACGAAGAAAAATAAGGTACTATTTACCAACCCCTCCGCTCGGGCAGGATATGACACAAGGTCAATTTTTAAGCGGAGTTTAACAGGTTTTAATTCAGAGTTTTCCTTCTCCTAGACTAGTTGCCTCACCAAGGCTGAAGAACCTAGTCCGTCCTACTATTTACCCATAGCTGGAGGGAGAATAAGGGGGTTCATACCTTTCCCAAGGGTATTTGCCCGAAAGTGAACGTAATAGCGCGACTGGAGTACGAACTCGCGTACTACGATTCCGCAGTTCATCGCTTTAACCATTACACCACGAGGACACGAAGAAAAATAAGGTAATTGATAAATGTAACTGTAGGGATAAGGTTAGATGTCCCCTCGAAGGCAAATGTAAGCAGGAATGTGTCGTGTATAAAGTAGAAGTATATTGTGATTCCTCGGTCTGCTTAACTATTACAGACGTTTCATCCCACACTGTGCGGATCTCCTGTCTCCTCTGTCTGACCTGTTACGTAACAGGAGAAAAAAATGAGCAGATTTCGTTGAATGACATACAGTTAAAAGCCTTTAACGAAGTGAAGCAGAAATTAGCAACAACATCGCTACTTGCACATCCTGTACCCGACGCCCAGTTCTCATTGGTCGTTGATGCATCGGGCACAGCTGTAGGTGCAGTTTTGCAACAACAATACGAACAACAGCTACAACCTCTCGCTTATTTTTCGAGACAGCTGAAACCGGCAGAACAACGTTACAGCACGTTTGGCCGTGAACTCCTGGCAATGTACCTCGCAGTGAAACACTTTCAGCATTCACTAGAGGGCCGGCAATTTGTAATCTACACTGATCACCGTCCGCTTACTTTCGCGCTGCGCTTAAAGCCGGACAAGTATTCTCCTCGCGAAACTCGCCACTTGGATTTTGTTTCGCAGTTTACAAACGATATCCGACATATCTCTGGTGAGCAGAATGCTGCGGAAAACGCCTTGTCTCGCCTTCCAATTAATTCTCTTTTCTCACCTTCGGATATCGACTTTCGGCAGATGGCCTTAAACCAGCCACGTCTGGACACCTTGGATCTATCGTCACCTGAATTTGCAACTTGCAAGTTCACATACCTGCCAGTGCCCTCTGCGGACACGCAGATTATCTGTGACTCATCAACAGACGCACCTCGACCTCTTGTTCCGATGACTCATCGTAGAGTTGTTTTTGGCACCCTACACCAATTGGCACACCCCGGACCCAAAGCCAAAGTGAAGCTGATTTCAGCTAGATTTTATGGCCAAACATGAGGCGTGATATCACTGCCTGGACACGTTCTTGCGTATCCTGCCAAAAATCAAAGGTGCACACACATATCCGTGCACCCCTCGGTACATTCAGCACCCCAGACGCTCGGTTCAGCCATATCCATATAGATCTGGTTGGACCATGGCCGGTCAGTCAAGGATTTACTTACCTCCTGACCTGTATAGACCGTTTTATACGATGGCCTGAAGCTATTCCCTTAAAGGACGTTTCCGCTGAATCCGTAGCGCAAGCCTTATATCAGGCTGGATAACGCGTTACGGAGTTCCAACAACAATTACCACTGACCGTGGCAGGCAGTTTGAATCCCACCTATTCCAGGAACTTTCCAGGATTTTAGGGATCAATCGCATACGAACTACGAGCTACCACCCTGCTTCTAACGGGATGATAGAACGTTTCCATCGCCAATTGAAGGCCGCATTGCGCTCCTATCCTGACCAACAGCGATGGAGCGAATATGTACCTGTTGCCCTTCTTGGCTGTCGTGCAGCTATCAAAGAGGACCTTGGATACTCTCCAGCAGAACTTGTCTATGGAGTATCGCTATCATTACCAGGTCAGATGCTGAACCCTATAGATCTAACGGGAACAGATCCAGCTTTATATGTAAACAGACTGCAATGTTATTTTGGTTATCTCCCACAAATGCAACCTAGGGAACAGACCATCAAATCATCAGTCCCCAAACATATTTCCTCATGGACTCACGTTTTTCTAAGAAAGGACGCTGTCAAAGCCCCTCCCACTCCACCTTACACTGGCCCTTACCGCGTGCTTTCACGCACTGACAAACTTTTCACCCTTGACATTAATGGCAAAAAAGAAACTGTATCTATTGACTGGGTGAAAAGAGCCTTTCTTAACACAAACACACAAGAGCTACATATCCCCACCCACTTAAACACATGAACATACCCTTACACCTGTAGAAAAAAATATGATGTCAAAAGACAATTACGTCACCACCACACCTAGTGGTCGACGAGTACATTGGCCCAAAAAGCTCTGTAAAACTGTTTATGTATAAAATGTACCCTTGTTTTATGGCTGCTATCTTTTTCTCTGTCGGCTTTCCGCCTAAGCAGGGGGTGATGTAGCAGCCACAGATCTATTACCTTTCGCGAATCAATGCCCCTGTTAAGAGAGTCGGTCACTCACTGACCAATCAACTGGCAGAGCGCATTAATTCCTTCCCCCTCTCAGGAACTATTTTTTCTGGTCCCTTTTCTGTAGAACGGACAACGTCAGAGAGAGTCTGGAGCTAGCAGAAGAAACATATCTCTCTCACACGACTGCACTGATTCCACTTGGAACACTTCGCTCACTGCTTGCTTTAAACACGCTTCCTACGAACCAAGGACCAGCATACAGACCAGCGACGCAAAAGAGACACTTCCTCACTCTCACTCCTTCACGCCTGCTACTAATAAACCTTACTTTGTTGTGTTGTTAAAAGAAGTTTTGTTATTCATTTGTGTTGCCTAAAATATATAGTGTTAGGGAAATTAACAATTTCCCGAAACGCTATAGATATACTTTGGGTCGACGCAAAGGAAGTTTAAGACTAGGTACTATAACCATAGAACAAGTTTCTCGCTCGAGAAATATAGGCATAGCACTGCATTATCTAGTTATGTGTGTGAGCTTAAGGAGAACACAGGGGTAGATCCTATAATGAAATGGGAAGTAATAAAGAAATGCCGTAAATATAGGGCAAGAAATAGGGCTTGTAGCCTTTGTATGGAGGAAAAATTGGCCATAGCGGCTTGTAAAAGTAGGAATATGTTAAACAAAAGATCGGAGGTGTTAAATAGTTGTAGACACAAAAGGGCGTGGTTACTCTATAATTAGGGATAGGTTTTGGGAAAAAAAAAATTATTTAATCTTTTTTTAATTTTTTTTTTTGTTTTTACTTTTTTTAAAATTTTTTTTATTTTTTTTTAATGCAAATTTGAAGCTAGGTGGTTTTTGGTAAATAAAAGAAAGAGATTTCTCCTAGAATTCAGTCGAATTTAGGCTTCCTGATGATCCGTTAAGGTGAAACTTTAGTAGAAGATTTTCGACTCACGATTTAGGTTAATTTTATATATATATATATATATATATATATATATATATATATATATATTGATATTTGAATTTCATCTAAAGATGTACACATTTAAAAAAGAGTTCCACACACACAAATACATGCATATACATAGATACATAGATGTGTGTGTGTGTGTGTGTGTGTGTGTGTGTGTGTGTTTACGCACATTTGCCGGAAATCAACTGATTACCGAACAAAAAAGAGTTTATTTTTGTGCCAAAAATGTTGGGGCACACGAAGCTGTAATTTTTGAATTTGTACTTTTTTTTATTTATTGACCAATCGGTGCATCCACACTAGGTTTTAAATTTTGAGATACTTTGTTGACGACAGTATTTGACTTCCTGCTAAATATTCAAAGTTCTAAAACCCAAAATAATCTAAGAAATCTTTCCATCCAGGAACATTAAAAACGCAATTTCTCAGTTAATTAGAATCATAGATAAATAGTCAACTTTTGTTTATCTCATTTTGAGCCTACACAAATTGTACAAAAAAAAACAAGGTAAATATTTTTTTTCAGAAACAATGGATTTTTTTATACTTACTCAGTAAATAGTAAGTAATTTATTATTTCTAACTCAAATGCCTTTTGGTTTATATTTTTCTTACACGAAAGAATTTTTTTTCAACTCGTTTAATTTTTTCTTAAATTGAACAAATTCTTGCTTAGATTTGTAATCTAATTAGACACACCGGTTTATTTTTTAATTGTACGTTACTTCCAAGCGAGATTTACAGATCGACCACTGGATGGTTGAAAAGGAGAGTCATATATGAGAAAGAGATTCGAGACAGTCAGAGAAAAAGAGAGACAGAGACAGAGAGATATATATATAGAGAGAGAGATAGAGAGAGAATGTATGTGTGTGTGTGTGTGTGAGAGAGAGACAGATTATATAAGGGAGAAACGAATGAGAAAGTGAATGCGGGCGTCCCCAAGTTTAGGTTGGAATAGCTGTGGGGGCCCGCGTTAAAAATAGCACCTAATCAGTGACAGGTGCGCAGCATAGAAGATAGGAAAAGAAAGTCAATTGTGTACGAGACGTGACACTATAAAGACTGGACAAAACCTTTGGTACAACCGCTGCGGAGCTGTAAAGACTCATAGACCAGTTGGAACCATGGGGATACAAATGTCTATGTTGTGCCGTTGCACTACAAGTGTCTGCTGAGAATCGTAGTGGTGCAAGCGTCTGTTTGGTATTGTTGTATTACAAGCGTCCATTGCAGAACCATACTTTTACACATTTATGATGGAGTTAAATATATTCATCAGTCACTTGCTGATATTGCATCAGCACCAGTCACATACCTTCCAAATAGTCACTAATTTTCTCAATAAACTATTTCATACACAAAACATCCAAATAGCTTTAGCAGACAATAACTGCTTTGCTTCATTCCCAAAATCTAAATCATCTCTATAAACGATATTCATGCTCTTACTAATATCATTTTTGCTTACAAGAAAAGATTTTCTAACTTTTTCAGTAAACTTTTCACTGAAGCTTAAGAAATGAAAAATTATACTTTTGTTGAGCAGATTTTTAGTCTTTCATTATCTGCTTTATCAGCCACACACATCCACACACACACACACATATTTATATATATATATATATAGATTTATATAAACAAACAATCACATATACGCAAATATATGAATATTCATATATCTCGTGAAATCAAAATATCTTCCCACCCCACCATTGGCATCTATGAAAACTTTATTTATATCTCTCTGTCTCTCTGTTGAAGAGTTATCATTCCTTCAGCTTATGAATAATTCCTAAAAATCCGGTGTATTTTTAAAAATTTTCGAGGATTATTTCGGATTTGACCAAATCCTTGCTAGAATTAGACAATTAATGACTGATCAGTTTGAAATTTAGTTAGTGGAAGAGAATGAAGTCTCAGAGAACTAAATCAGGCAAATACTTGATGTGGGTACAATGATCAAGTTATGGAGATACAGAAATTCTTGCTTAAGCTTGAAGGCACTCTTGCTGACACACCTCAATGTTGTTAAGTCATATTCTTTGGCGTTTGTATCGAATTTTCTCTCAAACACCAAAGTAACGCTACAGTATTGACTTTGAAGGACCAATTTTCAGGGATTTAGTTTATTGCTGGTCGATATGATCTCTTCTCATGTTCTTCAACTCCTTAAATACAAGTGCCTCTCAAAAAACCTCACTCAGCTTATTATTCATTGCCATCGGCATACTTCAACATTTCAAGTATCGATTTACCGAATTTGATGGTTGTTCTCTATTCAAGTTTGAGATTCATTCTAAAATTGCAAATGAACACCTGAATGTAGAAGCACCAGTAATAATGATAATTTTTCAATTTCATTTCTTTAAGGAAAAGATAGATATTTGTTCAACCTGCAAATATTTCTTTTCTTCATTTTTTTTTGTAGTGATTGCCAAAAACAAAATCTGCCTGTCGGCTTCAAAGCAGAACATTTTCTATTAGTTATAAGCCTTCACTTCAAGGACCATTCAAATTCATTAGATACTTGCATCCACCCAAACACGGTAAGCGATAACGCAATATTTCCCTGGAAACGAAAATGCTTCTCGTTTCTTATCCATTGACTAATAGTCAAGGAGGGAGGTAAATCAGTCCAGGAAAAAAAAACCTAAGGTCAAGCAAAAGAAAATCGAAATGGCATAAATGATTTAAATTAGAATCAAGCATTCTATTATCTGACAGACAATTATTCCTATTTTTTAAGTAGTATGGCAGTCACATTTAGGATGCAGGTGCGTTTACGACCCCGAAAAATTACGGTAATTAATATTGAAATAAATAAGAATGATGGAATAGAACAATGAAATCAAGGAAGTATATAAAAGGTCGTTAGCAAAGAAAGCCACATATATCGGATTATATTCGAATTAGATAATCTCAAACAAACAAATAAAGGATGAAATAAGAAAGACTTCAAGGATATTGGTGGAAGGCAAACTCTTCAGCATGAATCTGATCAAAGGAAAAATGTCTGCGATATTTCCTAGGTAAGATGCGGTCCTCTGCTTGTCACGGAGCCCAATGTGGCTATTTGTTCGTGACTATCACATTAGCTTCCGACTGTTTGCATTGTCATGTCCTTCCATGCCTTCGCTGTGTTTGAAAGATCCACGAAGGGAATTGACACAAGTCAGCCGTTTCTTCTTCTGACAGTCAGGTAATATGAGTGGCTAGATTGTCTAGCAACTCAAAGAATTGAGAAAATTAGTTGTTTAACAACAAGAAAAAATGTTTTTATTGAAACACGTTTGTAAAGCAATAAATAACAAACAGAAGAAGAAAGAATATCGAGAGAGGAAGAGTGACGATGAGGTGCAGTTAGTATGACACTAATGTCTCTAAACTCTGTGACTTTGAGTTTTTGTAAAGTCTGAAGGTTGTTCGGCGTGCCTCGGGTCTAGAATGGAAGGGATGCTTCTTTGACAGTCTTGAGTTTCTTCTTGGTCTCATTCCTCATCCTCTCTGATGATTCGTTTTACCATCCTATTTTTATAGATCAATATCTGGACTAAAAAGGTTTCAGATTAGTTGTCCAATAAGAGACAATTAGGAGTCATATTCCCATTGGTCAGCCAATGATACTTAAGGATTATATCTATAATAACAATTACAGGGAAAACCCTTTTTACACAATTTGATCAATTGGACCAGGTTTAGAGCAATGGGGTTGAACTAAAAATTCTCAGCCTTATCTGACTGAGTGAGCCATGCCCAGCTCACCTTTATTTAGGATGGAGCAAAATCAAATCTCCCTTTTGACATTGACCTTTAAGATAATGACTAAAAAATGGGCCGTTTCATCATTATGATCGATGTGGTTAATTGACAACTGAAAAATGAAATAAATTCGCTGACCTTTAAAATCAAAAATCAGTTGTCTCGCACTGAACTGACCTTTAGGAAAAATCAACCAGCTTTTTAGGTCAATTTAAGCCTTTAAGAAAAAGATACTTATTTTAAGGACTTTTTGGCTTTTGAGATATTTATTAATTTTTATATATTTCATAATTTTTTATTTTTACGTATTAATCAAGACGTGTCACAAAGATACTTCGGAAACATTTTAAAATGGCCAACAGGTGAGTTCAGAAACAAGGATTATAGGACGAGAAAACTAATGAGGATTCACAAGGCTTGAGAGGTGAAGTGGTCAGAGTATATTTAAAATTTTTTTTAAATAGGACATTGTCTCACCAGCATTCAAGTTTACGTAGATGAAGCAATCCATGCAATTGAGGAATACTGGAATAGAGGAAGGAGAGAGCAATTACTGCAAACAAAAAGATTTACAACAAACACAATACGAAAAAAAGCAGGAATTAGTGAATAAAATCTGGAGAAAAACAAGTATAAGGACACTTCAAAATATAAACTCCGGCCGTTGCACACGAGATAAACTGGACTAAATTATGAGGCGGAAGTCTAACAAAATGAAAAAAAATCTTAATTAATAACTTCTGAATAACGCAATGATAACTACTTAAGAACTAGAATATATAAGAGTCAGGAAATATCTCGAGTAGACTATATTAGAAGAAAGATCAAACATTCAACCCAATTATAAGCAAAGTGTCCAAGTAAATTAGGCATACGATTCCTCTGAGATGAAAACGAATTATTCAATCGCAGCTTGAGGAAACAACAGCAAAAGAAGAGGTAAACAAACAAGTAGAATAAATGAACAAAACAATATTGACTTTTGTAGGAAGACGAAAATAATACCAGGATTTAGTAAGACAAACAAAAAAATTTATTCTAAAGTAACGAAAGAAAATTCTATCAACAAGACAATAAACAAAATATGAAAAAAATGAATAACTGGATGGAAACAAAACAAAAAATCGCATTAACAATGGTATTAGCACACCAGAAAAGCTCAGTGATTAAATGACATGAAAAATGAATTATAAGCAATTGAGGAAGCAGCGGAATTATAGAATAAAAATCGCTTCACTATATATAAGAGAAAGGGAATTCTGGATAAATTCGTGGGCATTGGCAGCGAATTAAATAGTTGTGGAACATGAAAATAATGGTGATAACGATCATTTAAGCTCTTGAATCAGTTTAAAAAGACCTGAAAATAAAACGGAGTCAAATGATGGTCTGTGGTGAGATAGAGTTTATTCAGTTCATAGCACTGATAAAATTAGCAAGGATACATTGGAGATCATAGGAAACGTGTTTTTACTGAGACTTTAAGAAAAATTCATGTTGCTTCAAGTGAGAAAATCATGCAAGAAGTTTAATAATAATAATAATAATAATAATAATAATAATGGAACTACCAAATCACGACTAAATTAGAACGATTGGAAAAGAGGAAACCTAGAAATATTTGGGTATCTTGGAGGCTGACACCATCAAACAAATGTAAATGAAAGACAAGATCCGGAAAGAATATCCCAGGAGAACCAGAAAACTACCCGAGACAAATCTCTCCTGCAGAAACCTCATCAAAAGAAATAAATACTTGGGCTGTGCCCCTAGTTAGATATTCGGGACCATTTATCAAGTGGACCAGAGATGAACTTAAAAAAATGGATCAAAGAACAAGAAAACTAATGACCATGCATAAGGCATTACATCCCAGAGACGACGTTGACAGACGATATGTATCAAGAAAAGAGGGCGGAAGAGGACTTGCCATCATCGAAGACAGCGGTGACGCATCGATACAACGGCTCGAAGACTACATAGAAAAACACGAACGAGGACTAATTACAGCCATCAGAAACGATGCTGACAACACGATGGACGATAGAATGTGCCGATTGTGATTAGTGATTTAGGCACAATAATTGAAGGATTATTAAAAGGCCTGGAGGACTTCGAAGTTGGCAGAAGTGTAGAGACTATCCAAATGACGGCATTGCTGAGAACGGCCAGAATCCTCAGACGAGTCTTGGAGACTTGAGGAGACTTTCTGTCACTCAAACCCCAGTGGAAAAAACATCAGCTAACACTCGTGTGAAAAAACTCTAAAAGAGTAAATAATAATAATAATAATAATAATAATAATAATAATAATAATAAAATTGTAATTGGTGCTTTTGGTACAGTAACTAAAGGATTACTAAAGGGAATGGAGGACTTGGAAGTTGGCGGACGGGTGGAGACCATCCAAACGACAGCATTATTGAGAACGGCCAGAATACTGAGAAGAGTCCTGGAGACTTGAAGAGAATTGCTGTCACTCAAACTCCATTGAAAAACCGTCGGCTAACGCTGATGTGAAAAGCTCTAACAATAGTAATAATAAACTTTTTGTTAACAGCTGTATTTAAATGAAGATTTGATAAATCCCCAAATTTATTTCAGCAAAATAATTTTGAAGCAACGAAATAGATTTGTTTAAATTTAGTGCCTCAATTTCATTACTTGATTAATTGTTGTTTTTTTGCATATATGTAGATTAGAGGCAATTAACCATAAAATAAAATGACATTTTCCAAAAATGAAATGAAAATTTAAAAAATGAAATAAAACCTAAAACAAATTTTAAAATAAAAATAAAATAAAATAACAACTTGAATTTAAAAAATTATAATAATAAATCCCTCCTCCCCTCGAGAAAAAAAAGAAGAAAATAATTTTAGAAACGAACATTCTAGAATGCCACCTGATGCCCATTTTTTAAAATATAAATATAAAAAAAATATCTAACGCCTCATTATCTGTATAGCTCATTTTTTTACTACTTTCTATCTGAGCAAATGTGTATTTGATGTAGCCTGAAAGCATTCGAACTGTTTCCGTCCTCCATATAAAGGGAAAATATCAGGAGCTTAGTATTTATTCAAACATGACCATTTTAAAGGACCTATTTTAAAATTGGGCAATAAATACAAAACAAAAAGATAACACAGAAACGCCTAAAGTTAGTTTAGATACACGTTAAGAAATAAATCATAAGAGTAAGTTAATGGACTTTAACTAATTTTAAACTTAAGGTTGTTGTTTTTTGTTTGTGTGTGTGTCTGTGCGACCTGCTGTTAATGTCGTCGGTCACATCTGTGTCAGGTGCGCATCATATAAACAGTCACTGTGTCTTGTATAGACACAATATACCACCCATGATAAAATGTCAAATTTAAATATTACACATCGTGGGACCCAAGCCTCGGCAGGTGCTCTCTTGATAGCCAACATGGGAAAGCCGGTGGTCATCCTGCGAATATTGGCTGTTCTCTTTTCAGGTATACAAATGGCGATTTAAGGAACCATATTAACCAGAGACTAAAACGAAAAGCATTGACTAGGTAAGACAACCAACTTACACTATACTACTATTTCAGGAGTAACCTACACAAAGAGGATATAGGAAAAGAATGATGGAGATCTGGCAAGAAGATTCTAATTTTCAGACAACTAGTCAGAGGATCGCTGATCAAGTTAGAATAATAATAGAGAGGGGTTGGTTTTCTAATAGAAATACACCAGAAAATAAATGATCAACAAGGTAATAATACATTACATGACACATCAAATATTAACAAACAAAAACAGCCCATCCGAAATGAACAATCAACTCCGGAAAATGGAAACCCCACACAACCAAACACTGCACAACCAAATAACCCAAAACAAACACAATCACAAGAACAAAAGTTAAATCTAGAAAATTTAAAGAGAATTTTGAACAGTGAAAAGATCACTCTACCATCATTAAGAAACATTGAATAAAGAATAGTTAAGGCAGAAACAAATAAAGTGAATTAAGTACTGACATATATATCAACGAATAATAAAACCGAATTAAATGAACTAATTTATGCAGGAGCGAAATTTGTTTGCAAGAAAATTGGGATCCCCTCAAAGAGCACGAAAGAAAAATCAATACCAGGATGGGAATTTCGACTGGAAAATCAGAAAAAATATAAGAAAACAGGCAAAAATGATAAAACAAAAGAAAGTCGCCGGAATAATTAGGAAAAAAAGAGAAATGACAACACTGGAAAAACATACAATACAACTTGAGGAAATAAACCAGAAAGTACTGGCAAATGAAGGAAGATTAAAGAGATATCGACAAAGGGTAAAACAATAGAGACAAAGCAGGACATTCCAAAACAATGAAAGAAAATCTTATTAACATTTAGGAGGAGATGACAATAAAACATACAAACAACTGGATGCAAAAGAAACCCAACGATTTTGGACAAAAATATGGCAACCAAAATACATAACGAAAAGGCTGAATGGATAAACGATATGACAAGAGCACTAGAAGGACTTGAAGAAGGCCCGAAAGCAGAAATACTCACCGATTTACCCAAAACGAACTTTTAAAAATATCAAAAGGGAAAACGCCAGGCCATGATGGAATACATGGTTTTTGGTTCAAGAAATTCTTTCCATTTACAACAGAATAGCACTAGAAATGAATAAATGCCTACAAAGAGCACATATACTCGAATCGATGACCAAAGGAAAGGTCACTTAATGCAAAAGTACCGAAATGAAAGGAAACGCTACGAACAATTACAGACCCATAAGTTGCCTACCGATGACGTGGAAAATATTAACAGCATAAATAAGGGAAGTGATTTATTACTCGCGAACAAGCCGCGGTTTGTTCCCTAACGAACAAAATGGACGCTGAAAAGGATCTAGAGCAGAGTTACTTTACATAAATCAACAAATCCTAAATGAGAGCAAGACCAGACGGAAAAACCTAGATATGGTCTGGATTGACAACAAGAAGGCATATGATATGGTTGCGCATAGCTGGATAATAAGCAGCCTCAAAATGTACAAAATATCACATGACGTCATAAACATTATCGACAAAATGACGAAAGCCTGGAGAGTTGAATTAACAGCAGGAGGATGAAGCTTAGCTGAAACAAAGATCCAAAGAGGTATTTTCCAAGGCGATGCTCTATGACCCTTACTGTTCATAACTGCCATGATACCACATAACCACCTACTCAGAAAATGCACAACCGGATACAAACTCAGTAGATCGCAAGACAAAATCAATCATTTAAGGTACATGGATAACATCAAATTATTTTCAAAAAATTAAAAAAAAACATGGAAACTCTAATACATGCAGTTAGGATATACAGTCAGTATACAGGAATGGAATTTGCCCGAGAAAAATGTGCTATGCTTGTAATGAAAAGTGGGGAACGACATCTAACAGACGGAATGGAACAACCAAAAGACAAGATTAGAACGCTCACAGAAAGCGAAACCTACAAATTCATGGTCATCTTGGAGGCTGACACCATCAAACAAGTGGAAATGAAAGACAGAATTCAAAAGGAATATCTCATCAGAACTAGAAAACTTTCTAGCCGGAACCTAATCAAATTAATAAACATCTAGGCATTACCACTCGTTAATGTTCCAGACCCTTTCTGAAGTGGACCAGAGATTAACGTAAACAAATGTAGGCCTTGTGGTGTCTGACATGGAACCATCAATCATATAATAAGGGAATGAAGCAAATTAACTCAGAAGGAATATAAGTCTAGACACGACTGGGTAAGTAAGGTGATACACTGGGAGATGTGCAAGAGATTTAAATTTGACCATACCAACAAATGTTATATGCACAACCCAGCACCTGTCCTAAAAAAATACACATAAACTCCTATGGGACTTTCAAATACAGACGGATCACCTAATCTTGGCCGGAAGACCTAATAATAATCAACAAAACAGAATGAGAAATTACAAAATTATCGACTTTGCTGTCCCGGCTGACCACAGAATAGAACTGAAAGAATGTGAAAAGAAGAATAAATATCTCGACCTTGCTAGGGAATTGAATAAAATGTGGAACATGCTGGTCACAATTATACCAATTGTAATTGGTGCTTTTGGTACAGTAACTAAACGATTACTAAAGGGAATGGAGGACTTGGAAGTTGGTGGATGAGTGAATACCATCCAAACTACAGCGTTATTGAGAACGGTTAGAATATTGGGAAGAGTCCTAGAGATTTGAGGAGACTTGCTGTCACTCAAACCCCAGTTAAAGACCATCAGCATAAGCTGATGTGAAAAAAACTATAATAATAATAATTATATACAACTTCTCGAGGACTACATAGAAAAACTCGAAGGGGGACTGATTACAGCCACCAGAAACTATACTGACAACACGATAGACAACAGAATGACATTAACTAGAAAACAATTATGGGAAGAAAAACAACTCAATGGGCGCTTTAAACGACGAATAAACAATTCCTCACACCTGAAAACCTGGACATGGCAAAGAAAAAAACATTTTAAGAGAGAAACAGAAACTCTCCAAATAGCAGCACAAATCAAAGACATAAGAACCAATCAAATCGTAGCAAGAATAGATAAGACGCAACAAAATAGCAAATGTAGGTTATGTGGTGATCGAGATGAAACCATCAATCACATAATTACTAAATGCAGCAAATTAGCTCAGAAGGAGTATAAGACTAGAAAAGGTGATTCACTAGGAGATGTGCAAGAAATTTACTTTTGACCATACGAACAAATAGTATACGCACAACCCAGCATCAGTCCTGGAGTATGGCACACACAAACTTCTATAGGACTTTGACATAGAAACGGATCACCTAATCTCGGCCAGAAGAGTATACCAAGAATAATCAACAAAAAAAGAGAACTTGCAAAATTGTCGACTTTGCTGACCTCAAGAAAACTGAAAGAAAATGAAAAGAAGGATAAGTACCTCGAACTGCTGGGGAATTGAAATAACCATAGAATAGGCAATTATACCAATCGTAATTGGTGCATTCTGTACAGTAACTTAGGGATTATTAAAGGGACTGGATAACTTGGAAGTTGGAAGACGAGTAGAGACCATCCAAACTACAATTTTATTGAAAGCGGCCAGAATACTGAGACGAGTCCAGTAGACTTGAGAAGACTTGCAGTCACTGAAACTTCAGTGAAAGACGATCAGCTAACGGTGATGTAAAAAAACTCTTAAGGAATAAATGATAACAGATACATAAAACTCAATTAGGAATTAAGAATAGAGGCTGGAAAGAATGTAAGAGCAATAACGACAAGTGGGAGTAGTGAGATGTAACCCAAAGAAATGGAGAGAAATAAAGAACTGACATCGGCGGTTCATGTATTTTTATGTTACCACGTGGTCTAAGTTGTTCTTTGCAGTTCTGCTACGAATTTGTTACTTCATGCTTCATTTCCAGCTTCTATTCGCCTTATGTTATCTTGCTTAGAATTGTCCTATTAATTCCTTAAAAATATCACACGGGAAACCGGAGTTGCCGACTACTACAATATAATATTATTACGACTAAAACCTCTAGGTCCATATCTTCAGTTGTCTAGGGGAGGAAGTTTAGTGGCCTTAGTGGGTGTGTGGATAGTGTGAAATTTGGAACCCATTGCCAGCGGCGGTCAGTCTGGCCCTAAATTAATCCCTCACGTAATATGCCAGGTCTTATATGCCTGAGAGAAAAACTCTGAACGAGGACTTATTATGTAAGGGATCAAGTGCCAACCTGCCCCGTCTTCACATGTACGAAAATTAAAGTCCCGTTTTGGGATTTTAGTCGATTTGCCGTCACAGACTTAAAATGGTGTCTCGTCCGGAGATGTTTAACCTTTATTCCCGACCCATACAGACTTAAAATTGGGGCTCGTTTCCGAAATTTTTATTATAAATAATATTTATTGCTTGTAGTCGTATGACAATTCCTGCCGTCTAAATCTACCCTGGGAGACCGTGAAAGAAAAAAAGGAATATTGTCGAAACAGTCAAATTACCCGTTGATATAACTGTTTGGAAAAATTGAAGAAAAATGGACAAAACAGAAAACTTTTTAAAAGAACCCTCCATGGAAAAGTTGGAGAGGCTGAGAAAAAGCGAGATAGTGAAAATTGGCGAGAAAGCTTGAATTAAATGTTGAAAATTCTATGAGGAAACATGAACTCGTTAGAAAAATAGCCGAGCACATGGTGGACGAAAATGTGTTCGAGGAAGCAGCATTGGAAAAGCTACCAACGGAAATAACAAGAATGAAACCAGAACAAATTGAACTGGAGAAAATTAAAATACAAGCCCAAATGGAACTAGAGAGAAATAAGATGGAACTGGAGAAAGCAAGAATTCAGCAAGAAATGAGGTTGCGAGAAGTCGACTTGGCAATAAGATGACGCGAAGGAAGCCAAGACAGTTTCGAAGTAACGAAGCAAGTGAGGCTAGTCCCAAAATTTGAAGACGCCAATGTGGACGAATACTTCTCACATTTTGAGCGAACTGCACTCAATCTTGGATGGCCAAGAGAATATTGGTCAATGCTACTCCAGACTGTGCTGACAGGAAAAGCACAGAGAGCATATGCAACTCTGCCCACAGAAAAATGCGCCTACTATTATTTGGTGAAAGTAGCGGTTCTTAAAAGCTTCGAGTTGGTTCCAGAAGCTTATAGACAGAAATTCCGAACACAGAGAAAAACAGAAAACCAGTCTTATGTGGAATTTCTGCAAGAAAAGGAGAATGCGCTGGATAAGTGGTGTGACTCTAAGACGATAGACGGAGACGCTGAGAAACTCCGGCAGCTAATATTAGCTGAAGAATTTTAAAACTGTGTGCCTGAAGAAGTCAGGGTTCACCTAAGTGAAAGGAAAATTGACGTGAATTATGAAATGGCCGCACTAGCAGACGAATACATCCTCACACACCGAAAGACGAAGGAAAAAACGTACACGGGAAGCAGAGTGAAATATAAAGCAGGGCTAAGCCCAGAAAGAAGACCTAAGGAAGAAAATAGAAGGACCTTCCAAAGTAGCAGCAGAACAGTGGTCTGCTACAAATGTGGAAAGGCTGGGCACATAGCCATAAGGTGTCAGCTTGGAAAAGGTCCTGAAAGAAACCGAACCCAGTCGGGAAAACCTCAAGGAGCTGTAACAACAACTGTAGGGAACCAGTCTTATCGACCTTGGACGAAGAGAGGTGTGATAAGACGCCCACATGGAGGACCAGTGGAAGTCTCAGTTTTGCGAGACACAGGAGCATCTCAGTCGTTACTTCTACGAGAGAAATTACCTAAAGGGGTAATAGAAGCAACACGAGAGACTGTGATGATAGAGGGTATCGGCGGAAAGAGGGTAAAAATACCGCTATGTAAAATAACCCTAAAGTCCCAGTGGAAAAATGGACCAATTCAAGTTGGTGTGGTAGACAAGCTACCTATGAAAGGAATCTCCCTCATACTGGGAAATGAAGTAAAGACTAAAAAGTGTCACCCGTGTAAGATGGCGAAAATAAGCGCAAAAAATGAAGAAGGAAAGATGGCGAGAATGAACGCCAAACATGGAAAGAAGATGGCGAAGATGAACGCCAAAAATGGAGAAAGCAAGTTGGGGAAAATGAGCGCCAAAAATGAAGAAAGATGGTGAGAATGAACACCAAACAGGAAGACAGGATGGCGGCAGAGCCACGTGCGAAACATAAACGACATAGTCGCTCGCAGAGTGAGAAAGTGGAAGGTAAAGAAGTGAAGCTTCCACACCTCAATAAACAAAAAGACAAAGGGACCAGTCATCAGGGAAAGAATGAAACTCCAAAGAATAATGGGACTAAATTCCCTGAGACTTATCGAGAAGATAAGAGAAAGATGAGAGGACCCTCACAAAGGGCTCAGGAAGAATTTGAAAAGGGCGACGAAGTCCTGCTACTAATAAAGGACCACACTGTGGTGGACGATATATAGGTCCCTACGTAATATCACAGAGAATAGACAAGAGGACATATAGAATTGATACCCACGAGGGAAAGAAGAAGACACAAGTGTGTCATGCAAACAAATTAAAGAGATATGTCCGTCAAGAAGGCCAACCTCACAAAATTAAGAACTCTCGCCGAAAAAATTCGAGGAAAAATTAAGCCAGTTGTCTGTTTCAGAGCGAAAGGGCTTAGAGAAATTAATAGAAAAATACGCAGGTTTATTTCTCTAACGTCCTAGGAAAAGGTAGTAGCAGAATATTCCTTCATAGAGTTAAGAGTGAAGAAAGAAAAGAGAGAGAGAGAGAAACTAAGGGAGAGGAATTCTCAGGCCCCAATGTTGAAATATGAGATGGACGAGAAAGAGGTTCGTCAACAAGTGACGAAGAGAGGAGAGAAAAAGGAAGGAAATTTTTCTCCCCAGAGCTTGATAGTTAAAATTATAGAGTCGTCCAAAATGATGAAGAAAGAAAGAAAAAGGAATTTACCTCCTTAAGGCTGAAACATGATACGGCCAAAAAGCCGGGAGAGGAAAATAAAGGAAGACAAGATTAAAGAAAAAGAAAGGAAGAGAGAGAGAAAGAAAGAGAAAAGGAATTGTCTTCCTCTATGGTGAAAATTAGGAAGGAGAAAAAATGAAAAGGAAAGAATTCGTCAAAGCGTGAAGAAGAAAGGGGATAAAAGAAAAGTAAAGTGAAAAAAAGGGGGGAAAGAAAAAGAGAGAGAACAGTGAAATGAATTACCTTTTTTTATGGTATTTCTGTTATCCCTTTCTTCTCTTAAGGGTGGGGATGTCACGTGATATCCAACGGAGACGATAGAAATAAGATTAATACTATCCTCCCGTCGGAATGAACAGTGGCAAACCGTCAAAGATACCGTTAAGAAAGAATGTAGGTCACAGAGGGAATATGATTTTTTAATATTTCTACTTATGTTCATTGCCTATGTTTGTATTTTCAGTATAATTTTTGTATAGTGTAGGAGGAGTGAGTGAATGTATTTATGGTCACCTACAATTTTTAGTTTAGAATTAAAGCTAGAATACTATAGATGTAATATCGGCACATGGATAAAGTATTAAATGAAGGAAGATATGCAACAAATGAGTAAAGATATGAAACAAATAAAAATTGTAAAACGGCGCGGACAAAATGAACATTTAAAACAAGGCGACGAACAAAAACAAATTTATATTCTACAACAATAAAACTTACATTGATACATAAAAGAAATTACTAACTCTACTAACAAAATAATAGTGTGTGTATATGTGTGAGTGTGAGTGTGTGTGTGTGTCTAACACAACTAGGCTATAAATGAATTACATGTTTAAAATGTCCTTTTTTATGATCAGAAACGGGCAGTTTCACTGAGACTGGAAATAGTCATTGTATATGAATGTCTGCGAGGCCCATCCATGGTGTTGCTTTTCTCTCCTGTTGATTCACGCTGAAGGGAGTGTGTTGCTGCTGCGAAGAAATTTCGGAAAAGAGAACAAGGGTGTTTGAAGACGACATATTTATAGAAAATACGCGTCTTGTAGGTGGCTTAAAAACGCAGAACTTGAATTTACGCGCGGACGTAGTTTTAAACTTGTCACGTGGTCCTCCTGGCCAATGGTTTGCCGAGACTGAATATGTGAGCGTCCGCCATCTTTGTGGGAACAAGTGGCATACCGCCCAAAATAATTTATAGGAGTGTAAAGTCCTATAATATTATTTCTGTGTGAATGATTTGAGGGAGTAGTGAGAGGTAACCAAAAATGGTCAGAAGTAAGGACGGGAGGGAGATGCAAAATTACTCGTTGTTAAGTGACTCACTTTCGTAATCAAATTCACTAATCAGTAACAAGGAGACATAAATTATATTAAATTCTTAAAAGTCCTCTGGGTTCAAAGAACAAAATATCAGTTTTACGGTAAAGAAAAAAAAAAGAGCGACCACTCTAGACTTTTAACTCAGTTAATGTTTAATAAATTTACAAGGAAAATATTTTACTCTTATTTTTGTCTAACCAGCTTAAGAGTTTTCTTACGTTAAGGTTAAATTGTTATATCTGTGCGCCGAGAGGCGCCTGTGGTCTAGTATAGCCACAACTTGTGATCCCTTAAAAAAATCACAAATCGAAACATAATTCATCGTGGCACCTACCTATCATTTCTGGATGTTATGATAAGAAGTTGATCCTTTGATAGCTAACAGGAGGGACCCAACCGTCATCCTGTGAATGCTCAATGTTTATTTTTTTTTATTTTAATTTTTTTGCACACAAACATGAACTAAGGAACCTCTCAAATCACAGACAGCGGCGTAGAAAATGGACTTGGGAAGAAAAAACATGTATGTTACTGTTTTTAAGGAGCATCCCTATGGTCCTCTGCTAGTCACGGAGCCCAATGCGGTGTAACTACTGGTCACAGTACTTGTTCTGGCTAATTTGCTCGTGACTACCACTTTAACTTCCGACTGTTTGCTCTGTCATATCCTTCCATCCTCTCGCTATGTTTGAAAGATCCACGGAGGAGGGTTGACACAATTCAGCCAGATCTTCTTCTAACGGTCTATATGAGTGGCTAGATAGTCTAGCAATTCAAAGAATTGAGAAAACCCGTTGTTTAACAACAACAAAAAATCGTTTTTATTGAAACACGTTTGTGAAGCGATAAATAACAAGCAATGTTTGCTTTCCTGACTAACAGAAGAAGAAAGAATATCGAGAGAGGAAGAGTGACGATGAGGTGCGGTTAGAGTAACATTAACGTTTTTAAATCCTTGGTCTTTGAATTTTTGTAACGTCCGAAGGTTGTTCGGAGTGCCTCAGGTCTACAATAGAAGAGATGCTTCTTTGGCAGTCTTGAGTTTCATCTTCGTCCCTTTTCTCATCCTCTCTGAGGATTTGTTTTTTTTTATAGATCAATATCTGGACTAAAAAAAATGGTTTCTAATTGGTTGTCTAATAAGAGACAATTAGGAGTCATATTCCCATTTTTCAGCCAATCCTAGGTCAGGATTATATCTTACAGGTATAGGGAAAACTTTTTCTAGATGCTTGGACCAATGGGAACAGGTTTAGGGCAATGTAGTTGAACAATTAGATATCCCTTTTGACATTGACCTTTAAGATAAGGAATAGAAAAATATGTTTTACGAAATGACCCGTTTCATCATTGTGATTAATGAAGTTAGTTGACAACCGAAAAATCAAATAAATTCGCTAACCTTTAAAATTAAAAACAATTGTCTCGCACTAAATTGACCTTTAAAATCAGATTTTCTCACACTTAACTGACCTTTAGGGAAGATCAACAAGCTTTTTAGGTCAATAAAAGCCTTGAACAAAACATATTCACCAAATAACATGTTCCCCTACAAATCATATTGGGAATTTCGAACGTTGTAAACTGCGAATGAAAGTTTTCCAACTGTAATATTTTGAACTGTCAATAGAAGAAGAAGAAGAAGAAGAAGAAGAAGAAGAAGAAGAAGAAGAAGAAGAAGAAGAAGAAGACATGTATCATCTTCCACTTCCACCACAACCAACAACATCAACTTTACAACAACAACAACATAATAGCTTTGTTTACTCTAAATAACTCCAAATTATTTATAATGCGATTAAATTTTAATAGCATTTGTGAATTGGTAAAGAAAATATCTAGATTAAATGCCGGCAAAATTTTCGGTGAATCTGGTAAATAAGGATATTTTCAGATGTGGAATTATTCAATATCAATTGATAGTTTTTTAGTATTTAATCAAAGCAAGTGCAAAAGACAGCTTTGAAGAAAAATATATTTACGCATTGATGTAAAGTTTAAGTTCAGTTAAACACATCATTAATTGTAAAGTCACATTGAGACAAAGACGCGTTTATGCTAAGATGTTAAGCAAATAATTCATAACAAAACAATTTTGCAAAGCAGTTGTTAGTACAGGAAATTAAATCTTCAGTTAATGCCCATTTCTTGTTAACTAAGCCGTAGTGATTAGAATATAATTAGTGGAGTGAGTTTGCTACTTACTGTGTGCGCCACCTCTTATCTTTCGAAAAAATAAACATATATTATCGTTATCTAAATGTGTATAGATTGACTAAGTGACGTTCTCCGATGGAGCCCTTTACACGAACGTGTCAGTGGTGGCCGACCAACAAAAACATACCTACAACAGATCTGTACGGATACGGTATGTAGTCTAGAATACCAGTTGGGAGCAATGGGTGACAAACAAGAATGGAGAGAGAGAGAGAGAGAGAGAGAGAGAGAGAGAGAGAGAAAGCGAGAGACAGAGAGACAGAGACAGACAGAGAAAGAGCCAGGGAATTCTATGCTTGCAGCACGACTGGAGGATGATGATAGATGGAAGATTACCAGGGTAATTTCGCCGACCACTGTCAGTAACTTATGACTGTTTCAAAGAGAGCATTTTATTTAAAAAGGATAGAAAAGAATAGAAATATTCAAGACCGTAGTTTGGCTCAAGTTTGTATGAATTATTGAAGATGAAGGGATTTGTTAACACTTGATCTCTTGCGGTAATCGATTTTTATTGCCAATGCAAATTCACTGATATATATATATATATATATATATATATATATATATATATATATATATATATATATATTATTTTTGTAACTTTTCTATAATTTTGACAGTGGGGAAAAAAATAAAACAGATGATGCAATTTGTAAACTGATATTTGGGGGAAAAATTCAATAAAAATGAAAAGACTGAAAACATCAGCACCGCAATGCCTAGTCAAAAGAAAAAAAAAACACCGACAGAATCACCTTAACTGAAGTGTAGGAGTGCTCAATACACTAAGAAGACAAAATTCGAATATCTAAAGAGCCAGTAGTAATCTACCCAGAATAATCATGGGGGGATGCCCAAACGATATTTTATTAATAAACTGGTCACAAGAAAGAATGAAAAAAAAAATCAAATTTAAAAAACCTGCCTTATTTTACTTGCCAAGTGTAAATTGGATTTTCTATGGCTACAAACATTTCATATCAACGATCTTTGAGTAATTCATTAGGATTATTGAAGGAAGTTATAGTGAGTTTTATTTCTTTACAAAAAAGGAAGCATTCATCACCAGCCTTATATTTACGGCATTTTTTACAATCTCCCATTTTAATATTGGCTCTGTACCTTTTTTTTTTAATTTCTTGACTGCAGTCAGATAAACTAAATCTGTATAGATATTTCGTGTGCAAAACTACATCTGTAGTTGTAATATCCTTTTTTGAAAGGTCTTTGGCTTGAACCTACGTATCCTTTGTTTTCATTACTACTAACATTATTACTACCAGTGTTGGGTCTGCAGTCGTCTACCTCCACATTATACACAATGTCTTCATATTAACCTTTGTCCTTGACGACACAAGTGGCTTTATTAACACAGTTGAGTTTTTGGGGTTCCATACGTTGTTTGTTCCTAAGTTTTTTATGTTGCTTTTATAGATTAGATTTGCGACATTTGGCATGCTACTATAGCATAATTGAACAGTGTTTCTTTTAAATATTTGGTATAGGTTGCTCGACGAAGGAAAATTCTTCATTAATAATCTAAAGAAGACCTTCCCGAATTTATTAGCTACGGTCATATTGTATGGTGGCGTGAACCATATTTTCATTGCCCCATTTCTCCTCCTGTTAATTACATCTGATGTTTCATCTGTTTTTTTATTAATAAGTTTGGCATTGTAACCACTATTCGTTGCACCAACTCATAATCATGCTTATTTTGAGTGAAGATGTTTGAAGAATTTGTTGATAATCTAAACGTAATGCCATTCGGGATATGTTTAAAAATGTCTCAAGGGTGGTTAGACCAAAAATTAATATGACATCAGTATTGGTTATTTTTCCAAAATGGAGACACGGTGCTGTTGTATAAGTCTTCCCATTTACGATTTGGTGAGATTAGTTAATCTACATACCGGATTACTACGGATATCACACTTGTGTTTATTTAGAGAGATAAAACAATTTTTGATATTCATTTTTTCGATCCGATCCTCTATTTTCAATTTGATGGCTAATAATTCAACTTCCTAATTCAGATCAGTCACTAAATTAGCATTTTTTAAAATAATGTTTGATAACTGTTTTATGTAACATCTGTTTATATCTGTTAGGGCTTACCTTATACAACTTTCCCGCCTTATCAAATATTTTGTTAGTACCCTTGATATCTTTAATGTCACTTCTTATTTGTTGTTGTATGCCATTACAAACATTTATGTATTTTATTGAATAAAACAGCCCGATTATATCGGACTCAAAAGTAGCTAATTCTTTAATGTGTGAGGGCTGTGGGTATTAATTTTAAAGCCTTGTTATTTTGTATATTCTAGCATTTGGTTTGGGAATTATTTGTAAGGAAAAATAAGCTTTCCATCTCATATATGAGATAAAAGTTTCAATATTTTTTAATAATGCGATTTTGTATAGGTGTTTATTTGGTAGCGAAATATTTTTTAAAAGAATAATCGGTGTGAGTTTGCTCCATTACTTATGGGACTTAAAAAGTGCTCAAGAGAATTGAATAGAACTATAACTATTTAATTTTACTCTTATACCTATTCTATGGAAGTATAGGTGAAACCTAAGTAGATTACTTCAGCCACTTTAGGTATTCGTATATCTATCTATCTATCTATCTATCTATCTATCAAAATACTCCTGTCTTTTTTTCTGTTATGTAACAAAATTTCACTACTGATTTATAAGGAATTTCGTTTTTACATACGACTTAACTAGTTACTTAAATCAACGTTGAAAAAGAGAAAACCAAACAAGTCATTAGGCAGACTACTTTATTTTTCTCTATTTGTTTTCTCACTTTTTCTCTCACTTTCACAATACATTTTTTCCTTTTTGTTCTCCCTGCTCTTCATTGCGTTTTATGCTTTCTGTCTTTCTTCATTTTTTTTAAATATGTTCTTATTACCTACCATAAATTAGTTTTTATTTTCTTCCCATTCATTCTTTTATTCTTTCTATCTTTCTTATATTAACTTAAGTTATTTAAAAGAATTTCAAGCGATCGTTACTCCAACATTCTCTATTTGCCCCTAAAAAAGATGTCACTATCATGAACACATATACAAATGTAAACGTTGATCTATATTTAAATAACATCGCTATTTATGACCGGAATTATGATAGCATACAAATTAAAAAATCAATCTTTAAATCGCTTTATCTATTCATTTTAAAATCAGCCTCAGTTATGATGGAATACCAATGATGAGAGAATTGGTCGATATATCTTGTGATAAGACAGAAAAGAGAAGTAGATACCTGATATCTGCACTCAATCACTGAACATCTCCTTAATATTATCTAAAATCAGATATCCACTCCGATGGTGGGGCTCAGAACATACTAAAATATCTCCTGTTGAAAGGTAAGATTCTCAACCGAAAAGATTTGGCTGGGGGTTTTATAGTAAACTGCATCTAATTGTGAGACTCAAGATCTGGAGATCTGTGGAATGTGGAGTTCTCCTTCTCTAACATTACATCCAGTTCCACTATGACCAAGGGAGAGAATACCTCTTAGATTTCCGTCTATTTCAAAAACTATTAATAATAGATAGGAATACTAATACCATAGAACTTTGAATTATTTGTTTTAAGAATAGTTAATTTCATGCTATATTTCTATTATATATGATAAATAATAAAGACTGAAATATCATTTTCAGGAAGCAAAAAACAGTTCGTGCGTATACAATCAAAACTCATTTTTAGAAACTATTTTTTTTTCTCATTCTTTCCACTTTAGGATTTACATTCTTATTGATAATGATATAAAACCAAACATACAGCATTTTGTAAATATCTAAAATCCGCTAAAAATTAAGTTTTGAAAGAATTTGAGAAATGTTTTAAAAGGTAGGTTTTAAGAAAAAATATTCCTCTTATCTTATTATGAAATTATCTTGTTCATCAGTATACAGAGTAATTTATTACATTTCTCAGAACAACGGAATTACTTTTAACACCCATCTCCTATCAAACAAATATTATTTATAGTGACCAAGACACATGCTGACATTATCGAAGAAAGATCCCTGGCCAAACCGACTTAGATATATCTTTCCTATTAATATCTTATGAAGTAAACACAAACTATCTTAGCTGTAATTTGAAATTTGTTATTACTTCTATATTCCACGATGGTAACGGTGACGCCGATATTGAACCTATACATTTATTTACAAATATATATTCAACTCCTAACAAACAAACAAAAAATAAATGCGAAACTTCTCAAGGGAGGTAACTCTTGCTAGTTGTCAACTATAAATCAATAAGTTTCTCTAAGTAATTCGATTATCTAAATAATTAAAATATTATTTTTTATTATCGTTTATTAATCGAAAATATAGAAAAAATAACTACAATAAGTAGAAAAGTTTGTTTTCACGTGTAAGCATGAATTAATTTTATTGAAGGTTTTTATTAAAACTGTCAAACAGTTTTTAACAAAATAAAATATATTTTACAAATATAATTAATTAATAAGACGAATATATATATGTATGCATACATATGTGTGTATGAGTGTATATGGGTGTATGTGAATGTTTGTTTGTGTGAGTGTGTGCGTGCGTGTGTGTGTGTGTGTGTGTGTATGGGTGTGTGTGTGTGTACGGGTGTAAGCGTGTACGTCAGTGTTAGGGTAAAATCAGATAATTTTGTTGTTCATGAAAAGAAATGCGTTAATAGAAAAAAAAAACTTAACTGGAAATAAAATTGAATTTAGTGAAGCCATAGAAATTGCTTTCAAAAAATAAATAGTTTTCTCATGATTCGAATATTATCCGAACTTTGCATAATTCTAAGACTGAATTAGATCACCCCACAAAAAAAATGGAGCATTTTGCATTCGAGACAATGGATGATCTGAGGGAGATAACTCTTACATGCTCTTTAAAACAATACAAAATATATCATCCTCTGTACAAATACGCTAATAAACTATTTTAAAGAGTATAAATATAACAAAAAGCTGAATAAAGATATTATGATATTTTGATCATATCTTATTTTTTATTAGTATTATTATTACCAAGATATTTATGAAGTTCTGTTTAGAAATTCAACTTGAAGTTCTGTTTTCATTCAAAAGTATTTTATTACATGTAATGTTTTACATATATCATTTGAATCACAAATTATCGACAACAGACAACAAAAAAATCAACATAGCTGAATTTTTTTTAAATTTACTTGTTTTTTTTAATTATTTTTATTTTTAGAAATACCTGAATGGAAATGGTTATATATCCAAGGGAGGTAAATGTGTTATACACCCCGGAAGTATTTTAAAGTGATTATGTATTTGTTGTTTTGTATGTAGACATTATCAACTTAGCTAATAGACATGTGAATTTACGCACGCCGAATTCTTGAAGAAATTGAAATTTTGTACGATTATTCATCTTTTAAAAATCACATTCATGGTTTGTTTAAAGATTAATTTTTCATAGCAGTTGAAAAAAAGGTCTCTCTTAAACACCCAGTAATTTGAATAAAGTTAATTTTATTATCACAACATCCTTAAACATATAAATAAACAGATGGATGGATGACTTTTTAATAAATAATTGAATAAATTATTTAAAAAAAAAACAGCAATCTATCGACATGGTAGGACTGAAAAGTTCATAAACTGACCAAGATACTTGCATTGAATGCGACCAAATCAAGTATATTTTTCGACACAGTCCACTTTTCAATCAATGCACTTCTTCAGTCAGTGTTGTCATAGATCCGATTGAAAAAAATGTCATCAACCGCAGATATGATGTCATCAGATTAACGTTAGAGCCAACTCATATCTATCTATCTATCAATCTATCTATCTATCTAATTGTTACAGTGAATTTTTAAGTTTGGTTACTTCATTATTTCTTTGCTTCCATGGATAGGACTAGGATAACCGTGTCATATCTATGCACTCTGCTATGAATCACATCATCTCTCATTGTTGTTTATGACAGGATTCAAGTGATGTATCTGTAATCGTGGAAATCAGATTAGAGAATTTCAAAATATAAAAAATGAAAAAGAAAAATGAATCACACACACACACACACACACACACACACACACACACACACACACACACACACACACACACAAGCAAAACTATATATATATATATATACTATGCATTTTCATATTCTGAATTAAATTTGGAGGAATTTTTGTTTATTTATTTCCTTCGAAGTAATAAAACATTCATCTTCAAATTTTATACCTTATACTTTTTAAATGAAACGTGGGGTTTCTACGAAGACAAATCCTTTTCGTTGATCAAACATTTGGCCTTGATGAATAAATTTGGGAAAATCGTCTCAAGAACTGTTATGTCCGAATAATGAGGTGGGTTGCCGTTAGGAGTCCAATTGGAAAAGCTATCGGTCAGGATTAAATTGAAAACAATTAAAACTACTACTCCTCCACCTTCTCCTCTTCCTCCTTGACTACTACTACAACTACTACAATGACAATTAATCATAATAATGATAATAATGATAATAACTGGTTCCCCTAATCTTGGCCAGACAACCAGACTTAGTGATAGACAAAAAAAAAAAAAAAAAAAAAAAACATAAAAAATAAGGAAAAAGGAAAAGACAACTTGCCGAATTGTGGAATTTGCCGTCCCGTCAGACGACAATTTGGAATTAGAATAAAGCGAAAAGAGTTAGAAATATCAAAACTTTGCTGTAGAAATAAAAAAAAACAATAACAACAAACAAACTGTGGAGCATAAAGGAGACGAGGATACCAATGGTAATTGATGCACTTGAGACAATCCCCAAAGGATTGATAAAGGGACTGGAAGATTTCGAAACATGAGGACAAGTAGAGACTCTCCAGACTACAACATTTCTAAGAGCGGCTAGAATATTGGAAATATTCCTGGAAATTTGAGGAGATTTGCTAGCACTTAAACTCCACTGAAAAACTCTCAGCCGACGCTGCTGTGGAAAACTCTCAAGGAAATATAATACTAACAATAGTTGTGTTTCCGTAAAGAAGTGGCTAACATTCTGGAGTGAGGCATCGTTATAAATTCGAACTCCAGTTGCATTCAATTTCGGACAAACACTCTTGAGAAAGGTATGGACTGCCACAGTCACCTAGCTATAGGTTCAATAATACCACTACTGTCGTTCTACATGAGTGAATTTGGCATTATATAACCCACAAAGCACATTAAATATCGAAACTAATCCTATCTAAACTAAACCAATCAAATTAAGAAATCAAACTAAACCAGACGCAGTAAACAAAGAAACCACAACAAACCAAACCCATTTTAAAAACTGCACCAAACAAAGATAATAATAATAAAAACAAGTCATGTAATTGATTTTTTCTCTACCGGTAAAACATAGAGAAGCTTCGGTGACACACCAACACTTTAACGGGAAAGTGAAGTGAAAAACTGGAATAATAATAATAATAATAATAATAATAATAATAATAATAATAATAATAATCAACAAAATAGCAAATGTAGGTTATGTGGTGATAGAGACGAAACCATCACTCACATAATAAGCGAATGCAGCAAATTAGCACAGAGAAAGTATACGACTAGACACAACTGGATGGGCAAGGGACTGGGAGATGTGCAAGAAATTTAAATTTGACCATCCGAACAAATGGCATATGCACAAGCCAGCACCTGTCCTAGAGAATGACTCACATAAACTCCTACGGGGCTTTGGCATACAGACTGATCACCTAATCTCGGCCAGAAGACCAGACCTTATAATAACCAACAAAAAAAAAAGAGAAATTGCAAAATTGTCGACTTTGCTGTCCCGGTTGACCACAGAATAAAACTAAAAGAAAGTGAAAGAAAGGATAAATACCTTGACCTTGCAAGAGAATTGAAAAAAAAAACAACAATGGAACATGAAGGTGACAATTATAGCGAACGCGATTTACTTTTAGTACAGTCACCAAAGTATTATTAACGGGACTGGAGGACTTAAAGGTAATAGAATGAGTGAAAAACCATCTGCTGACGTTGATGTGAAAAACGCTCAAGGAGTAAATAATAATAATAATAATAATAATAATAATGATAATAATAATTCGGGACCTTTCTTGAAGTGGACCAATGAAGTATCTGGACTCATCGACCAGAGAACAAGAGAACTTATGATCATAAGGCTTTACATCCCAGAGATGACGTTGACGGACAACATGTGTCAAGAAAAGAAGGAGGACGAAGAATTGCCTGCATTGAAGACATCATTGATGCAACGATACAACGACTAGAAGACTGCATAGAGAAACGCTGGGGAAGACTGATTACAGCCACCAGAAAAAATACTGTCAACGCGAGGATTAACAGGACGGAATCAACCTAAAAAGAAAAATGTGAAGAAAAACAATTCTCTGGACGTTTTTAGTGACTACCAGGCGACATCTCACACGAGAAAACTTAGACATGGTTAAGAAAGGGAAACATTAACGAGAAACTGAATCTCTTCTAATAGGAGCTCAAAACAACACCGTAAGGACCAATCATATCAAATCAAGACTATATAAGACGCTAAAAAATAGCAGATGTTGGATATGTGGTGATAGAGACGACACGATCAACCATAATATAAGCTAATGCAACAAACTAGCACAGAAAAAGTAAAAGATCCGACATGACTGCATGAGCAAGGTGACCCACAGGGAATTCAGCCAGAAATTTAAATTTGACCATACGAACAAATGGTATTTGTACAATCAAAGTTTTTCCTGGAGAATGAGACACACAAATTCATCTAGGATTTTGAGATACAAACAGATCAACTAATCTCGGCTTGATGACCAGACCTTGTAAGAATAAAAAAAAATAGAACTTGCAGAATTGTGGAATTTGCTGTTCCGGTTAACCACACAGTCAAAGTGAAAGAAAGCGAAAAGAAAGCTAAAAATAGAAAAAAAAAAAAAAAAGAAAGGGGTAACACGAAAGTGACGGTTATACTAATTGTAACTGGTGCTCATTGTACAGTCACAGAAGGATTGTTAAAAAGACTAGAGGACATGGGAATAAGAGGACAAGTGGCAATCATCTAGACTACAGCCTTATTGAGATTGGCCAAAATACCGAGAAGAATCATGAAGACTTGAGGAGACTTGCAGTCACTCAAAATCCAGTGAGAAACCATTGACAAAATCAGGTTTGAAAATTTCGAAAAAGAGTAACAATAATAATATTAAATCATATAATAAGCGAATGCAGCAAATTAGCCAAAAAGTTTATCAAGCTAGATATAATTGGGTGGGAAAGGTGATCCACTAGGAATTGAGCAAGAAATTTAAATTTGACCATACCAACAAATGGTACATGCTTAACCCAGAATCGCTCCTGGAGAATGTGATGCGCAATGTTCTCGGGGATTTTCAGATACAAACAAATCCCCTGATCTGGGCCAGTTGACCTGACCGCGATATAGTAAAAAACAAAATAAAACAAAAAAATACGAACCTGCTGGATATTTAATTTGCCGTTACATCGGACGACAGAATGAAATAGAAAAAAATAAACTATAGAACATGAATGAGTCGGTGATACCAATTGTATCTGATCCACTTGGAATTATGCTCAAAGGATTAGTAAAGGGACTGGAAGACTTAGAAAGGAAAGAACTAGTACAGAATATCCCGACTGGAACGTCATTAAGATCGTCCAGAATACTAAGATGACTTGGAAAGCAGTAGAGATTTGCTGCCATTCAAACTCCAGTGAAAAAACCACCAGCTAAAACTGGCGTGACAAACTCACAAAATAGTAAAATAATAAGTACTTAAGGATACTGGAAGCGGACACCATCTTAGAAGTGAAGATGAAGGAAAAACAAAGAAGAGAATTTCAAGCATTTGAGAAAACTTCTGGAAACCAAATTCTGCAAATGGATAGAACACTGTAGCCATTGTGAGATACTCGGGGCCATTCTTGAAGTGGATGAAGGAAGAACTCAGATAAATCGATCAGAGTACAAAAATAATAATGATGATGCTACAGACCTTACACCCAAAAGATAACATAGACTGAGTATATGTGTGGAGAAAAAAGAGGAAGATGATTCACCAACATTGAAGTTAGCCTGGATCCATGAATACGACGACAGGAAGACTACAATGACAACATAATGATCAACAAAACAACAATTTGGAAACGAAAATGGGAAGAAAAACAACTGTATGGATATTTCGTGAGTAAAAGTGACGAAATTTCACATGCGAAGACCTAGAATGGCTAAGAAAAAAAATCTTTAGAGAAAAATTGAATCTCTTCTAAAAGAAGCATAACCACCGCATCAGGATAGATTATGATAAAGCGAAAATGAAAAGCCGCTACAGAATAACAAGTGAAGGTCATGCGGTGATCGAAACGAAACGACAAAGCACATTATAACCGAATGCAGCAAATTAGAACAAAAATAGTACAAGACTAGACAACCCTGAACAAGGATTGTGATCCACAGAGAATGGCTAAAGAAATTGTAACCATACTAGCAAATGGTATATGCTCAAACCTGAATCCGTCCAGAGAATTAGCAGCTGAAAATTCTCTAGGATTGTGAGATACAAACATATGATCTAATCATGGTCAGTAGACCAGACCAAGTAATAATTTCCAAAAAAGAGAACTTTCTAATGTGAACTTTACCGCCCTGCTGGTCCTACGAGTAAAAATGAAAGCAAAGGGGAGACAAAACAGAGACCTTAGCAGAAAATTAATAAACTATTCGACATGAAGATAGGGTGAAACCAATTGTAATTGGAGCACTTTAAACGATTTCCAAAGGTTAAGTGGTCTTGAAGAGTAAAAAATCGGAGGATTAATCGAGAACATTCAAACTACGGCACTGTTGAGATCGGCACACATACTGAGAAGAATCTTGGAGACTGGAGTAGACTTGCTATCACTCCCATTCAGGAGAAAGACCATCCACTAATGCTGTTAAGAAAGACTAGCTAAGATTAAACTCGAATAATAATGAAATACTGGAGAGTCAAATTGAAAGCAGGAGAAAAAAGCTTAACTGAGATGAACATCCAGAGAGGGATATTGCAGGGAGATACACTATCACCATTACTATTTGTGATAGCGATTATGCCACTCATTCAAGCACATACTTAAGAAATGCATAGGCCAATAATATCTTCTCAAATCGCAAAAAAATCAACCACTTAATGTACATGAACGACATCAAACTGTTTGCCAAAAATGAAACAGAATTAAAAACCCTAATACAGGTAGTGAAGATAAAGATAAAGGATATAGAGATGTAATTTAGCAAAAAAAGATTTGTCAGGCTGATTATAAAACGCAGAAAACAACAATTTTACGGAAGGATTAGAACTACAAAATCGAGAAAAATCAGAACGCTCGGAGAAAAAGAAAACATACAAAAATACTTGGGAATATTGGAAGCGAAGACTATCAAACATGCAGAGAAGAAAGAAAAAAAATGAATATCTCAGGAAAACTAGTTAACTACGCGAAACCAAACTCTAAAGCTAAAATCTCATTAACGGATGTCTCTCTCATCAGATACTCGGTAACATTCTTAAAGTGGACCAGACGAGAACTTCAACAAATTGACCAGGGAACAAGAAAAGTAATGACGATGCATAAAAGGCCTTACACCCCCAAAATGCCGTATACAGAATGTAACTGTCAAGAAAAGAAAGAGGAAGATTTGTCAGCATTCAATATAGCGTCGATGCATCGATACAACGGCTAGTAGACTGCGTAAAAAAGCTCTAAGGAAGACTGATTATAGCTGCCAGAAACAATGTGAACAATAGAAGAATCGACAGAACAGAAATAACCAGAAAACAAAAACGGAAAGAAAATATTGTATTTACATTTCAACCATCAAATAAGGCAAATCTCATATCACGAGAAAACGTGGACAAGACTAAAACAAGGGAGACCCTAAGAGAGAAAATGAATCTCTTCTGATAACAGCACAAACCAACGCCATAAGGACTATGTCAAAGTAAAAATAGACAAAACGCAATAAAATAGCCGACGTAGATTATGTCGTGAAAGACACGAAACGATCAATCTCCCAAGAAGCGAATGCTCTAAATCAGCACAAAAGAGAGTATAAGACTAGGCACAACTGCGTGGGCAAAGTAATCCACTAGGAATTGTGCAAGAAGTGTATATTTAACCCTAGGAACAAATGGTATATGCATAACATAGAATACGTCATAGAAAATAAAACGCACACAATTTTTCGGGATTTTGAGATACAAACGAATCACCTAATCTCGGCCAGATGGCCCGATCTAGTGATGGTCAACAAAAAAAAAAAAAGAAAAAAAGAGAACCTCCCGAATAGTGGACTTTGCCATCCTGGCTGATCGCAGGGTAAAATTGAAGGAAAGCGAAAAGAGAGATAAATACCTAGACCTTGCCAGAGAACTGAAAAAACAACAACTATGAAACAAGTAAGTGACGTTTATACTAATTGTAATTGGTGAGCTAGGTACAGTCAAAAAGAGGATTGTTACAAATACTGGAAGACTTGAAAATAAGAGGACAAGTGGAGACCATCCAAACTAGGGTTTTGTTGATATATACCAGAATACTATGAAGTGTCCTGGTGTCTTGAAGAGACTTGCTGCCACTCAAACACTAGTGAGAGACCATCAGCTGGCTCTGGTGTGAAAAACTCTCAAATTATTAAATTAATAATAATAATAATAATAATATGCACAACCCAGCACCTGTCCTAGAAAATAAGTTTGACATACAAACAGATCACCAAATCTTGGCCAGAAGACCAGACCTAATAATAATCAACAAAAAAACCAAAAAAAAAAAAAAAAGAACATGCAAAATTGTCGACTTTGCTGTCGTAGCTGACCACAGAATAAAACTGAAAGAATGTGAAAAGAAGGATAAGTACCTCGACCTTGCTAGGGAATTGAAAAAAACTATGGAACATGCAGGTGACAATTATACCAATTGTAATTGGTGCATTTGGAACAGTAACTAAAAGATTGCTAAAGAGACTGGAGGACTTGGAGGTTGGCGGACGAGTGGAGACCATCCAAACTACTACATTATTGATAACGGCCTGAATACTGAGAAGAATCCTGGAAACTTGAGGAGACTAGCTCCAGTGAAAGATCATCTGCAAACGCTGAAGTGAAAAACTCTTATGAATAAACAATAATAATAATAATAAAGCTTAGTCTTTAAAAACCTGAAAATTGATTATTATTTATCAAGTGAATGAACCAGTGAAATCACTGAAGAGAGAAATAATAAGCGCCCCTCCTGTCATGTGACCGCAATTTTTTGCGAAAGTCATTCATCAACGACGATAGACATGAATAAATAAATAGATTGTATTTTACGAAATTCAGGTGATGGAAATGATGCAACATTTCAACTAAGGTAAGGCGTCATGGAATACAATTTATCTGCTTGAATCTATATAGGATGGATATGTAGATCCTGGTAAGAAGCTTTATACCCCCTTTTTTCATTTTTGTTGATGAACCTCGAAATGCGCAGATGTATATTTGTTATACTTCCGTTGTGTCATCGAAAAAAAATTAGTACTTAAAAATTAATTGCTGTGCACTATTTGAACCCAACACCATAACATCAACCGCAAGAAGATAGAAAAGACGTAAGATTGATAAAAATCCCAAAGGAACCAAATTGGAAAAGAATCAAGGAAGAAACCGAAAAGTTAAATAAATTATTGAAACATATCCCTACGGACAACATCACCGAACCAAATGCACTAATCTATGCCGGAGTAAAAATAGTCAGTGATGAAATCCATACAGAGGAAAAAAATTTTGATGGAAAATCAGGTTAGAAGGACAAATAAAGAAACTTCGACAATAAGGGAATAGTACCAAGGAAAGTAAAACGCACAAAGATATAATATAATGAAAATATACCAAATAGATGACAGCAGACAACACTAGTAACACAAGTGAAAGAAATATATCAAAACTTATGGGTGGGAGAAGGGATACACATAACAAAAACAAAACAAAAAGACAAACAAAAACAAACATGATCATCCAAAATAGAAAAAAGAATTTTACCAAAATGTAAATGGAAAAAAATATAGATCAAATCAACAAACATGAAAAAGAAACAAAACGATTTTGGATTAAATTACGAAAAGGGAAAGAATATAACTGAATTGCTGAATGGATAACTAACAGGCAAAAAAGAAATACAAGATCTCAAAGAACATAAATGAATTGCTGAATGGATAACTAACAGGCAAAAAAGAAATGTAAGATCTCAAAGAAATCCCGAGAAATAGGGGAAGAGGTTATTATCAGATACTGAAAGGGTGAAATTAAAAAAAAAAAGAGTACCTCAAAAGTAAAGGAAAACTTCTCGAAACCTCAGCAGCAGAAATGTTATCAAAGGGATTAACACCTAGGAAGTTCCACTGTTAGGATAACCTGAATCATTCTTAAAACGGGCAAAGGCGGAACTCAGTTAAGTCAACGAAAGGACCAGAAAATTAACGATTGTGCACAAGGTCTTTACATCCGAGGGATGACATACAGTATATGTGTCAAGAAAAGAAAGAGAAAAAGGAATCGCCACCATCAAGGATTTCGCAGATGTATTTTATATCATATATTAAAAAGAGCAAAGTAAAACTAATTACAACAGCCAATAACATCATTGTAAAAGGAATCAAGCAGGAAAAAAAAACAATTAAAAAAGACACGAAAACAGTAATGAGAAGAAAAACAACTGCATGAATATTTCATGCAAAAGATTTGAATATCTGGATAAGAAAAAAGAAAAATCAAAGTGAATCTCCTTTAGATGCAGCACAAAACAATAGGAAAGCAAAATTTGACAATACGTAATAGAATAGAAAGTGTAGATTATGTGGAGAAAGAGACCAAACGGTGAATCACTATAAATTAATGCAGCAAAATTGAAGAAAAGTAGAACAAAACTCGGCAGAAGATCAAATCTGATGTTGATTAACAAGGGAAAAAATGAATTTATACTCAAGGGTATTTTGCCATTCCCGTGGACAACAGAGTAAAAATAAAAGAAATCGATAAGACAGACAAAATGTTGGACCTGTTCAAAGGACTCAAAAACTATAGAGCATGATCGTGACGTCGATGCCAATTATGATTGGTGTTGTTGGAATGGTCATCAAATGCGTAGATAAAAGGTAAGGGAAATGGAAATCAGAGGAAGAATAGAAACCATCCAGACCACAGCATTGCTGAGAAAAAAATTCAGGTCAGTCAGACGCCAGAGAAAAATCCCTAACCAACACTGGTGTGGAAAATTCTTTCAGAGTAAAAAAAATATTATTATTAGTGGACGAGGCGAGATCATCCAAACAACCTCATTGATCCGATTTGTTAAAACAAAGAGAAGAGTCAAGAAGACAGAGAAAGATTTGCTATCATTTAAAATCCAGTGAAAGACCACCAGCTAATGCCAATGTCAAAATATCACAACAATAATAATAATAATAATAATACCAATTGTAATTGGCGCGTTTGAAACAGTAACTAAAGGATTACAAAAGGGACTAAAGGACTTGGAAGTTGCAGGACGAGGGGAGACCATCCAAACGACAGCATTATTGAGAACGGCCAGAATACTGAGAAGAGTCCTGGAGACTTGAGAAGAATTGCTGTCACTCAAACTCCAGTAAAAATCCATCGGCTAACGCTGATGGGAAAAGCTATAATGAGTGAATAATAATGATAATAACAATCATTGAATGCAGCAAATTAGCACAAAACTAATGAACTAGTTGGAGGACGAGATTCACCGAGAAATCTACAAGATACTGATAAATGCCTTACACACAAACTAAAATCAGTCCTTGAAAATGAAGCGTATAAAATTCTATTTGACTTTGAGATAGAAACGGATAACGCAATACAGATCAGAATACCAAACAGTTTTAATGAAATAGAAAAATTACTTGGGCCAAGTGGATTGTACCAGCCGAGCACAGAGTGATAATTCAGGAGAATGAAATGTTCGACAAACACACAAAACCTGGAAGAGAAGTGAAATATTTGTGGCATAAGAAGTACAGAATAATGTTTATCATATTTAGAATCTTTTAAAAATTCTCCAAGAATTGGAAAATATGTTGGAAACTGAAACCCTGTAGATTACAGCACAATAAAAATCAGCTTGGATACTTTTAAGGGTCCTGGAGATATGAAAAAATTTGCTCTCATTTAGACATTTGTAAAAATAATGAATAAATCAGATTTTGTGTGAGAAAATCACAATCCGTAAAATAATTTAACAATCTCACACTGCAAATAGTTTGTGGACTTGTGTATTGGTTCCAGTTTTTATCTCTATATGAATGCCTTTTATAACTAATGAACTGAATTTCGGAAAAAATTCTTACCGAAAACACAAGAATAATTGAACAATAAAATAACAAGCAAAAACTACAGATTCTCGAGGCACTACATATCGAGAATATACAACCCAAACTTAATAGAATTAATTTTGAAACCAGTGCTAATGTACTTAAATATCTTCAGCTACTGACGCTATTTATAGAAACAAATTTGAAAAGTAAACGCTCCACAAGACAACAGTATAAACACTCATTCTTATAAAGTTGTAATGTACATACAAAAGTTACATCAGTTTTTTAATACATCCTCTCTTGATGAAGCTCCAAGGTTGGGCAGAAAATACTTGGGAAATAACTAATTATAGAAGGTTTGTCAACCAATACCCGCCGAATATCACCAGATCGATATGGCATCTTCAAAGAAATAAAAAAAAATATGGTGATAAAAATATCTATAATGTTTAATTAAATATGTATCAATGAAGAAATGCAGCCAGAAGATACATATTTTAAACTACACGATCCTGCACCTCATAAATATAACAACACTTTGGAATAGAGACGTGATCTTGTGAAGAGAAAAATTACACACTGAAAGGATAACATCAATACACAATGTCTTGAAACGCAAAAAATACGAGACAAACTCGAAAGCTCTATTACACTTGAACATCTCCACGAACTAGATAACAGACTTTCCGTTATGATTAAGAAAAGTGATTATGAATACAAACTCACTGTTCAAAAAAAGCTCAACAACCTCTACAAAGGACATTTACTCCTTCCAAATAATATTGACAAATTCATGAATCTCTCGGACTTTAATTAAAGTCAACAACAACAAAAAAATTCCTCAATTTGGGACCCTACTACCATTTATTTCAAGGATATACAAGCATCAACAAAAATATAGAAATTGAAATTTTTATAGCAGAATCTTTTTAAACTCCTGGATAAAAAAGTAATTTCAATCAAACCTGAATTCCGTGATATCCTTAAGGCTGAAGCCGTCATAAATAGATACAGCCAAAACAACCTACATTTCTATGTCATCAACTTAAATTTTCCGCAATCACCCAACATCACCATAAAAAAGCAGACAACACAAACATGTTCAAAGTAATAATTAAACTGACTACAATTCAAATCTACAAAATATTCTCGATGACAATAACAAATTCAAAATATTAAATAAGAATACCACCAACCAAAATTAAAAGAATAATAAACTAATCACAGCTAATAATGCCGAACGTAATAGCACAAAACTACCCAAAATCATTGGTGATAATAAACCCGGTTATCTTTACGGGACCTTTAAAATACATACACCTAATCATCCTCTGTGCCAAATTATATCACAAATACCTACACCGTTTTATGAACTCACAAAAACAATAAAACAACTTATTTTCCCATACTTACCTAGTAAATATAACATAAAATCTACACACGAATTTATTCACGTTCTACATACAATTAAACCCAATAATGATATATTAGCCTCACTGGATGTAGAAAATCTATTCACAAATGTACCTGTCAATGAAACAATTGATATTATCCTAAATAACATTTATAACAACCCATCTCTCCCTCCTCTTAAAATGAAACCTAATATAATGTACTAATATACATGTACTAGTGAAATTCCATTTTATGACCATCTTGTTAATATTTACGTTCAAACAGATGGGGTATCTATCGTGTCTGTCCTGAGCACGATCTTCAGTAATATGAACATGTCCGACCTCGAAAATGAAATACTTAATAGCATTAGAAAACCTTTAATATACCAAAGATATGTTGATGATATACTTATTCTTGCTAATGATATTAATGAAATCAACAAGATAGCTTCCAAAAATGTCAGTTTACTCATAAACTAAAGAAAAACAATAAATTTTCCTTTTTAGATGTTCTCATTGAATCTAATAATAATAATAATAATGCCACAACCTCTACTTACAAAAACCCCTCTAATAACGACTCCTCAACTCTCAAATGTAAAGGTGAATGCCCTTCCGATTTAAAAAAAAGCAGATTAAAAATCATAGCCAACAAAATAAACACTGTACTACGTCACCCAGTCAACAAACATTAATCAAACTTTTTTTTACCGCAACTAAATGCACTACACTAATGAATTAGAGGGATATATATTAAAATAATTAATTCAAAGAAACATACTCCCCATTGATCCTAATAAAAAGAAATAAAAATTATCATAACTCATAATAAATCTAAAATCTCCAGCTTAGTCATTAATTATAATTCCGCTCCCCCGATTGGAGTTAAAAAAAAAAACAACGTTATATATCAATTTAAATGTCTTTTAGGAGATTGTATCTCTGAAAACAACAATATATACGTCGGATTAACCTCAACTTACCTATCGAGAAGACTTCCAATGCATTTTCTGATTCCAGTTCCATAGCACAACATCTAAAAATTCATTTATGACCAACAACTGAATTTCGGAAAATTCTTACCGAAAATACAACAATATAAAAGAACAAAATAACAAGCAAAAACTACAGATACTTGAGGCACTACTTATCGGGAATATACAACTCAAACGTTATAGAATTAATTTTAAAACCATTGCTAATGTACTTAAATGTCTTTAGCTAATGAAAAGTAAACGCTACACAATACACCAGTATAAACACTCTTCTTACAAAGTATTTATGGATATATAAAAGTTACATCAGTTTTGTAATACATCCTCCCCTGATGAAGGCCCATGGTTTGGCAGAAAGTATTTGGGAAATAACAAATTATGGGAGGTTTATGAACCAATTCCTTCCGAATATCATCAGATCGATACGGAAATTCGAAAGGATTAACAAAATATATATAGACAAAAATATCTATAATGTTCAATGATACATATATATATATATATATATATATATATATATATATATTGACGACTAAAAGCATGGTCAAAACCGCATGGTCAGAAGATATGGGACAATTCTTTTATCCCGTAGATCCCGACACAAGAAAAATAAGAAACCTAGAAAAATTAGAATTAAAAATAGTAAATAGTGATCCATCGTATATATATATATATATATATATATATATATATATATATATATATACATATATATATATATATATATATATATTAGCGAAACTTACATTTCTAGCCAACGATTTTCATTTTGGATGACCGTTTTTCGAGAAGAATGCGATTTTTTTTTCTTGCCCAATTTTAATGGAATTTATTTTAAATATTTCTTAAAAGTAAATAGGTAAGGCGACATTATTCAGACTCTGATATTAAGAACAAGTAGGACTTTTTTCTTGTTACGTTTTAAGGCTGTCAAGAAAATTAATCAGTATATAAAGGCCTTATTTAGGATTCTCTCCGAAGATGAAAAATGAAAATGTACAAAAAGTCATCAAAACACACGACAAATGATATGAGAGCTAGATTGTTCCAATGCGTTAAGATCAATAATGGTCAAGTAATATGAGACATCTTGATTGTACCTATGCAAGAAGGATAGATAATCAACAAGTTATATAACTAGATTAAACCAACACATTGATTGATCGATAATCGACACGTCAATAAGACATCCTGATTTTTACCAACACACAAAGGATCGATAAACGAAAAGTAATACAAGACAGTCTGATTGTAGCAAACACTGTGGATCGATAATCGCTAAGTAATATAGGACATCCTGATTTTTACCAACACACTATGGATCGATAATCGACAAAAACATAAAACATCCTGACTTTTACCAACACACCATGGATCGATAATCTACGCGTAATATAAGACATCCTGATTTTTACCACCACACCATGGGTTGTTACAAAATTGTAAAGCAAAATGAAATATTTCTTTTTACTTTGACTGATATGATTTTAATTATCCTATACCAGAAAAATTTTCGAAAGTCTAAATAACAAGTCTTGCTCTTAAATACTAACCGTTTTATTTAATATTAATCATTTGGTCGCACACAGTTTAAATGGTTTCAAGTATTGATATCTTAGAACAACTGACACACAGCCTTTTTGCGCTGTTAAGACAAAAATGGTTGTGTTATTTGTTTGCCGCAAGTGCAATTTCATGAACAAGATTGGGACCATCTTATAGATGCTCGGGTTTGATTTGACCAACAGATTAATCGGATCGGGCCTTTCCAACCGCCTGTCTAGCCTTGTATGTACCAAAATAGTGTATTGCAATTCACGTGACAACTTTGAGGGTCGGGTCTCAGATTGCTCAGCTACCAGGTTCCCGTTCACAAGCAATGCAGGGTGCCACCCACGGCTAACTGGTGACCTCATTGAGGTGGGTTTATTCTTTGCAGTCGACGTATTCTACAACCACAGCAATTATGGTGGAATGCAGTTTAACACAAACATTCCGAAATGTAAAGTAAATTTAGTCGGACACACGTTAACACTTGTATTAAAAACAAATCTTTTTAATGGGGAAGCTCTTGGGTTGCTGTCAGTTGTTCTAGCTGTTTCTCTTAGAACGTCTATTTTTGAGTTTGTTTCTTTTAATGTTTTAAGTTGCTCTGGAAGAATAACATCTTAGCTCTGTGACACAATGGAAGGAAACAATTGATAAATGATAACGGCAGAAGCAAAGGCAGAAAAATAACTGGAAGAAATAACCGAGGAATATTGACTTAGAAAGAAAAAAAAAACTAAAAATGTACCAGAACAGGATCCAACAATACCAGCAGAATATTGTCATTCCAAAAAGAAAAAAAAAAGAAAAAGAAAATTCAATCTAGTCAATTGACAAAACAGAAAGAAAAATTGCTATCTGAAATCAATGATTTATAATATTTCTGGATTAATCCGTAGAAACGCAAACAACACAACCCAAAACATGATTAAACAATACGAAAATAATTTACAAGCCAATGAAAAAGGACCAGTAATGAAATACCACTGGGTTCATTAGAGGTAAAAACATATTTAAAAAAAAAACAAAAACAAAACAAAAAAAATCAAGATGTAGCAAATTGGAAGACACCAGACTTACATGGTTTAATGGCTCGAGATGTAGTATATTCACATTATTCCAAACAGATAAACTGGGTGACTATGTCAATGTGAACTAGAGGTAAAAAATAATACCCGAATGAGTGACAAACGGGGAAACTAACATGATCCAGAAAGGCCCCCAAAACGAAACGAAACACCTACTGAACAATCACGTGTTTGCTGATGATAGGAAAGATCCTAACTGACATAGATGTAATATATCACTTATTTGAAAGCCTTGGCGTATTGAAAGATGAGCAAAAATGATATCAAAAGAGAAGTATATGAATACATGATCTATAATGTATTATCTAACAAATTCTACAATTGGTAATTTCAAGGATAAAAAGGGAACAATAGCATGAATAGACGACAAAAAGACAAACGAATGGATTCCACCAACTTTGATAATTGAATGTCCTAAAATGTTTGAAATATCAGAACAAGTCATAAACTCCATCAAGAGACCTTTGAAAAACTGGGGAGTAAAACTAGAAGCAAGAGTTTAAACCCTAGTTGAGACACACATTTAAAGAAACATCTTCCTGGTAGACTCATTATTACCACAACTTTTTCTTAGTGAAATGTTGCAATGGAATTATCAATTAAAATTCAAAGACAGTTACAAGAAAAGTTAAATCACCTCATGTAAATGGATGATGTTATGATTTTTTTTTATTTTTTACTAAGATTGAAATAAAAGTAGAAATACATTTTGGAATTGAAAAATATACCATTCTTCTAATGCAAAAAAAGAGAAAATAATAATAGAGGGAGTACAACCACACAATCCGGGTCACATCGTTAAACTCGGAGAACAGACAATTTCACAGACCTATGAGTAAAAAATGTGAATACGATCACGCAAAGATGACAGAAAAGTTGGGAAAGGATTTTCTGAGAAGTAAAATAAAACATTTAGTAAGCAAACACAAAAGCAGAAATGTAATCAAAGAAATAAATACACAGATAGTTTTCCCAGTCGGATATTAAGAAGGATTCTTAAAATGGACAAATTTGAAAGTCACAAATAAAGACAATATGAAGTTGACAATTCGCAATGCCTTGCAACCGAGAGATAACATCGATTATGCGTGTCAACAATAAAACGAGGAAGTTGATTCGTTCGTCAGCATTGAGGCTTGTGTAAATGTTGGTTGATTGGGTTTTATGGTATGTCAACCTTTATTGGTTATTTAATGCCAAATCTAGTATTGTTTAAATTATCAGTTCTATTTCAAACAATTCAGTTTAGCATGAGTACACAGTTTAATTGTCAAAAACATTTCTGTTTCAAGATTTTCAGTTTAGTGAAACAGTTCTAATTTAAACAATCCATTTTAGCATAAGTACATAGTTTAGTTCTATTTGACCCATAGATAGGGTCCAGGTAATTCTAATTTAAACAATCCATTTTAGCATAAGTACATAGTTTAGTTCTATTTGACCCATAGATAGGGCCCTATCAGGTGATACTACTTCGGGTCAGAGTTGGCCTGGGAGTGATGGCAAGAAAGGGGTGGTCTGCATTCCCCAAAATTACCGTATGACTAGAACCTCACCATCAGATTGTTTAGTGCCATAATCAGTACACTCATTGAGTGTAGTCAGTGTATTCTACAGCCCCAGCCGAACAGGTAATTCGTAAACGTAACAACCAAGAAACACAAATACTAAACAAAAAAAGAGCAAAGAATGAATCATTAAAACAACCTGTAACAGGAAGAACAACAAAACAACTTGTTAACCAACAAGCAAACGAGAAGTAAAATAAACATCTCGAAAACAAAAAGGAAAAGAAAAATAGCTATGTATGTATTTCAAGCGCCAAACTTAAGACATTTCACGTGAGATTAGTTAGACATGGCCATCGAGGAGAACATAAAGAGAAAAATCATAATCGCATTTTATATCAACCCAGAATCACTTAATCGTATAAAAGCACAAAACTGATAGTATGCAGCATAACAGCAAGTATAGGCTATGCGTTGATGAAAAACAGTTAATCGCATAATAAGCGAATGCATCAAACTGGTCAAAAATTAATACAATGACAGGTATGACTAGATGAGAAAGGTGATTCACTCAGAATTGTGCAAAAGTCATATTTTTTTGGTGAATGGGTAATACTGATAAATGACAAATGCACAAACTAGACATGAGGCGCATAAACATAGACTGGAATTGGATTTTATTAACACAAAGAATTGGTCATTTTTTTGAATTTTGCCGCTCCGGTGGATTAAGGAATGGAAGTTAAAGAAAGCCAAAAAAATGGACCAATACCTTGACTTTGCCAGAGAACTGAGAAAAAGAATGTGCAAAGTGAATAAAACGAAACATTGAAAACTGGAGATAAATGGCAGTATCAAGACCCTCCAAACTACTGGATTCTTAAAATCTGTCAGGATATCCGCGAAGAGCTTATGATGATAGGAAAAGACTTACTGTCATCTAGACTTTAGGGGGAAAACTGCCACTTAGATTTGATGAAAAACAAAACAAACAGTAAAATAAAACAAAAACTTTTTCCTGTTATGAAAAAAAATGTTTTAAAAATACAAAAGTATTGGACACAAGAAGATTATAAAATATAAAAAGTAAAATTAAAATTTTCATTATTTTACATAAAACTGTCCAAAATATTCTGCTTTTTTGTTACAATTTTTGTTCTGTGCGTATTATATAGATTTATTAAATTTTCTATTTTATTTAGTTTTCTTATAAAGACAAATGATAATAAAAAAGATACTGCAACTGCTGTTGACATATCAGACCTCTGTACATAGATTATCTTCACAAAAGTCCATGTTTTCAATGGTTTCGCACATTGGACCGTTCATCGTTTTATTATATTTCATACATTCAGAGAGAAATACTCCGGAGATTTCGCACTAAACATGGCTTTTTAAAGAAAAGTGGTAAACAAGTTTCTACATTACATGAAAAGGCCTCCCAACCAATATTTCTATTATACAAATCCGTTTAACTTTAAGCGAAAAGTTTTTCTTTTTTAAAAGTCAAGTTTAATTAGAGTAATATATACATAAATTAAAAATTTGAATTTTAAAAAAGTTATTGGAAATCTCTTTGATAATGGACATGGTTTAATCAATTCATTGATTTAATTTGATTAAATATTGTTTTGGTCACACACTTTGTTACAACAAAGAAATTATATTTTCAGTAAATATTTCTTCTTTTTTCTTGATGTATGCACAGTGTTGTGCATGTGTTTACAGCGCTGTAAAAGTATTATGGAAGAAATAAGACCAAAGATAGAATCGAACTGAGCACTGGTTGTAGGCATTTCTCATCATGATGAAAAAGAAAGCAGAACCTCTCCAATAAGAGTTTTTGCTTCTAACTGGTTTCCACTTTAAAGTTATCAAATTTAAAGATTCAATATTTGCATTTTCAACAACTGCTGGTTGTCTTCGTATAGTCACCTTACGTTTGTCGGGGTGGAAGTTGACTAGCAATAATAAAAGAATAAAACTTTCCGTTGCTTTTATGGTCTCTCTTCAAGTGTGGTTTGCTGTTGCATACGTGGAATTACTACCTTGAGGGTTATTATTTGTAGAGTTCTTGATAATTAAGATAAACGGAGACAACAAGAATGTTTTTGTATCATCATTTCAGAAAGTTTTCTCTGAATGTAATTGGAAGAAAGCAAAAGTGTTGATAAACATCTGGGAATATGCAGTTGAAGAAAAAAGAAAGAAAGAAAGACAGAAAGAAAAGGAGATGTAAACAAATAAAGAAAAAAATCTGGGAATAAAAAGCACGAAATAAATGTTACAAAAATGTTGCATTTCCATTGAAAATAAAATAGAAAACGAATAGAAAAGACAAATAGCAGCCATGCCCCCCCCCACAAAAAAGAATTAAAACTTTAAATGTATATTTTTCAAGTAGAGGTATTTTATTGTGGATTGAATTACCATGACCAGAAAATTCTGCCGAACACCTGCGCGTGACTTACGGAAACACTGGACAGCTGTTTCGACCTTATTAAGCCTCATCAGCAGCGGCCACAATTTGCAGAGCCGACACTCTACAACTGAAGCAACAGTTCATATCGCACAAAAGTGACACCAAATTAACTAGTCATGGTAATTGAGTGACTAATTAACCCGAATGTGTCTTGTAGGTTACATGCGTACTCTTTACAGAGGAAACAGTCACCTCCAGGGCCACGCCTTCCCAAGAGGATTAGAAAAACGTACCCGCGTAATTATTATAACTCAAGGGCAAGGATATAGATGCATATTTTTTCTTTTTTAAGTTGAGGAATTATACTATAAATTGAATTACTATGACCAGAAATAAAACTTTAAATTTATTCGTTAAATCATATCAAATATTTTCAAAGATTTCAGTTTCAGTTTCTTTCTTACATAGCATATCAACCTTCGTGAGTAATCTAATGCCAAAGCAATCCTTGTAGAAAACTAGTAAGGGTATTTCTAAAAGGTATTTCTTCAAAAGTAAACGTAACATCTATCTAGATATGAATTCAACATTTGATAAGTTCTGACAAAATAGCCTAGGTCCCACCAGTCTCACACTCCGATGTCAAAATAGTCCAATCCGTCCTCAATTAGTGCAACGAAGCTGAAGGAGATGAAGAGATATCATAAATTAATCTGAGTAGGGAAGCGGGTGAATTGATTTTCTATCGTTCTGTCCCTGTCTGGCTCTATTCCCTCTCTTTCTCTCACTCTCTCTCTCTCTCTCTCTCTCTATATATATATATATATATATATATATATATATATATATATATAATGAAGTAATGTTCGTTTTATTCGCTGCGTAAAAATAAAAAAAAAACAGTAGCTGCAGCAGAAAGAAATAACATATAAGAAATACAAAATCATTAAGAAGAAAGCCTTCAAGTCTGCCCAGTGGATATGATGCCAATTTGAGGGTGGAAAGGGGTAAAGGAAGCAAATCAGAATGAAAGGATTCGCACGTCGGAAGATAGCAAAATTGCCATTTAAAGATGGTCTCCATGTCTATTGTATTTTTCTTACTAAACCCACGTCTTGTTGGGTAGCTCCCTTTTCTTTCCTTTCTTTTATTGTCTCTTAGTTTTAACATACTTTGTGCTCCAAGCGGCCATCATATGATTTATCGATTCTTGCCCTAAGGGACTGCTGGCTACACACGATGAAAATCGATTATTTTTCATGGTTTGACAAAAATAGGTGGACAAATAATGTATTGAATAATGTGTATGCGTGTGTGTAAGAGACAGATTGCGGGAAAGGTATATATATATATATATATATATATATATATATATATTGTGTTTGTGGTTGGACAAGCTCGCACCTTTGTCAATGGCGGTTCGCAAACAGCACGGTCTAAATACGAGTTTCACTAATAATGCAAATTTATATTCATATATATTTGAGCTCCATGTGACATTGTTTAAATCGGTTTCCAGCATTTGAGAAAAAAAGTCATGAAATTCTCTTTCTTCTTCTGGATGGAGATATTTTTGCCAGCGGTGGGTGATTCAAAACACACACTTAAGGAAGGTGGGAGATCTGTTGAGTTGAAAATGGATCAAGCAAGATTTTGACAACATTTTAAAGAGTATATATGTTAAGGAAATCAATATTCAATTGCTTTTTATTCTAAATCATCTTGATTGATGATCTGAATCATAGATTATACGTTTCTATAGTTGTAATTTACGAAGGTCTTTGCTTCGATGTGGCACAATAAGACGCGAACTCACTCTTGCAGGTTTGCTAGTCAAGCTTGCTAACCATTACAATACCCGAAGGGCCCTATACGTTTGTATAGTTGGGTGTTTTTATATGTTTATACCTATATATACGCGCGTAAAAACTAATGGAAACAAAAAAGAGAATGAGGGAGTCTTGATTGTAGGTTGGTTTCATGGCGCGTTAACTAGTGTCGCTTTTTTATGCAAAATTATTTGTTACATTTTGTAAGCAGTTACAATGTTTTGAGTAAATAATGATAATCATTTGAAAATAGTTATACCTACAAGTTATCATCTTCAAACCCTGCTCACAGCACAGAGTACCTCTCTCACTATTATTCCCTATCGTCCATACCTCTTAGCATGTCTTTTATCAAATGTCCGCGTAGAACTAATATATGTAAATCTTATCTGATTGTCTCACAATGTCCATGTGTAGGAATCCATCGAATAACGTCATTTATGATTTTATTTTTATTTCTTAGGAAAGGTTCAGCATGTTTTGTTCATCTTTCTTGTATGGTTTGTGAGATTGGAGGTAAGTAGCTATACAGTTGCTGTTCTGTGAGATACTTTTTCAACACTTTGTACAAAACTGCCCGTAGCATTCTCGGATAGCTCCCATGTAACTTTTTCTCCTAATTTTTTGTTAGAATCCATACGGTAAAAGCATACAGTAGAACCTAAATGGCAACAGCTTGTTCGAAATCTTGTTTTTCCCATTATGCAACGCAGCGTATAAAAGAAAAATAATAGAGAAATATGAAGGAAATATTTTCAAATAATTATTTTTAATAGAATCCCTTCTTCACAATTGAATACTTGTATTCCGATTTCATATTAATCGTTTATTTGTTGGCATTTCTATGTTAAGTATTATTTCTGTCGACTACTCAACTTCGTAAACAGATTTATGGGAATTAATAATCTGAAGTTGAAAAGAACTAACAATCAGAATGACATTTTGACTTTTTTGTAATGACTGCTTAGGAGTACTCCACACTTCTGAGAGTTAGAGTACTAGATCTTCACTGGCAGATGCAGTTTATTGTCATACCCAGGACTTTTCTTTTTGTAGGAGACTTATCCATCTCCCGGGAGTGCAGTTGGTGGATTCTAGGCCCCATCACAAGGAAATAGACAATGTTAAGCACCGATCGATCACAATTGGATGCAGTTTTGTCAGCTGAAGTATTTGAATGGATGATTAATGGGTTTCATTCAATCTTATGGAGGAATCACATATCCTCCCGAATAATAACGGAAATAAAATCTTTGCGTCCAGGTGGAAAACAATCATTGATTTAAATCCTTAGTGGGATATACAGCATAATTCTTTTCGTTTGGAATGGAAATACAACAATAGTGGCACCATTTTTACATAAAATCCTGCCATAATTACCGTCTACTCTTCTGTAGTTCGGTTTTCTTTATACATAGAATAGGGTACGCGATATCTCTTTCAAGGCATACACATACGCTCATTACTTTTAAGATTGTGATCGTCATTTGTTCACAAAGGTTTTTAGAGTTATGACGATTGTACTTATTCCTACAAACTCACATATAAAGACATACACTAGCTCATATCTATCTATCTATCTATCTATCTATCTATAAAGGCACATTTTGTCAATATAATTTTATTAAGATCCTTTCAAGTTTTCTGATAAGTGTCATTGTTTTAGGTTGGAATTTGTCGATGAATTTACCAAAATTATCCCGAGAGCATTCAGACCTTTCACAGCTTATCATCACGGCTTGTTTGCATGTGTAAAGTGTATTTTTAAAAAGAGTTTTTAGGTCTTTATAACATTACAAAATTGCGTAAACTCAAAGTTGGATAAAACTGAGATGCCTATGACATCGAACAAAATAAAAACAGAACGTCATCAACCGAAATAGAATATTATCAAGAAAAATAGAATATTTTTTAAAAAAAAAGTAAAGTCAATTTAAAACATAATCACTATTTTCAAAGTTAATTGAATTAATTCTAGAATTTTTGATATTATATGTTCGGCTTCTAGGATTTGTAGACATACTTTACCAATTATTTCAACTAGAATTTTTCGAAATTTGGGTTTGTAAATATACATCTTAATATGCACCGCGATGATTCTAGCTCCATAGCCTTACATCTTAAAATCCACTCAAATCCCAAATGCAATTTTTTTAAAATTCTAGTTGATAAAACCACAATAATATCATATGAAATTAATAATAATAATAATAAATAATAATAATAATAATAGCAAACACAAGCGAGCATAAACACACTCACGCACACACTCGCAAAACCATACACACACACACACACACACACACAAATATATATATATATATATATAGAGAGAGAGATAAACTACAAATTATTTTATTGTCACCTTGTTAATTTTGTTTTTATAATAGTTTCATATGAAAATAGGAAACACAGTATTCAGATGAAATATTTTTTTACAAATATGTTTTGTATCTTACAAAAAAGATACATATGGAAGTATTAATTAAAAAAAAATAAGGGGATATTTAATTTACTTTTACATTTTAGTTAGTTTTTATACTACTCAGTATTCGAGAACTTTTAAACCGCCTTTAAAACGACTCATTGTTCGCATCTTTTTCTGTCTATATATATATATATATATATATATATATATATATATATATATTAGAGGTGTTCATTAAAAACCGTTTTAGAGTTAATGTCCATGAAAAGCAAACAAGCAGCAAAAAAGCGATGTTGTATTATATTCTCTTTAAACAAACACGACACAACAAATGGTCAATTAACATAATATCACTTAAAATAAACGTTAACTGAATTCCGTATATTATTTATTGATTCAGACAACAGACTTCTCCATCGAGCTGTTTTTTCGATTTAACCAATAAACTAGAAAAACATCAACAAAGTTTATTTGATTGGTTTGTCTCAGAGAAACAAAGGACCATAAAATGATATTTATTTGTCTACAAGGGTCAATAGTTAAGAATTTTTTCCCGAAGTATATATGTTGTTTATTTAATTCTTTTTCCCCTTTATTTGTGAAAGAAGAGACGAAAATTAGAACTGCGTTGCTTCGCTTGGTGGACAGAGCAAATAATTTGGGAAAGTAAATTCTACGCTTCAACTCTTGCGATTGTTCATCAAACGACAACGTCCTTTGAAACGAGCCACAAATTAATCGAAAATATATAACTTCCTTTAATCTTTTTGAACCCATCAGTGTGCCTGTAATTAAGCACCTCGGCTGGTGTCCGTATATCTATCTATCTATCTATCTTAAACAAATTCTTACATGAAAGCATCCATTTAGATCAATATGTGACCGCATCCACACACACACACACACACACACACACACACACATATATATATATATATATATATATATATATATATATATACTGGACGTATTAGGAGGTGACCGTGGTGTAATGGTTATCGTCGTAGGAAATGGACACGGTGACACGAGTTCAAATCCTGGGCGAGATGGCATTTCACGTAGAACTAATAAATTGAGAACGGTATGAATCGAATTATTCTCCCTCCAGCTTTGGATAAATAGTAGGGCAGACTGGTTTCTTCAGCAACTAGTTTGAATTCAAACCTGTTAGACTCCGCTTAAAAAATTGACCTTGTGTCATATCCTGCCTGAGCGGAGGGGTTGATAAATATGTATGTATATACTGGACGTATTTGTGGACTAATGGTTACTCTCATAGGAAATGGAGACGGTGACCGGAATTCAATTCCTAGACGAGACTCTATACATTCCACATTGCGTTAATGTCCTTGGAAAAGGTTTGAATTCAATTCTTCTCCCTCTATCTCTGGGTAAATAATCAGGCTGACTGGGGCTTTTAAACCTTTGTATGGCAACCGAAATTGCAATTGGAAAACTATAAATTTAGATATCATGTACTCCTCTTGACTTTGTGTCGTATCCTGATCGTTCAGAGGTGCATATATATATATATATATATATATATATATATATATATATATGTGTGTGTGTGTGTGTGTGTGTGCAGTTAGGCAGCAGTCATTCGTTTAAGCATGTTTCATTAAATGATAAAGACAAATTTTGTCTCTATGATTTATCAATGATCCTTTCAAGTTTTCTGATAAGTGTCTTAGCTTCAGATTGATTTTGGAAGATGAATTTCCCAAAATTGTCCCGTGCGCTTTCGGACACTACATAGGACATCATCAGGGGTTGCTTGCATGTGTTAGGTGTGTTTGTATTCTTTCTAAAAGAGTTTGAAAAGTTTTTAAAAGTTTATGCCTCAACGAAAATATGGGAACGCATAGTTGGATAAAAAAGGCTTAGTTTGTTTGTTTTTTCCCCCTTATCCTTATAGTATTCTATTTCCGTTGATAGCGTTCCCTTTTTAAATAGCGTTTGCTTTTTAAATAAAAAGCGAACGTTATTTAAAAAGGGAACGATATAAACGGAAATAGAATACTATAAGGATACGGGGTAAAAAACAAACAAACTAAAAGCATTTCAAAACATTGTCGCTATTTTCAAAATAAATTCTATTAATTGAATTTTGTTTTTGTTTTTGTATGTACGGCTTCTAGGATTTGCAGTCGTAGCTTATCAATTATGAGATTATAGGGGTGTTTTCAACTAGAATTTTTCGAAACTTGGATTTAAGAATAGAATGGTTCTTGTGAGGAAAAGCAATAGAACTGGAGTCAAGTAGGTGCATTGTAAGTAGTCTGGAAAGGTTTGTAGCGGTAAAACCAACATACGCACTATATATATATATATATATATATATATATATATATATATATTGCGCTCAATTTTGCTCTGTGTATGTGTATCTGGAACAGACCATGTTATGTAGTTGCCATGTACATTGGACCACACAGCTTTTGCTAACGGCTTTTCAAATGAACTTACTAATCACGGTTCCAAGATCTTGGTACATGAATAATTCTGTTTGTCGATAAATCTTTGAATTGTAATATAAGCAAATGCGGTAACACGATGTTTTGCTGAGACATTCACTTTAGAAATTAATTTGATCCCCACTGGAAAAATACCACTGTAAGCCTTTGCTGATCAAATCTAAGCAGAGTTAGATAATTCAAGCACAAGAGATATTTAGAATTAATACGTGGGATGGTACATAATTTGGCACCATGTTTGCAATGTATTCAAAACATGAAAAATTCAATTAATGCACGTCCAAGTTCTCTCTCACAGTCTCTCAGTCTAACTGTCCGTCTTTTTGTCTCTTTCATCTCATGCCTTAAACAATCCTGATGCATATTATTCCATCTACATCAATATGACCATAAATTATACATGCACAAATTCAGTTTGTAGAACAATATATGTATAGTGAGTGTGTGTGTGTGTGTGTGTGTGTGTGTGTGTGTGTGTGAAAGAGGGAGAAAGAGAGGAAGAGAGAGTGTGATTGAATGTATTTGCGTGTGTTAGTAAGTAAGTTCCCATGTGTATGCTTGTGCGTCAATAAACACCACTATCAATCAATCAAAGTACACAGACACTTAGTTTTGAAGAAGACTGCAAATGATTTTCATGTCTTTTTAAGACGGACGCACTAAAACATTGTTTTGGAGATTTCAATCACACAATCACACACACATGAACATACACACACACACACATGAACATAGACATGAACAGTTCTACACACACATACGTACACCGGCTTTCATATGGTGACATGTTAGAGAAGTGTTCTTTTGAAAATATGCCCTTCATGGCTTTTCCAAACTTTCCTCTCAAATGATATTATCAATTAATGTTATAATCCTTGATAATCATAGTTATACGAGTAGTAATAGTAGTCGTATTGATTGTATTAAATATCAACCTCAGGTTATTTGGATTCAAACATTTTTAAATGCAATTAAAATAATCTCTTGGATTTAATTTTGTTTTTCTTGTTTTTTATTTTTTGTTTTGTTTTGTTTTATTCTGTTTTTCTCGATTGAAAGTAAAATTAACTTTGAAATTGCACAATATTTTTCAAACCTCGCGAAACAGTCCTGTTTAGAGTCTATAATTATTGGAAATAACATGCAGATTATTGCAGTTCACAATGTCGATTTATTTTGCTACTTTTCCGTTTTATCAGTTTCTTTTTTTTGTTTATTGAGACGATTTTTTTCTACATTTGGTAATCCAGTCAAAATATTTTTCAAGTCTTCTAATTTAAGATTCTATCTAAATTATTCAATAATAATAATAATAAGAAGAAGAAGAAGAAGAAGAACTCGCAAGCATTGAGGATTGTGTATATGCATGAATACAAAGAGTCGCTGGCTATCTTTAGAAGAGCAAAGAACAATAAATACAGAAGCCAATTGCTGCAGTGGTGACAAAAGTATGCATAAAAACAAAAACAAAAACAAAAAAAAAAACAAAAAAAAAAAACGAAAAAGAACAAATTGACTGAAAAACAACTGTGTGGATATTTCAAGCGTCAAACTAGCGAAATTGCTCACGAGAAGACAAGTACATGGCTCTAAAAGGGAAATCTCAAAAGAGGAATGAATCTCTTCAAATAAACAACGCCATAAGAACCAATTATGTTAATGAGAAAATCCTTAATTGTGCACAACAGAATAGTGAATACAGGTTAAGTGGAGAAAAACATGACACAAATAATCACACAGTATGTGAATTCATCAAACGAGCACAGAAGGAGAATGCATGTTGTTCTATGGATTTTAAGATACAGTCATGGTGCAAATTAATTAAAAAAAAGGGAACTCGTCTTTTAGTTGATTTTACAGTTTCGGCGCAAGAGAAAAGACGGGAAAGGGAACGATAGAAAAATATTTGGTCTTTCCCGGAGAACTAAAACAATTAAAACAAACATGGAACATGCAGATGATGGTGATTGACATTTTTGTTGGTGAGATTGGAAGGGTCCAAAAAGGATTGGGTCACTTGGATTTCGTAGTAAAATACGGGACCATTTAGACTATCTCTCTAAATAGTCTTGAATCTTTGTTGGGATCAGTCATAAAATACTCAGAAAAGTCCTGAAGACCTGAGAAGACTTGCTCTTACTCAGATTCCAGTGAAAGCCTCCTGCTGAAACTATTGGGAAAAAATTCGCAAGGAGAAAATAATCATCATCATATCGCGCTGGTAGCACGGATATACCTGACCCTCTCTCGCCACTCCTCCCTATCGTTCATCGCCCTAGGTAGATCTTCAGGACAACATCCTGTATCCTCACATAGCTGCTGAATGTACGTTCGAGCTGGTCGTCCTGCTTTTGCGCGGCCATGTGTGGGGATCCATAAGAGTACATCTCTTATGAGTTCATCTCTGCTTCTCCAGCAGTGTCCTGCATGTCTGGTTCGTCTAACTTGAATAGTTTTCGTGATAGGGGGCAGGTGGCCGTACAGTTGTTGTCTTGTGGGGTGTTGCTGCCAGGACTTGTTCAGAATTGCACGCAGCATTCTTGTGTAATTGCCATCTAGCTTCTTCTCCAGTCGTTTTGTTAGCGTCCATGTAGTGCATCCATATAGCAGTATCGATGTGACCGCTGCCTGGAAGAAACTGCGTTTCATTTTATCGGTTAGGTCTGATTTCCATATAATCGATAGCCTTAGTAATAATAATAATAATACAAAAACATACCAACAACCAGACGCCAAAGAAACCGAACAATTTTGGACGAAAATATGGCAACCGAAAAAGGATAACGAAAAGGCTGAATGGATAAACGATATGACAAGAGAACTAGTAGGTCTCGATGAATATGACAAAAAGGCACTAAAAAAGATATCAAACTGGAAAACGCCAGGACATGATGAAATACATGGATTCTGGTTCCAGAAATTCACCTCCATTTCCGACAGACTAGCATTAGAAATGAACAGATGCCTACAAGATGCACAACTACCAGACTTGATGACCAAAAGAAAGACCACATTGATCCAAGAGGACACAAGTAAAGGAACTGCTCCAAACAATTATAGACCCATAACTTGTTTACCGATGATGTGGAAAATATTAACAGCACAAATAAGGGGAAAGATATACTACTCGGTAACAAGCCGCGGATTGTTCCCAGACGAACTGAAAAGATACTGCAAAGGATCCAGAGGCACAGCAGAGTTAATCTACATAGATCAAAACATCCTAAATGAAAGCAAGAACGGAGGGAAAAATCTAGCTATGGCCTGAATAGACTACAAAATGGCATATGATATGGTCCCGCAAAGCTAGATGATAAACTGTCTCAAAATGTACAAAACATCACACGAAATCATAAACTTCATCGAAAAGAACCATGAAAAACTGGAGAGTTGAATTAACAGCAGGAGGAAAAAAGCTTGGCTGAAACAAAGATCCAAAGAGGGATTCTCCAAGGAGATGTACTGTCATCCCTACAATTCATAACTGCTATGATACCACTAAAACACATACTCAGAAAATGCACGACTGGATACAAACTTAGTAGATCGCAAAAAAATATCAACCACCTAATGTATTGGATGACATCAAACTATTTCCAAAAAATGAAAAAGAACTGGGAACCCTATTACACACAGTTAGAATAGACACTCAAGACATAGGAATGGAATTTAGCATTGAAAAAATGTGTTCTGCTCGTCATGAAAAGTGGCAAACGACATCTAAATGACGGAATAGAACTACAAAATCAAGACAAGATCAGAACGCTCACAGAAAACGAGACCTTCAAATACTAATGAATCTTGGAGGCTGACACCATCAAAGAAGTGAAAATGAAAAACAAAATTCAAAAAGAATATCTCAGGAGAACTAGAAAACTACTCTAGACAAAACTCTCTTGCAGAAACCTTTTCAAAGGAATAAATACTTGGGCTGTATCTCTTGTTAGATACTCGGGACCCTTTCTCAAGTGGACCAGAGATGAACTTAGACAAATGGACCAAAGAACTAGAAAAGTCATTATATCTCAGAGACGACGTTGACAGACTATATGTACCAAGAAAAGAGGGAGGAAGACAACTTGCCAGCACGAAGACAGTTTTGATACATCCATACAAAAACTCGAAGACTACATAGAAAAACACGAACAAGGACTGATTACGGCCATCAGAAACAATACCGACAACACGATAGATAACAGAATGATAAAAACTAAGAAACAAAAATTGGAAGGAAAACAAATCCATGGGCGTTTTAAACGACTAATAAACAACATTACACACAACAACACCTGGACATGGCTAAGAAAAGGAAACTTTAAGAGAGAAACAGAATCTCTCCAAATGGCAGCACAAAACAACGCCATAAGAACCAATCATATCAAGGTGAGGATAGATTAGAAGCAACAAAATAGTAAATGTGGATTATGCGGTGACAGAGATGAAACCATCAATCACATAATAAGCGAATGCCGCAAATTAGAACATAAGGAGGGCAAGGCTAGACACGACTGGGTGGACAAGGTGATCCACTGAGAAATGTGCAAGAAATTTAAATTTGACCATGCCAACAAATGGTTTATGCAAAACCCAGCACCTGTCATAGAAAATGACACACACCTACTGCTATGGGACTTTGACATACAAACTGATCACCTAATCTCGGCCAGAAGACCAGACCTTACAATAATCAACAAAAAAAAAGAAGAAAACCTGCAAAATTGTCGACTTTGCTGTCCCGGCTGACCACAGGATAAAACTGTAAGAATGTGAAAAGAGAGATAAGTGCCTCGACCTTGCTAGAGATTTGAAAAAATATGGAACATGAAATTGACAATTATACCAATTGCGATTGGTGCTTTTGGCACGGTAACTAAAGGGTTATTAAAGCGCTTGAAAGATTTGGAAGTTGGTGGTCCAGGGGAGACCATCAAAACAACAGCATAAGTAAAAACGGCTAGAATACTGAGAAGAATCCTGGAGACTTGAGGAGACTTGCTGTAACTCAATCTCAAGTGAAAGACCATCAGCTAAAGCTCTAATGAGTAAATAATAACAAAGACAACTTGCCAAATTGTGGACTTTGCTGTCCGGGCAGACTACAAATTGAAATTAAAAGAATGTGAAAAGAGCGATAAATACCTCAACCTTGCTAGGGATTTGAAAAACTGTGGCGCATGTAAGTGACGAATATATTAATTTTAATTGATGCTCTTGGTCCATAAAGGATTGGTACACAGACAGGAGGACCAAGAAATAAGAGGACAAGTGGAGACCATCGAAACTATTGCATTATTGAGATCGGCCAGAATACTGTGAAGAGTCCTGAAGACTTGGGGAGACTTGTTCTCACTCATACTCCGATGAGATACTATCAGCTAACACTGGTGAGAAAAACGCTCAAAAGAGAAAAAAATAACAATATCGAGCACCAGGGGAGTAGGTATAAGGGACAAATCTTCGCGATGTACTATCTGCTATGCGAAAGGAAAAAGATCCAGCTTGAAAAAATTGTATTTAATTTAAAATGCATAATACATTTCGTTGCTCGTGAAATCTTTTAGTAAGTGTTTGTGATTTAAATGAGAACATTTTTCCTAAATATTTTACCTAAAATATTTCGGGATCACGAATTAGATTTGAACGTTTAAACTTTCTGTGATAAATTTGAATGTTTAATTTTTTTGTGATACATTCTCTATTGTTTACCAGTGCCTTTTCGCGATAGATGAAAAAGAAATGTTCCTGGAATAGTCTGAAAGTACAATTTAGGAACAATTACCGTCTTCAATGAAACCGGTCAGATATGTAAAAAGCCGAGTCATTACTCTAAAATGACTGACTCAGTAGAAACGAAGTCTCAAATTACAGAAGTCTATATAAAAACAAAAGTGAGATATAGGAATACCTAAAACTAGCTCAGATAATTATTGTAAGTGGTAAAGTATAAAATGATCAGTTTGTGGACTTTAACTAAGTCAAAAAGATTTTTTGTGACCCGCTATACATGAAAATTTACCATAACTTCTCAGTCATATCTGGGTCAGGCGTGCAGAATATAAACAATCCCTGTATAGCTACATTATACTACCCATGAAAATTAACTACGACAGACGACAGGTTTGGGTATCATTATTAGCAGGTGCAACCTTGATAGCCAACATGAGGGATTCGACAGGAATCCTGCGAATGTTGGGTGTTCTATTTCCATGTACATAAAACATTCTTCTTTCAGGTACACAAACGAACAATTCGACCACTTAAACCAGAGAGCATAGCGTAGAAAATGGACTAGGGAATATAAAAAACAAGTATCATACTGTTATTTTAGGGGAAACCCTACAAAAAAGGATACAGATAAAGAATGACATAAATCTGAAACTGAATTCGCTAGATTTAAGACAACAAACCAAAGGCTGGCTGACCAGGTTAAGACAATAAAAAAGAATGGTTGGTTTTCTGACCTTGAAATACTGGAAATCCACCAATAAATATGTATGCCCCTAATACAGTAACTGATCCACTAAATACAGGAAAGCCAGAAACTCCGAACCAAACACCACAGGACAGTAATAGATATACTGCAAACTCACAGACGCAAACATCGACCTAAGATGCAAAAAATGAATGTAGATACCACTAAAAAAACATGTCTGAAAAGAAAATCACATTGCCTTCTCACATGAATCAAGCCTGGAGGACAGTTAAATCCGAAACCGGGGTTAAACGATTTAATATATGCAAGAGGAAAATAAGTCTGGGAAAAAAACGGGGCCCCTTGAAGACCACAGACAGAAAGTCAAAGCCCAGGAGGAAACTCAAGCTAGAATCACAGATAAAAAGACTACGACAGCAAGCAAAAATACTAAAATGTAACAGTAAAATATATTCGGTTGAAACTGAAAAAACACGACAACCAGAACGAAATATAAAACTTGAGGGGGCTAATAAAAAATATTAACTAAAGAAAGAAGACTAAAAAGATACCGAGACTGGACAAAACAATACAGACAAAACAGGGCGTTTCAAAACAACGAAAGAAAAGTCTACTTATAAGTAAGGGAAGAATAGGCGAAAAGAGGTAAAAAGATTCTGGAGCAAAATATGGCAACAAAAAGATCACAAGAAAAATCCGAATGGATCAACAACATGGAAAGAGAGTTGCATATAATCGAAGAAGGTGCTCAGGTAAAAATACACTCCGATGCACTCAAGGCAATACTTAAAAAAATACTGAACTTGAAAACCCTCGGCCTAGATGGCATACACGGATTTATCTCTATCCACTACAGACTGGCAACCAAAATGAATAAATACATGCAGAAAACAGAGATACCCGAAAAGAAGACGAAAAGGAAAAAAGGTCACTCTGATGCAAAAAGAACCCTCAAAGGAACAGCTCCAAAAACTAAAGGCCCATAACGTGCGTACTGATAATGTGGGAAATACAAACGATACAAATTAGGGAGGAGATTTACTACTCATTGATAAGCCGCGGAATGTTCTTCGAGGAACAGAAAGGATGTCGCAAGAAAATCAGAGGCACAGCTGGATATTACACTGTCTCAAAATGTATAACTAACCGTCCAAACCGTACAGTAAATTGAGAAGACAATGGAAACCAGCAGATTGTCATTGAGAGCTGGAGGAAAAAGCGGAAGTAAAGATCAAAAGAGGAAAATTCCAGGAAAAAACTATAAAACATGAAGGTGACATTGATACTAATTATGATTGGTGAGATATACAAGGACTGAAAGACTTGGAAATAAAAGGACGAGTGGAGACTATCCAAACTACAACATCATTAAGATCAGTCAGTATACTGAGAAGAGTCCTGGAGACTTTAAGAGACTTGCTGTCACTCAACCTATATTGAGAAACCATTAGCTCATGCTAGGTAAAAAAATCTCTGAAAAGAATAAAATAATGATAATACAAAATTAGTACGTTTCAAGGAAAACTTAACCACCTAATATACATGAACGACATCAAACTGTTTGCCAATAACGAAAAAGAATTGGAAAATAAAAGGCACACACTGAGAATATACAGTCAGGACATAGGCATGGAATTTGGCTTAGAAAAATGTGCCATGTTAAAATTCAAAAGCAGAAAACGATACAGGAAGGAAAGAATGAAATTACCAAACCATGAAAAAAATTAGAACGCCCGGAGAAGAAGAAACGTACAAATCTTGGGAATAATGGAAACTGACACTATCAAACTAATGGATATGAACGAAAACATTTTAAAAATAATATCTCAGGAGAGCGAGAAAGCTACTTGAAACCGGACAAAACAGCAGGAAATTTATCAAAGATATAAATACCTGGGTTGTCCCCATCGTAAGATACTCGGGACCATTTTTGAAGGTCACCAGATAAGAACTTAAACAAATGGAGCAGAGAACAAGACAACTAATGACCATGAATATGACCTTACATCCCAGAGATGACGTTGACAGTCTATACACGTCAAGAAAAGAAGGCGGTAGTGGACTTGCCAGTATTTAAGACAGCGTGGACACATCAATACAACGACTCAAAGACTACATAGGAAAGTACGGAGGAAAACTGATTGCAGTCTCCATAAAAAATTACTGAATGGAAATAACAAGAAATCAAAAAAAGGAAGAAAAGAAAAACAACTCAATGGACGATTTCACTCGTTAACAAGTAACATCTCCCACGAGAAGACATGCACGTGACTAAAAAATGGAAACCTTAAGAGAGAAGCAACATCTTTTCTAATAGCAGCATGAAATAAGACCATAAGGACCAATATTATGAAAGCAAGAATAGATAAGGTGCGCCAAAACAGCAGATGTAGGTTATGCTTTGATAGAGAGGAAACGATCAATTATATAATAAGCAAATGCTGCAAACTAGCACAGAAAGAGTATTAGACTCGAGATGACTGGGCAAGTTAGGTGATTCACTTGGAATTGTGCAAGTTTAAATTTAACCATTCTAACAAATTTTGTATGCTCAAACCAGATTTTGTCTTGGAGAATGAGACGCACCATGTTCTCTGGGATTTTGAGATTCAAACAGATAACGTAATATCAGACAAACGATCAGAGCAAATAATAATCAACAAGAAAAAGAGATTTTACCAACAGAGTAAAATTGATAAAAAAGAAAAAGAGAGATAAGTACCTACAATTGAAAAAAAGATGTGAAATATGAAAATGACGGTGTTACCAATTATAATTTGTGCTCTTGGTACAGTCACCAAATAATTGATACATGGACTGGAGGACTTGGAAATAAGAGGACGAGTGGAGACGATTCAAACTACAGCATTATTAAGATCGGTCAGAGAAGAGTCCTGGAGACTTTTGGAGATTTGTAGTAGTTCAAATTCCAGCGAGAAACAATTGGCTAATGCAGGTGAGCAAAACTCGAAAAGAAGTGAATAATAATAATAATAATAATAATAATAATAATAATAATAATAATAATAATAATAATAATAATTAGAAGAAGAAGAAGAAGAAGAATTACTTGAGAGATGAACAATCTTTGAAACATGAAAGTAACATTGATATCAATTGTATATGTTGCCTTTCGGATGGTATTTAAAGGGCTGGAAAAAAGACTTAAGGAAACTAGAGAGCTGAAGGTTATTGGTCACTATCCCGACAGCATTAAATTTTTCACCAACTGCAATGATGAGAAGAAGACCAAGGAGATTTGTTTTCACTCGTTTTCAGTGAAAAACCCAATGTTAAAACCTTAAAAAAATTGAAAATAAAAATATAAAAGCAAACAGGCAAAACATAGTGATTAAAAACAACGAATTAAAAGAATACAATTTTCTGGGATCTTAAGATATAAACAAATCACATAATCTGAGAAAAAGAAAAGTCCTAGATAAAAAAAAAATGATACATAAATATTGTGTATCTTTCTGGATATTGCCAGAAAGCAGTGTGAAATGAAGGTGACGCTGATACCAGTTTTAGTTAAAGTCCATTAAAAGATCTTCAAAGATCTGGGAAATAGATAGGGATTGGCTGGAGAATTGTAACCATCCAGACCACAGTACTATTACGTAAAAACGGATAGAATACTTTGAATAATCTTAGAAACCTGAGAAACTCATTGAACAGCTGCCAGTTATCTCTGCTGTGAAAAAATCGAAAGGAGGAAAATACTTTTCGAGTTGCCCTATTCAGTTCTAACATGGTAATTTGTAGAAATTTTACCAAAATCAGAATAGACATGACACTACATAATATCAAATGGCGGCTTTGAGAATAAAAATATAGCATTCTATGAAAGTTATTTTATCAGCGAATATATGTAATAAGCTCTGAAGACGTAGAAATGTGGAAATAGACTGGAAGATTCAATGGTTAATGTGCATATTTTTTAATCAAATGAATAAAAACGATTGCTCATAGAAAGTATACATTGATTAAGGTTTTTAATATGTCTACAAATTCATCAGAGTTAAATACGTTAAGAACAGACAAAAATGCTTTCACTTAAATCAGACAATTAACTTCGACTATGGATATCAAGGCTGTAGGATTAGTGAGTGAATGTATTTATGGTCCCCTACAATTTTTAGTGTAGAATAAAGGTGGAATAGGGCCTAATATAGGCACAAGGATAAAGTATTAAATGAAGGAAGATATGCAACAAATGAGTAAAGATATGAAACAAATAAAAATTGTAAAACGGTGCTGACAAAATGAACATTTAAAACAAGGCGACGAACAAAAACAAATTTATATTCTACAACAATAAAACTTACATTGATACATAAAAAAATGTTTCTAATTCTACTAACAAAATAATAGTGTGTGTATACGTGTGAGTTGTGTGTGTGTGTGTGTGTGTGTGTGTGTGTGTGTGTGTGTGTGTGTGTGTGTGTGTGTGTGTGTGTGTGTGTCTAACACAACTAAGCTATAAAAGAATTACATGTTTAAAATATCCTTTTTTTATGATTAGAAACGGGCAGTTTCAGTGAGACTGGAAAGCGTCTCATAGTCATTGTATATGAATGTCTGCGAGGCCCATCCATGGTGTTGCTTTTCTCTCCTGTTGATTCACGCTGAAGGGTGTGTGTTGCTGCTGCGAAGAAATTTCGTAAAAGAGAGAAAGGGTGTTTGAAGACGACGTATTTATAGAAAATACGTGTCTTGTAGGTGGCTCCGAACGCAGGACTTGAATTTACGCGCCGACGTAGTTTTAAGCATGTCACATGGTCCTCCTGGCCAATGGTTTCCCGAGACTGAATATGTGAGCCTCCGCCATCTTTGTGGGAACAAGTGGCATACTACCCAAAATAATTTATAGGAGTGTAAAGTCCTATAAGGCAAGCAGAAATACAAGATACATTTCAAGTTTAATAATGGTTACAACTTTAATCCATATAAATCAATGGAAAACGCGTATTCGCTCTATATTCTTTCGAATAGAAAAGTAGATACATATTAAAATAAAACTTTTCTTATGTTGGCCACTCATAAAATTAACGGAAAGCAAATAGTCAAAAATCGATTGGTAGTATTTTGTAACAGTACGGAACGTTTCCTGCCATAAGAAATACAAATGCGAGATTTGTTAACATTTTAAATCGTCAAAACTTTTGATATTCATTGTTTTAAAGAAAAAATAATGTACATCACCGAACGTATGCAATAGCTGAAGTAAAATTATTTGGAATCCAATTTTGTGGGAACCAAAAATTACACGTGCTTTTTTTTCTTTTGGCTGACTACTGAATTGAGAAATGGGGAAAATCTTAATTAAAACAATGATGTCAGAAACTTTTAGTCCGAGGGTCAATAAAAATAACACTTATTGTCTCAGATTTAAAACTGTCAAATAGTCTAGGATAAAATTATTTTTGAATAGAACCTAGTTTTATATACAATTGGTCAACGAGAAATTTTTTTCTCAGCAAATAGCAGCAGTAAACTCTCGAACACCCGTCTCAACACACACACACACACACACACACACACACACACACACACACACACACACACACACACACACAGAGTTGCGTAAGATTTTTACAAACAAATAACTTATATTTTCTAAGACAAAGCGTCTGATTTAATCAAATCAACAAAAAAGTATTATCAAATTGATAGCACCAAATCGAAGAATTAAAAGTTAAATCCGAAAGATAAATATAATTTTTATCGTTTGAAAGCTTTAGGGATTTATGTGTAACAGCTTTATCCAATTAATAGATTCGTACGAACTTTTGGAAAATTTTCCACCCGAGAGATCTGAAAAGATAGACACTTTAACTTCCTTTAAGTGCGAGGATCTTCTGAAATTGGATTAGGTTCAGAAATTAATTATCTACAAATAATCAGCCGCAATTTTTTTGTTTATCACAAGATGTAAATGAATAAATAAGAATACATGAAGGTAAGCAGAGTCGAAAAGTGTCATCATCATCATCATCATCATCATCATCATCCTCATTATCTGTATTAGCTGTAGCAATAATAGAAATGAAAATATACCGAATATTACTGGCCTTCAAGATGATATATGGCATCAAGATGATGATTTTAAGAAAACCATGAATGAATAGAAAAGTAAAAATCCAAAAAGTAATTTTAAGAATATGATAGAGTTAAACGCAAAATAGCCAACTCAGCACCAAAAATAATACTACTTCTTCACCACCACCACTACTACTACTACTACTACTACTACTAATAATAATAATAATAATAATAATACAATTAACAATAATAAGGTAATTTTCAATGAATAGAACGTGATCACTCTTACGCTAATCATAATTCTTAATTAAAAAATATATATTGTTTGATTGTTTGATTATTTGAAATTATAAATTCTGTCAAAGCAGACGTGATTTGATACTGAATGTAATGGTACCAATAATAATAATAATAATAATAATAATAAAAGGAACTTGTCATCTTGAGAATTTTATCGTTCCACATTGTGAATATGATAGAAAGCCAACAGATTAAAATGTACTTGAATCTTGCCTGAAAACTGAAATAAATATAAAGGTGATGGTGATATTAATTTTAGACGTTGCTGATGGAACGTTCCTTTAAGTCTTTATAAAAAAGATATGAAATTCAGAAAAAATATTTGAGACCATACAGACCACAGCAGTGTTATAAATTTAGCTAGAATACTTAGAAGAGTCCTGAAGACTTGAAGAGTGTTGGGATTAAAAAGAAATAAAAAAGACAATAACATGAAAAAAATACAAAAGTAACAGCTTCTCAGGAAGCCTCTGATTTGAAGTGCAATCTGTGCATGCATGAAAAGAGAAACTCGTTCGCAGAAGCATTTACCAATTTGATTTAGACAGGCGCACATTTTCTTTTGACTGCCAGTAAAGAGCGCACGTGCTGGCTTATACTCAGGACCAAGCAGCCCTCCTGACAGAAGCAGCGACACACACGAAAGACTCTCAAACATAATTTGTCGAAGATAAGTCAATTATATACCTCAAATGCCTTGCCTGGGGGAGTACGATTATTTCTATTGATTCAGGAAAATACCCAAAACTACAGAATAGTCGTAAACCCTAAAAATAAAATTTGAGTCTAAAGTTGTCCCTATATTTTTCCTTTCGTCCCGAATTCCCTAACAGCTTCAACCAAGAAAAAAGAAAATAAGTGAATGGGATAAGAAGAAGAAAAGGAGCCAGTTTACAAATTTTAGAATCTCTCATAATTACCAACAATTCACTATGATCAAAAAAGTCCTACATCAGCCCCATAAGAGGTTTGTTGTCACTCTGAATTCAGCGAAAAGAATATCAGTTCAAACTGGTGTAAATTAATGTGTGGGAATTTGAAAGAAAAACGATGTAATCTTCATTTTAATTTTCAATCTTATAGCCAAAAATTAAAAAAAAAAAAAAGTAATCTCACACGAAAAAGAACAAAAATCAACAAGTCCCAACCCTGAGAGTAAACATGCGGTAAAGCAATCAAGTTGAACAAAGATGTTAAAAAAATGAAAAAATAAAATGAATCACAACTTTACCGATTCACTTGCAATTTAAAGAAGACTAGAAACTGGGTTGATTATCGATGAAATTATGTAAGGGAATTTGATGTTGGTCCCACTTATCTGGAGTCTTGTAGTCTTCTTCATAGATTCGCAGGAAAAAGAGGGTAAATAACAGGAAAGAAGTGGTATCCGTTAAATGCATTGAAAGCGAAATAGCAGCACAAATAACAGTACTATTAAGCCAAAAAATGTATAATAAAGGGTAACGTGGATTTAAACAGAGTTATAAGAAGTATTTAGAGTTTTTTTTTAGGCCAAGTGAAGTTTCTTCTTCCTTTGAAAAATAGCAGGTCACATCTGTGACCGGGTCACAGATAATGATCAAACCTTGGGTTTGGTATGACCACATTATGATACCTATGAAATACGTCTAATCCAAATCTTAATCATCGTAGGACTCAGATGACAGCATGAAAAATCCGGTGCATATCTTGTGCATATTGGCTGTTCTAATTTCAGTTATAAAGATGAACAAAGCAAGAGCTCTATTTAAATATACCAACAGAAAAAGTAAAGTTGAGATGATAACATGAATGTTCGTCATTTTAAGAGCAACTCTTCACAAAGAGGTTATAGAAAAATAATTATTGAAATTTGAACAAAATCAGCAAGAATTAATGCCACAAGTCAAAGACTTTCTGACCAAGCTAGAATGTTTTTAAAGAAAGGTTGGTATTCTTATTTTGAGATTCTACAAATACGTAGTAATGTAAGTCATAAAAAAAATGAACAAGTGTCCCTGTCCTGAATTGAAATAACAAAATACTGAAAACCAAAACACCATAGAACCCAGGTAAACAAGAGAAGACAAAATAAATTTAGAGTTAATTAAGAAAATCACAACTGAAAAGAAGACTACATTACCATGCCTCAAGAATATTCCCTTAGGAATCGAGAACAGAAAAACAAAACCTGAATGGGCGATTAAGCTAGAAGAGTAAATAAAGAAATTGTGACAAAGGGAAAGTGCTAAAAAGGAAACACTTACGAGGATATGTTAGGAGGAAAAGACAAAAAAGAAAAATGGCAGACATTTTAGAAAATAAAACTTGAAGAGAAAAATCAAAATATATTGGTCAAAGAAGAGAGATTCAAAAGACCCTGGGACAGGGTCACATAATACACACACAAGACAGACTATTGAAAAATAGTGAAATAAAACTCTACTATCAAGTCGGAGGAGAATGCACCTGAACAAACCAAAAATCGAACGCAAAGGAAGAAAAACAATTTTGGAGTAAATTATGGTAACAGAAAGAACATAAGAGAAAAGCTGAATGGACAAATAACATGAAAACAATCATAAACACTCGAAGAAGGCCCTGAGAAGAGTCCTGGAGATCTGAGAAGACTAGAAGATAAGGATGATGCGAAAACTCGGGAGGAGAGAAATAATTATTGTATTTGTGTGTTCAGATAAATGGAATAGATCCAAAAAGACTGATGTAATTCTGGAAAAGAAATGAAATAGCATTCTTTGTAAGTTTGTAATGGTAACTGATGGCCCAAATAGATCAGGAGACCAGATCTACAAATCTATCCATCTCTCTCTCTCGCTCACTCTCTCTATCTTTCTCTCTCTCTCTCTCTCTCTCTCTCTCTCAATATATATATATATGTATATATATATATGTTGATAAATTTCGAATTAATTAAGAAAATCACCACTGAAAAGACGACTGC
>OY757909.1:129642850-129840350 GCA_963585895.1 Sepioteuthis lessoniana | reverse complement strand
GATATGTTTTCGAATGCAAACTAAAAAAAGAAGAGAGAGAAAAAGAAAACAATTCATAACTTAAATTAAAAATTTTTATTGGAATTAATGGGCAAAATATTTCAATTATACATAAGAACACATTTCTAATGTTTAGTTTACTCTTCTCTCCTACTTTTCTTATCTCACTTACAGGTGTTCCTAAAATCATTTAATTCTGCTTATGAAGCAGATAATTCTGCTAGTATATATATATATATATATATATATATATATATATATATGTATATATATATATATATATATATATGTGTGTGTGTGTGTGTGTGTGCGTGTGTGTGTGTGTGTGTGTGCATATATATATATATATATATATATATATATATATATATATATATATATATATATATATATCCATATGTCGATAGATATAAATGAAGAGATTGATTTTTTGCAACATTTATAAATAAAGAAGTCTCAACATCGGTGATAGAGGATAAACTAATCTCAATTTGAACAGAGCTAAAAGCGCTTGGTGACTGTTATTTTCTATCCTATGCAATCCTCATACCAATATATATATATATATAATAGTACTTTTTTCTAGCCAAATGGTCTGGAACTATAACGCATACATGACAACGTTATTATAAATGATACTAGTAAAATCTTATTTGTATATGTGTACAGTACAGTTAATTACTAAAAGCACTTGATGTATACGTATGCAGACAATTACTTGTCAGACACAGTAACACACACATATATGTATATGTGTGTGTGTGATCACGTGTGTAAAGGCAAAGGCGTTCACTGCATATTAATTTTCATCTCAGTGTCCACTCGGCACTTCAAAAAGATTCTTCTTCTGCCAACGGCAATAAGCCTGTCAATATTTTCCATCAAAATTTCTCTTCAGTCTTTTAATCAATAATCGTAAAAAGAAAATTAAAAAAATGATAAAGAACAACATTATCCAGAATCAGAAAGAAAATACTATATTGAATTTTACAAAAGGGAATTATAAATTCATCAATCATCTAAAACAAAAGAATCCTCTCAGAAGTGAATTTAGAAAATGATTAAAATATATCTCAATAAAACAAATAATAAGATAATCTGTATTGCTGATTAGATGCAAAAGTAAGAAAAGTATAGTTGCCATCACCACCATCTTCATCTTCATCATCATCATCATCATCATCACTAGAAGCAGCTGCAGCAGCAGTAAGAGGATCTTTAGTATTGCTTTCCTCAGTATAATTCTTATATTCTCTATTGTCATAGGCTACCTGTCTACGAACATTTTACGGGATTTTGTTCAGAGTTTTCGAGAAAAATCTCAACGGAAAAGAAATTATACTAATCAATGCTGTTTAATAATTAAGGTAAATATATTTTGAATTATTTAAAACTTATTTTCATTCTACCATAAATCTTATCAATTGCATTATGATTAGGATTAAAACTATCATTTATGAAATTTCGTGATACTTAAAATACAAACACACACACACACACACACACACACACACACACACACACACACACACACACACACACACACACACACACACTTAATGACCAAGAGATTTCAATACTCCTTTTTTTTCAGACAAACACTTATCTTGGTTTATTTTGCAACATTTAAATGTCCGGTGTGTTTGTATACACATTTCTTTAGTTTTAGATAAATCAACTCAAAACACGCAGATTGGAATATTCCAGAAAAAAAAGTTCAAAATCTCACTTACATAGAATTTATACTCTTAACCAATCAACGAAAGACACATAGAATAGAATATGCTAGAAAAAGTCTATCAAAACCTAACTTGTAGAAAAATTTGTCACAGAAACAAAAATAGTTAGGCTCCAAAATAAATAATTTATGTGAATCTAATTGGCTAAGATAGGTCATGGGTTGCGTTTTCGCCAATGTCTTCGCATTTGAACTTTATTTGACCTGTAATAAATATTTTACTTTGATCCATTGCCTTTTACCGAAAAGTATAAATAGCGAATTTTTTTTTTTTTAGTTCAAATCAGAGAGACCAAGAAATCAGCAAACAGGCAGATCACGACACAATAGATTGACACCAGATGACCCACTGTTAGGTAAGTTGGCCGAAAAAGTCATACATATCAGGACACACACATATACATACACATACACATGTATGTAAGTACAAGCCTATCTCTTCTTTTTAGTTCTGACATGCACACACATATTCACAGGCTCAATTTAACAGAAAATATTCATGTTTTACATACACACACATATAAACACCTTTTGTATAATCATTGACATAGTCGAGTTGATAGAAAATATAAAGTTGTTTTTCAATAAGTTTTACAATATTATTATAGAACAAACACCCGAAGTTTTACTTTTCGCGGAGTCTCGGGAAATTCAATTCCTCCACAGTATAAATATTTGAGATTTTAACGTTGTGACATCACCATCTTGCAGGCATCCTCAATACATATATGTTTGTTGTGAGATTTAGTTGTTCGTAACTGGATCAGCGTTCGATACATCAAAAGATGGTCAGGCTGGTGATAATTGTTCTGTATATATCTTATCCCTCTCCTATTGTAAATTTCATCCACAAAATATATCTAATTGTTAAAAGATAATGGTTACGTTATCATTTCGATATTTATTTACATCAACATACAACTGATTGATTGCATTTCGTTTATTTTGTATGATATTAAGCAGATACAACCGTTGCCTTCATAATACAGATTTTGATAAAAACGTATCAAGATAATCTCTTTTTTTAATTTTGAGATTTAACACTTACATGAAAACGCCAGTACAACATATCAACTGTGACAATAAAATCATGATGCCGAGACGTCTACATTTTTTAAACGAGTCAGTAATAATTATTCGATAACTTTTGATCAGCTCTCTCTCGATATTTTGGAACATCAGATTATGGTAAAACACAGGATTATGGAAAGGAAACATACCCCATACCCCAAAGGTTATGATTTGAGGAGCCTTTTCTTCCTTAGTGAACTGAATTTATGTCTCATGTATTTTTTTTAGGACGAGAAAGACATTAAAAGATACATAACACCACAGAGAGGATTTTTACTTCGACAAATAAGAAAACACATGAGTCTACAAACTGAACTTCACTGGGACTAATTGAAAGAAATGAACTTTTCCACTCATTGTTCATTTCGAATTTGGTATCTATCGTTTTAGTCTTTGGATTTTTAACACCGCTTGTTATGAAGATGGCGTGAGCAATCAACAAAATAAGAAATAATCAATCCATTAGACAGTGATCTTAAAACAAACTCTTTTCATATCGATCAATCGATAAAGAATTTAAAAAAACAATAAAACAGAATATTTATTTGAAACCAGAGCCGAAAAATGGGTTTCGTGAATTTTCTTTCAGATGATATTTTTTATGCAAAATTCAAGAAATTGTCGTTAAATTATTTTTCTTTTAAGGACTTTTGATAAATGAAAATATGTCTGTCTCTTCACTAACTTATCATTTATTAATCGATCAATCTCTTGCTATATAATCGATTCTGAATTATTTTTATTTTTGTTCTTTCTTACTTCCAACAATTTTATTTCCTGTAAAAAATAACGTGTTTATTATCCATGGATCGGCGTTTATCGTTGGAATCTCATTGTTCTATAAATGCAATCTTTTATTAAACTCTCCCGACACATTTGCCTCAGATAGAACGTTATATATGTATTCATGGAAATCATATCTTAATACAAAAAAAGAAAACTTATAAGATATTAAATTGACTGATGAAAATAATTATCATCTTTAAAATTAATACTTCCTAAAATATAAAAGCAAACTACGAAAAAGAGTTAATTTTTAATAATTTGATATTAATTAAACGCTACTTTTGGGATACTAATTAAAAGTAGTTTTTTTAAAAATATTAATTAAAAGCTCTTTTTCTGCATTTATACAGTTCTATGTTTTCCTCTTTAAGGATTTTCACACCAGTGAAATAAAGGTGGCTTTTCGCTGGATTCCAAGTAGCAGCAAATATTCTACGTTCCACAGATTCAAATGCATCTTTGTTAATAATTAATTTTTGACTACGAATATCTTTCGAGTTATTAATTATAGTTGATTTTTATCACAACTCATTTCGTTATTCTTACAACAATGAAGGCTTTGCATCGAAAAATGTAATATGGATTAGTCTCCCTATGTGACACGAATTCAAAGCAGGTGCGTGGTTTTCATTACCAACTGCTTTACCATTTAAAAAGAGACAGTGTATCACAGAAGTCTATGTAATCCTCATCTCTGATTTGTTGTTTCCATAATTAAAGCTATCTTTTTATTTTCAGCTAGTTTTGATAGCAAATTTTGCATATTCGTATATTTTGTTATTGTTGAGAAAGTCAATTCCTAAGATTATTAATTGGGAACAGAAATGTTCATCGTTTTCTTTAAGATATTTGTTTTTATTTTCATGTAAACGATTCAATATTTTTTTATTTCCACTTAAACAAGTCATTATTTTTTAGTTACGTGGAACAACGTTATATAGAAAACAATCGGAACAAAAACTCTTCCTATGAGACTTTGTCTCTGGGAAGCCCGCTTCTCTCTTCAAACTGCTTTACTGTTGAAGCTACGTCATCGATATGACAGAAAACTAAAAGCTAAAACTGGTTTTCTCGATCAAAAAAAGGACATAATTTTAACTCTCGGTACTTTATGGATGATTTTCAAAACGAACTCTTCCTTACGAAAAAAAAACAATCCTTGAAAGTTGCGAGAAAAAGCAGCTTGAATTAAAATGAAAGATAATTCATTATCTACATTTTTTGGACTATTGTCCTCATCTTTGTCGCCATGCTTTTCACAACATTTTGGCCGTTGTACGCTCCGACCTTCTTAAAGTGGTTTGAATGTTGAACTTAGCCCTTTATTTCGCTTACCGGGGAAGACTGTTCTAGTTCCACGAGCCATGTTTAATGGATGTCAGTTATCAGTTATCTCCTATTAATTATCTGAGTATTGTTCACCTCCTCCTTCTCTTGTATCTGCCTATCCCAGTGTTTTGGGGGCTGGTGCCATGAAGCCAGAGTAGTTGTTACGTTGTAGGGTACTACTTATACTGACCAATTCCTTATCTAATGTCTCTGGGTCGCTACTTATGACTTTTGCTCGATGCTGGAAGCAGCGAACGATCCCTATTTTAACGCTGTATGGATGGTGGGAGTTGAAGTACTGTCCGGTAAATGCTGGTTTACGGTTTACGGATTTCTTGAACCCTTGCTCTGTTCGAGATATTAGAACATCCAGGAATGGGAGTGTGTTGTTAATATCCTGAGCCGACCAAGCGTAGAAAGTAATACAATATGGGAACCAGTTATAAGGAGTGCAAGAGAAAAGCAATTATAACAACAAAGTTGCAATATGAGCTCTGGTAAAAAAAAAAAACAAAAAAAAAAAACAATATGCAATGATAACTGCAAAATTACAATATGAGCACTAGTAAAAATGGTTACTACAGACATTAGGTTTATAATACTAAGAAATGTATACACAGATGTTCGCAAGGACACATGGTAGAGTGGATAAAGGTGTTGGTTTAGAACTATTAACATACCCAAAGGGTCTGAGATCAATACCAGGTAAAGGCAGTGGAGAACATTCAGAAGGGAAATTAACAGGTGATAACTGACATCCATTAAACATTCTACCCCGGTAAGCGAAATAAAAGGTTAAGTTCAACAACCTGAAGAAGGCTGTAGTGTACGAAGGGCGGAACGTTGTGATAAACATAGGCGACAAAGATAAGGACAATAGTCGGAAATATGTACATAATACGTTGTCTTTGAAATATAGACAGAAGGTAATGTCAAAAGTTTTATTTTTTTCTCCTTGTAAGTTTTTCACAATTGGCCCAGCTAATGGTCTTTAATAGGAGTCTGAGTGACTGAAAGTCTACTGAAATTTCCAGGACTTTACTTAGTATTCTAACTGAACTCAACAATGCTGTAGTTAGGATGGTCTCGATACATCACCCGATCTATAAATGTTGCTGCGCCAAAGCTGCTGGGAATCGTTCGAATCGAGCTAACTACATCTAGTATCACAGCCACCATCATGTTCCACAACTTTCTTAGTTCTCCGGCAAGGTCCAAGTACTTGTCTCTCTTTTCGTTTTCTTTGATTTTTCAATATGTGGTCTGCTGGGATGGCAAAGTCAAGTAGACGGCAAATTCGTTCCTTTTTTTTCGTAAAATATCACAAGGTCTGGTCTTCTGGGGTTGGGGTTAGTTTAACTGTTTCTATCTCAAAATCCCAGAGAATGCTTTGTGTTTCATACTCCTGGGGTGTGTATAAAGTATTTATAAGTATGACCAAATGTAAATGACTTTCACAAATCCCATAGGACCACCTGTACCACTTAGTCGAGTCTTGATTTATTCTCATTTTGTGATAGTTTGTGACATTCTGTTTCATCTATATAACCACTTAATCTACATTCGCTATTCTGTCACGTATTATCGATTTTGGTAAGAATATAATTGGTCCTCATGGCGTTGTTTTGTGCTGCTATTTGAAGAGCTTTAGTTTATCTCGTAAGGATTCCATTTTGGAGGCATGTCAGTGTCTTCTCAAGTGAGATTTCCCAAGTTTGTCGCTTCAAATATTCATAGAGTTTCTTTTTTCTCTTTTGTTTCTTGGTTGTTGTTGTTCTGCTCGTCATTTTACTGTCATTGTTGTTACTGGCCGTTATAATTAGTCTTATTTTGCTCTTTTACTGTCGTCATCGAGATATCGTAGTGATAAATCAACCCTATCTACAAGCTGGTGAGTTTTTTCCTTCTCTTCTTGATACAGAGAGTCTGTCTATATTATTTCTCGGCAGTAAGGCCTTGTTCAACGTCCTTAGCTTTCTTGACCACTTTTTAGGAGTTCTTCCTTTGTCGTATTAAGAAAGGTGCTGTGCATCTTACAAATGGTACTTCCCCAGTGTTTATATGCTTGATGAGATTTCTACTGCTGAGTTTGGCTTCAAGAAGTTTTCTTGTTTGTCCGGGATGCTCTTTTTTATTTTCCAGCATTTCAGAATGCTTTTAGTTTTCCTACACTTTATGCGTTCCTGATTTGGCAGTTCAATTCCTTCCGTCATTTGTGATTTTCCACGTTCCATTATGGGCAAGTCACCTTTTTTCTGAACAAAATTCCATTCTTCTGTCCTGACAGTATGACTTATTGTTTGTATAAGGATGACCAGTTCTTTTGTATATTGTCCAAATAGCTTTCGAGACTTTGTAAATTTATAGCCACTAGTACACGTCCTGAATATCTAATCGAGTGATATTATTGCTATTACAAATTATAATGGCGAAAGCGAATCACTCTAGAAGATGCATGTCTGGATTTTTACCCCAGCAAAAGTTTTCCTCGCGCAGTTATTTCCTCTTTCCACTTTTTCATGACTTTTTTGGTGAATTTTAATGACTTAGTTGAATATCTTGTACATTTTTAGACAATCTACTATACTGGTTTTCAGGGACATATAATAGGCTACTTTGTAGTCAATCCAAGCTATATCTTGTTTTGCTCTCCTTGAGGATCTGCCGATCAATGAACAATGTCACCAGTTCCTCTTCTTTCTTTGTGGCATTCTTTCTGTTTCTCCAGAATCATTCTCGGCATATTTGCTAGTAATATTTTTCCTCCTCTAAAATCTGCACTTTTAGGATTTTCCTCATCATATGTAGACACATTATGGGTCTATAATTGCTGGAGATTGTTCCTTTTTCGCCGGTTTTTCTTTATAAGTGTAGCGTTCCCATTTTGCCAACTATAAGGGCATAGTTATTTTTCTCGGCATCTATTCATTTTAAGAGCCAGTCTCTCATGAAAGGACGTGAATTTTTTAAACGAGAATCCACATATGACATCATGGACTGGTGTTTTACAATTCACATGTTTTTGTCCGTTAACCAGAGAGATTGCCTATGAATTTCCAACACAGGGTTTTCTTCGAGTGATTTTAATTCTTTTTTCATGTTTTTTTCAATCCTTCGGCTTTTTTTAATATATTAAAATCTGTTGCCATACTTTAGGCCAAAATCATTTTTCTTTCTTACCATCTGGTTGTCAATGTGCATTCTACATGAACTTGTTGGGAGAATTTTCTGTCATTTTTTTGGAATATACTCTTTTGTTTGTATTGTTTGTCCCTGTGTCGTCATTTTTTATGTCTCCCTTCTTTAGCCAATATCTACTGATTTGTCTCTTCAAGTTTCATTGTGAAACGTGTCAGTTGTTTTGCTTTCGTTTATTCATCCCAACATATCATTGTGTGTGTTGCCTTCTTTAACACTTTACGCTGTGCACATTTTTTTAAATTTTTCCTATTGCCTAATTCCACATTCAGGTTTTATATTTCTTTCGTGTTCCTTTAGAGAACACTGATTTTATAAAAGACTAGTTTCATTCTTGCAAAAATTAGTTTGTTTATTTCAGGATATTTGGTGATAATTTGTTTACTTTTTTGGTTTCTACCTTAACTTTTTCCAGCCAGTAATGTAATCTTGTTTTCCGCTATGATCTTCTTTATTAAGTCAAAATTTATTTTGTTGTGTAGACTGGCTAAAAAACCCTTCATAACTCTATCAGATGGACTGAATCAAAGACATAAATAGCCTACGAGGGTTGAGTTGATAAGCTGATTAATATTCGGACTGATCTTAATTTGTTTGGCTTAACAGAATTTTGACCCTGCTCAATTTCTTGTAAATTCTCTTGTTGATTGTCAGTAACTTATTGTACTGTGTCTTTTTTGTAAGTTTCCGTTAGCAGAGGATATTGGAGCTTAATATATATATTAAGCACTCATTCTTCTTTGTGTATCATTCACCTCGACTATACCACATTTTGTCATGTGGTAACACTTGTTTTGTGATATTGGGGTCTGTAGTATTTTGTTTATTAATTTTTGTTTTTGTTTTTAGCAATTCAATTCGTATAAGGGGCACTTGCTTTTCAGCGTTAATCTTTTCGACTCGGGCACAGGGGGTCTTATTCATATTCGTAATTATTTACTTGTTTACATTTTTTAGTATCTTAATATCAGTGAACCAACCTTTCTTTTTAATCATTCGAGCTTGGTCAGCAAGTGTTTGGCTTGTATTAAATCTGACAAATCTGTCCAAATTTCAATCATTCTTTTTCTATATTCGCTTTTTGAAAGATTGCTTTTTAAACAACTGTAAGGTACATTTATCTCTCCTTGTCCATTTTTTCATTCGGTGTCTCTGAGTTGAATAGTCGTTTTTGCCGTTGTTTATATACTTCAAATTAGAACATCTAACATTCGAAGGCAGCCAATCAGTTCCTCAATGCTGGCCATTAAGGGAACAGCTGCCTATCATGAAACCCATATATGTTGTTTGGGTCGCACGGTAAATTACGTTTGGAATTGCCAATTTAATTGTTTGTATTATGTGACTAAAGTAAAGGTGGTGACTGTAGTCGAGGGCGACTCAAAGGTTCCGTTTTTATTAGCTACTACACTGAGGTGTAGAGGAAGGTTCTACTCCTCTCCCTGTATTGCTTTATAATAGCCTTGATCACCTGTCTTATTATGCTGAGTGTTAGGCAAGGAGGCATCAAGTACCAGTTTTGAGTTGTTGGTGTGACTCGACCTAGGATTGAAACCCGGTCTCCTGAGTCGTTGGTGAACATCTACCCACTAGAAAAGGGGCCAGTAGATTGAAATAGGTGAATGTCGGGGAGGGCGACCGGAAGAGCCACTTTTCAATAACTACTTCAGCCTGGTGTACTTGAGGGCGCAACACCTTTCCCTGGATTCGTCCACTTTACACTTGATCTCAACCTTAAAATGCTATGTTTTATGTAAGGAGGCATGGAATACCATCTTTTGAGTCTTCGGTATGACTCGACATCACCAATGGGTGATTTTGTTTCAGTCCCAGATCGAATCTTACCAAAAACAAAAACAAAAAAATGGTACGTGATGTCTCCTTACGTAACACTCAGCATTTTAAGATTGGGCTCAAGGGTAAAGAAGGAGTATGGCCTTTCCCTACCACTCGGTGTATTAGCAATTGAAAAGGGAGCCTTTCGGGTCTTTCTTGATTATGGTCGCCAACTTTACTTGCTACTTATTATGTGGCTCTACCATATATTGTGGTTATCTGTGTCCCTTTCACAGATGAGATCTAACACTCTTACAAGAAAGAGGACACTTTAGTGGTTCAAAAACTATTCGGTTTTGATAATGAAAAAGTTCAACAGTCACATTTTTTAAAAGCCTGTTTGATTTCTTTTTTTTTTTTTACTGAAGTTGTTACATGGTACATAGATTGGCTTATAGTTGATACTATTGTTTTGTCGTTTAAACTGGAGCATTTTTTCGTTTTCGTCCAATCCTTATCCTTGCTGGGCGTTTCAAGTATTCCAAATCAGTTGAAACTTTTTGATCTGCTACATTTTGTTTAACGGTTTTTACTTCCAGTCATGTGACTTAACTGAGTATTTTTAGTCTTATTTTAACTTTGTAATTTACGAAGCTCTTTACTTCGATGTGGCACAAGGCCGATTGAATGGGGCACCCAATGAGACTCGAACTCACTCTTGCAGGTTTGCTAGTCAAGCTTGCTAACCATTACACTACCCGAGGTGCCCATCTTATTTTAACTTTGATGTTGTGGTGTAGGGTTCTGTGATGTTTTGGATTTGGTCGGCATATTTTGACTTGTATGAAATATTTATGCATCTTGCCCAGATCTCCGTTTCCGACACCCTCTTTGTGTATCCTCCTTTTTATCTTAAACCACACTTGATTATATTTCTATTGTCATCCTTAGTCCATTATTTCCTCGATGTTTCTCAGACGAATTGATGCTTTGGTCTTTGTTGGTACCTGGAATTAGAATGTGCCTCACTAGTCCATGTTGGCTATAAAAGGAGCACCCGACAACCATGACACCCATATCAGTTATCCATGTTATACGATGATTTGAATTTAGATTTAAATGTGTCATTTTTCATGCATAATTTCTTTTGGATATACCATAAACAGTTACGAATGGTGTGTGTGTGTGTGTGTGTGTGTGTGTGTGTGTGTTTGTGTGTGTGTAAGTATGTGTGTGTGTGCGTGTGTGTGTGTGTGTGTGAGAGAGAGAGAGAGAGAGAGAGAGAGAGTTAAGGGACTCCGTGCTTGTTGGTGAAGATTTTATTCAATAAATATTCTGGTGTTTTTTTTTTCGCATAGTCTGGATGTTAAGTTTGATCCATTCCTTTGAACCGTTTGCTTGATAGTTTCTAGTTGTTAAGTTTTGGTCCTGTGCTACTATTGTTAACCTCGCTATCTCCACTTTCGGCCCAGTACTTATTAGCCATCGATTACTTTCTACTATATTTATATCGGTCATGCTGAGTCGGCGTATATAATTTCTTGGGTATAGTGCCTTGTATATCGTCATCAATTTCCATGTTTCAGCGTCCCTATTCTAAACTTCCTTTTTTTCAAGTTTAAAATGTGTCCAGAGCTTTGTAAAACGGAGACTTCCCGAGTATCTAATATTATGGGTAGAATTCTAATGCAGTGTTTGCTTTCAAGAGATGTCCTTAGCCTTGAAACACCCCTTTCTTAATTTTACAATCACCTCCGTTTTGTTGATGGTATCCTCGTCTAATATTCCCTATTATTCTTTCTCCATGTGAGTTGATGCTTTCGATTATATTTTATTATGGCATATATGTCAATACTGAATATCATTTCAATATTTTGGCTGAAGATTCTACTTTCTTGTATTAGGGCTCATAGTTTATTTTCATTCACTGTATCTTAAAGTTATCCATGTACGTTGAGATGGTTTATGTTTATGCAGCAAATATTAGATTTTCTTAGTATATAATTCATTTATGAAATTGCTATAACAGACAGTCTTGGTAATAATGAGTCTAGCTAGAAGATGTCTCTATGGATAATTAGCTCATTTTGAATTTGTTCTCCTGCAAATCGTTCTGCTCTTCAGTTATCCAATTCTCTTGTGATGAGATTTATCAACTTTTAAATATTTTCTGACATATTAATATCCTTTTTTCCCGTATCATGTCTCATGCCTTTTTATAGTCTGTCAATGATATCACTATTGTTATCTTACTTGTCGTTACTTTCTGTAGAATATGTTAATCTATATATTAAAAGTCATTTGAATCTACTTCATTTTTCATATATTTTATGTTCTTTGCGAAATAATCCGGTGTTTTCAAATGAGTTGTAGATTTCTCCTAATATTCTTGCTGCATAGATATTTTATATAATTGACTAACAAGTTATTGGTTTGTAGTTGCTTACGATTGCCTCTTTTTTTGTGTTTTTCTGGATCAGATTCTTTTTTTTTCCATTTTGTTATTCGAATAAATGACAAAATGTAAGCATTTTCGTATTTGTTGCAGTAACTTGTGAGTAAATGTGAATGTAATGAACCCTCTTGTTTTCTGTTTTGTTCTGTGTTTCTTTTAATGAAACTAGATGTATTTCCATCTTTCTCTCTTCCTTGGTTCCATATTATTCCTATTTTTTCATTATTCAGTCTTTTTTTTAAAACTATTCTCATAGTTTATTCCAGAAGTGTAAGTGTTTCTTTGACATTCGGTCGCAGAATTTTCCTTTTTTTTCTCCATGATTTATAGGCAAAATGTATTTTCTTTATTTTTGGAAGGTCATTTTGGTTGGTATAATTTCCTTTCTTCAGACAAAATATTTTGCTTTATTTCTTTCTTTTATAAATTATGTCTTATCTGCTGATGTTGCCTTTTCCCACTCGATACAATAACCAAATTTCATGTTTTCTTTTCGAGGTTTTCGTTTATTTTCATCTTGCGACCCAATCTCAGACGCTCTTTTCTTTGTCTATGATTACCTGTTTTTTGATCTTTATTTTTCTTGAAATGAAGATTTGTCTGAAACTAAAGTGTCAGAATATCTTATTGTTTGGTTTGGTTCAAGAGCATCTAGTTTATGCTGATTAAATTTGATTAGTCGAGACGATTAGTTTGACAAATTAACACACTGAGGCTATTCCCCACAAAGCCGTGCTTATTTTTGTAATGCAATTTTTCGACTTTTTACTGCATTTTCTTCATATTTATTGCCACATAATATTACCAAGAGTGGCAGCATTTATCTCTGTTCATTTCACCTTTTATATAGGTGGACTTGGCTGATTGTTCTGGACACTCCAATAAATTTAGATTTCTCTTTTTCGAAGTGTTTTCTACGAAATCATACATATAATTGACGTCGTTGATGAATTCACTCTGAAATTTAAATTCTTTGGGAATAATTATTTTATCCTATTTTCCTAGTCTCACTTCTTTTCTTTCGTATTGTTCACAGTGCAGCTTTGTTGTAATATTTTTCTTGTGTTTTTATTATCCCGTTTTTCAGCATCAGCAATTATATGCACTAATTTTTTCATATTATATGCATTACTTCGCAACGCAGGGAATATTTTGAATTCATTCGGTATAGCGCTTAGTGCAACTATCTCCGATGATAAGATAATTTCATGAGTACTTACTGGCTCGAAAATATTGGGCAACTTGTTCAGTCTCTATTGTGTCGTCCCATAAGAATTTCTCATTCTCAATTTCCAGAACTACTTCGAATTTATGTGTTGCCTCTAGATACAATATGCTTTTACACAGATTCTAGTGAAGATTCATACACATCTTGTCGTGTCAACGCCTGTATTCCTTTTATGCAAATTTTTCACATGTACAAACAATTAGGGCAACGCTGTCACTTAGTTGGTATCACTCACTCTCCTGTCTGGTTAATAGACTTGTTTTCTAAATTAGTTGCAAAAGTCTACTTTGGGATTTCTGGATTGATACCAACAGTTTTTCTTTTCAGTTTTTCACTGCTGATGTTATGAGAATCAGTACTGAATTCCACTTCTCACCATTGAGTTGGATGAGGACATCTCCAAACGTGTCTTATATTTTAGCATCTAAATTTTCTTTATCAAAACGCAAAGGACATGTCATACATTGCTGTAGTTTTTCCTCATTAATATCAGGGTAATGGGTAAAGTTTGGTTGCTGTCTCGCAAATTTACCAATCAGGCTTTATTCTTTCATAGCATGGACAACCTGGTAATATTTTATTTATTATATTCGGCTTTGAACTCATATAAACTTTCACTGGGGTTGTTCTTTATCCAATTCCTGTATCTGTTGCATAATAGACCCGTGAAATCTATTTTTGGCATTTAATTTTGCATTCAAATTGAAACCTGGACCGGTGGACGCGGGGAAATACAGCGTGTCAACCAGTATGATGGACAGTCGTTTAACTCGAATTCAATCTGAGAGTACGGCTCCCGTTAAATATTTCAGTCGGGTCACTAAAACGATTCTAGAGTTAGAAATAAGTTAATTACTTAGTAAGAGACGCTCACAGCGAGAGGTTAGAAGCTTCGTCTTGCTCTCTGACACCTTGTTTAGTGGGATGATTGATGAAATGGTAGAAGATAATAAAGATAATATGAGTATATGGAATTGTGACCGCTTTTCTAATTCATCATCCAATGAAAAAAGACTTTAGAATTATTGTAGATGTTTGAAGACAACGGATTAGAACAAAGATAGTGACTTTCGATCGACCTGAACGAGTCAACAGAAAACAGAAGAGACAAAGTGAAGAAGAGAGGAATCGAAGTGAGGAGACAGGAAGAAGAGACTGATCGTAAGTCAAGCCAAAGTAACAGAGAACGCTTGATCCGAGAGCAAGGCCCATATTCATATATCTAGAACAATAGGGAGTAAGAGACATATCATATATAGAATATGAGTATCCAATATATGGTTAATATATATACTGTAAATGATGACATTATTATATTACATTACCTTCACTTTCTTTACCTTCAGCCTTGATTTGAGGCACCGGATCGCAATGGTTTCTCATCTGCTAGTTATTTTGCACGATGGCTGTAACTTGTATACTCCTAAGCTTATACTAAAACCTGAGGTAGAGGGAGTTCCAGTGTTGTAGTGACTAACGTGATGGACTCTGACACCGTAGTAAATTCAAACTCCAGTCGGGCTATTACATTCACTTTCAAACTAATCTTCTTGCAAAAGATATAAGGCCCTCATTCCCAATCAATGTGTTAAACATTAGCACTACTATTTTTCTACAAGGATGGCATTATATAATAATAAAGGTTAATTTGCCAATAACACAAAGAAACCAAATTTAACGAAACCAGAACCTGGTTGACCTGGTGAATTCTCGATTTCAAATCCTATAGTAGTCGTTCTATAAGTCAATTCTTCTTATGTCAATTCTTCTAAAAAGAACTGTCCTCGACAAATATATATAATATTCTGTTTTGGGGTGAAGTATATTTAAACACTTTATGGCCAATCTTCCTATTTTCCGAGTCTTTTCGATATTACAAATAACCACATTTAAAAATATGGAACATATATGACTAAAGTGATAAAGACCAAAACTTTTTCCCATTTAATTCACTTTTTTAAGTCTGAATCTTTATCTCATCAAATTTTATTGTATGTTTTTTTCTTGCTGTTTTTTTTTAAATCTTTTAATCCTAACATATCCCTATATCTTTTTCATTTCCGTAACGCTTTCTCTTGCCGTTTATTTATTTATTGTAATTTTGTAGCCAGGTTTTGTATTTCTGCTTGTGTTCCATCTTGGAATACCGATTTCATATTAGAGAAGTTTTGTTCCTGCATAAATTTGCTCGTTTAGTTCACATATGTAGCCTGTTGGGAAATTTGGTAATAATTTGTTTACCTATATGTTTTCTACCCCAATGTTTTTTTTCCCAGTCTTGGTTCATAGAAATTATAATGTTATCTTTTTTCAGTTATGTTTTTTTATCAACTCTATATTTATTTTGTCTTCTGTTAACATTTGTTTTGTGTTGTTCGAGTGTGCGGTAATTCGGTTTTCGATATTTTGTGTTTCGATTCGGTTAGGGCCGTTTGCTTTTCAGTATTTATCGTTTCGATTTGGCTCGGGGAATCTTCTCATTCTTCACTATTTCTTTTTCCACATTCTTCTAGTATCTCGAGTTCAGAAAACTAACCTTTGATGAAGATCTTTCTAGATTGGTTGACATTTCTTTGGCTAGTTCTAAATCTAGCGATTTTTGCCCAAATTTTTGTTATTCTTTTTCTATTTTATCTTTGTGCTCTATTATTCTAAAATATTCAGTGAAGTACGTTTTTGTTCTCATGTCCATTTCATCTGTTAGGTGTCTCTGAGTTAAGTAGTTACTTAAGCCATTGATTGAGTACCTGAAATCAGAATAACCAACATTCGGAGGATGCTGATGGATCCTCCACATTGGATATCAAGGGAGCACCTGACGATCATAACACTCAGATCCTTTATCTGATTACCACGTTGATTTGCATTTGTCATTTTTATGGATAGTATAATGTTGCAAAAACTGACCCAGATTATTATTTGTCACAGATATTTCCTGGTACTTTTACAAGAATGGGGATACTAAAGCTTCCTATAAAAAAAGACAAAAACTTTAAGTCAATCTGATTTTGAACCTACTGTGTTAAAAGTAAGTCTAACAATTAATTTTTTTACCCTGTTGGGTTTAAATCTTCGTCAATTACTGACTTAAGCTGCTAATCTGTGCGCTGATGGGGTCATGATTGATATTAATGTTCATTTGTTGAGACGCCATTGTATGGCAATCCTTAAGGCCCGATATTTGTACACCGTTTCACTAATATTTCAAACTAATTTAAATATCCTTATTAGTCACTTTTTCAAAAAAGATCCAGTCACGTGAGTTAGGTTGGAGAAGCAGATAGAGCTATTATAGAATTTCTCTGATTTTCAAATTTTTTAAAATTTTCTTGTTTTTTGTGGGGCCCAATATATATATATATATATATATATGAACATACTAAATTTTATTCCAACACTACGGCAGTGATATTATAATTATATTATCTATTATCATAAAGTTATTCTTTTGAGAGTTTTTGACACCGGCTTTAGTTAATGGTTTTTACAAGAGTTTAAGTGACAGCAAGTCTCTTCAAGTCTCAAGGACTCTTCTCGGTATTCTGGGGGATCATAATCATGCGGTTGTTTAGATGGTCTCCTTTTATTTCCAAGTCTTTCAGTCCCTGTAAAAATCCTTTGGTGACTGTACCCAGTACACCAATGACAACTGTTATCACCGTCACTGACATGTTCTATAGTGTTCAGTTCACTATTTGTTTCCGGGTTCTAAACTCTCTTTTTGCCGTCTTTCAATTTTACTCTGTGGTCTACCGGAACAGCAAAGTCCATTATTTGCCATGTTCTCTTTTTTGTTGACTACTACTATGTCTTATCGTCTGGCCAAGATAAGGTGATCCATTTATTATTATTTTATAATGAGTTGTAGTAGTAGTCGAAGGAGGACGTAAAGGCGGAGAAGGAGAAGCAGTAGTTGTAATTGAGTTTTCAATCAAATCCTGACGGGTAACTTTTCCAATCCTGACCAGTAACGGCAACTCGCCGCATTATCCGTCTAGCCAAGATTAGGTAATCCCTTTGTATCTCAAAATCCTAGAGAATTTAGTTTGTCTTATTTTCCCGCATGAATTCTGGGTTTTGAATATACCATTTGTTCGTATGGTCAAATTTATATTTCCTGCACATAACCCAGTAGATTACCCTTACCAAACCAGTCGTGGCTAGTCTTATATTATTTTTACATTAATTTGCTGCTTTGGTTTATATTGCGATTGATCGTTTCGTCTCTATCACCACATAATCTATACTTGCCTCTTGCCTATTTTTGTTTTGATATAGTTGATACTTATGGCGTTGTTTTGTGCTGTTATCAGAATAGATTCAGTTTCTCTCTTAAGGTTTCCCTTTCTTAGTTATGCCCAAATCTCCTTGTGATAAATTTCGCTTGCTTATCGCTTGAAATGTCTATACAGTTGTTTTCTTCCCATTTTAGTTTTCTGGTTATTTTTGTTCTGTTGATACTTGTGTTGTGTGTATTGTCGCAATGATCAGTCTTTCTCTACATTTTCTATATAGTCTTCTCGTCGTTATACCGATGTATCGACGTTATCTTCACTGATAATGAATTTTCGTCCTCTTTTTCTTGACATATATAGTCTCTCTATCTCTCTGAGTTGTAAGGTCTTCTGCAACGTCGTCAGTTTTCTTGTTCTCCGGTCAATTTGTTAAAGTTCTTACTTCATCCTTACCAAGAATGATTCCGAGTATCTGACAAGGGGGACAACCCACTTCACGCCAAAGCTATATTTTTCTGTTTCGTTTTGCTGTTCTAAAGTATATGCTGTTCTGTATAAAGTAGCTCTCCTGTTCCTCCGATTCATTTGGTGCATTTCATTTCATCGAGGAACAGTCCGCGTCTTACAAGTAGTAAATATCCTCCCAAAATTTGTGCCGATTGTATTTCCCATATCATAGGTAGACTCATTATGGGTCTATAATTTTTTTGGGGGGAGGGTCTTTTGGGGAGTCTATCTACATCAAAATGGTCTTTTCTTTTTTCCTCTATTTGGGGGTTTCTGCATCTTCTAAGTATCTATTTGTTTTGATAACCAGTCTCATATGGATGGAATCGAAATTTTAAACCAAAATCCAAGTATGACATCAGGGCATAGAATTCTCTAATTTCGTATTGTTTAGCTTTACTCTGATTGAATCCATGTGTATTTTCGCCCATAGACTTTCTTCAAGTCCTTGCAACTCTCTTCCCATGCTATTTATTCTTTAGGCTCTTCTGTTATGATCACTTTGTTCCCATATTTTGCTCCAAAATTGTTTTGCTTCCCTTGCATCCAGTTGTTGGTATGCCTTCGTACATCTCCTTAATTGCTGGTAGAACTTTAGCGGTTGTTTCTGAATTTCCTAAGCTATTAGCGAGTATACCTCTATTGTGATTTTGACTGCTTTTCAAAAGAAAACCATTTGAATATTGTTACTGATAAAGTGAGCCTCTTGAGTAAGATGATTTCTCTATTTTTTCCCCTTTCATTCTGAACACTCATTCGCCGTTTAATTAAAGATTCAATCTATTGTGTAAATCTATTAAATTTACAATAATTTCCGTTTGTATTCAAAAGCAAAAAGTACAGAATTTCAAAGAAAACCAAAAATAAAATCGGCAAGTATCCGATTTCATAGTGTAGCAAGCGAAGTTAAATATTGATTGACCTTATCCTCCTTTCGAAAATCACTGATGATTCAACACAGATATTTTTTTTCTTTCTACATTCTGGCAAAACTTAGAGTGTCTTTTCAACGGTGGAATTTCCATCTGACGTTGGGTGGATATATTTTAGAAAGTTATAATGTTAGTCATGTGGCTTTCTAGATTATTCCATTAGGGACATTCCTGATACAACTCGTAATTTCGTATATTAACCATCTTTTTAGAATTCATTAACTACTTTATGTATTCAAAGATAAATAAGACAGAATTTAAAGAAAAGCAAAAATAAAATAGGCAAGAAAATCATCATCGGTGTTTTCATTGATGTCCAATATAAATTCATTATATTAAAGAAGAGTTAACAAATGAAAGTAAGAACAATAATTTTAGATAGATACCGGTACATTCATTTGGATTATAATTTTTTAAATGGAAACAAAAATAAAAGGAAAATAGAAAAAAATATCTAAAATTTACTGAAAAAGTAAACAAAAACACCATAGTTAACAGAATACACACACACATACTCACACTGCTCGTGCAGTTGAGCTGGGTAATTGCACACACACACACACACACACACACACACATATATATATATATATATATATATAATCTTGGCAGTTCCGAAAATCTAAAGACCTTTCCGGCAAAATCTCGATGCCAAATCCCCTCTATTATAAACATATAACAAACCAGCATTTTTGAAAAAAGAAATCCTGATGCAACTACGTCGTACAATATTTTGTTGTATTTTAAAAAAATACAAAGGCGAAACACAATTCAATGGCGTAAGTTGTGAATCAACTGATAATATTGAAAGTGCAAATCAGTGTACAAGATCTCAATAATGAATTGTTAATTCAACGATGATCATTTTAATTGTATGACAAGATAATTACTCCATCAGAAATTCAAGATAATATTTTTCCAACTTCAATCGACTATTTTCTTCAATGTTGGCTTTGTTTACTGAGCAAATCACCGAAATCGATGTGCAATCACGACAATAGATTTATGATGTTATCAATACAGACGACCAGTGTATATATGTATATATACGGAAGGATAAAACGGGATAGAGGGGGAGAGGAAAAGGTGAAGCGAAAAAAAGAAAGTAAAAGAGAAAGAGATGGAGGAGTTGTGCTCAAAATATTGAGACTTAAGTATTAAACCCCATTAACCAACGAACAATGGCTCTTTTAGTAATCGTTTTACTCTGTCCTCTTTTCGTTTAGAACACCTATGATATTTGTTTTTTTATTGGTGAAAAAAAATACAAAAATTGTTTCGTCTACACCCACGTTTATCCGTAGAATGTATATTGACAAAAATGGTCAAAACTTCTCGTAGCTTTATTGAACAAAAGAATAAAAACACCAGTGATACTATTACGCTGTAATTTTAAGAAATGTAAAATATTTGTTGAGGTTTTTAATCATTCTCCTTGATAAGATTGATATTTCAACGTCAATCGTTATTACAGATATTCTTTTTACATGACAATGAAGAAAGCACGGGAAACAACTAGTCAAGACATCTCTTCCTCCATGTTAATTCCAACCTTTTCATCCTTTTGTATATCTGTGCTGTAGGTTTGGTTTAGTAGATATATTTGCTTTCATTTCCCCATTACCAATCTCCATCTATATTTTGCCTTCCGAGCCAGGTATCACTTCAAACATCATTTTTCCTTCGGTAGGGTTAGGATTAGTGTGCAAATAGTTAGGATTCTTTGACAATGTTTCGTCTACATGAGCTTTGGCATACAGTATTTTTTCTGGGTTTCACGTCCTGTAAATCTAAGTTATTTCGTCAACTCATAGGAGTTTCAACAGGCCTCAAATTTTTTTTTTATGTTCAACATAATTGATATGTGATAAAATGTAAAAACAAAGTTTACTTTCAGTTTTCGAATTTTTTGATGTCTGCGCAATTTTTTCTCCAAGTAAAATTGAACTTTATTGAGAAACATTTATTATTAATTATGCAAAGCTTAAATGTTTCCCCAGAATATTTCTCAACTATTATCTGTGTTCCATTTGATTATATCATAATAATTCAGTTGATATGTATTTCGGTTTTCTCATGAATTTGATATTTATCTCTTTTAAAGGAAGTGTATTTAGGAGAGTGTTGTGCGGTGCCTGATACACGCACATAAAAACAAGTCTAATGACTAACAAATTGCAACGTTTTAAAGAAGCAATAAAAACTATGATACTTATTCAAATAAAAAAATAAAGTAATAAAGTATTTTGTATAGAATAAATTATTCAACCCTAGAACATATCGGCCGAATAATACGAGATAAAATAGATGAATTCGTCTTTCTTTTATATATATATATATATATATATACGAAATAATCACTAAACATTTCACTATTATATATAGGGTGAAAAAATCTACCAAATAAAATATAAACCAACGGTGATGAAGCTACAGAAATAGCGAAAAGTCTTCATCTTTGAACAACTTCGCATCTGTGTTGCAATATTCCACATGTATCCATGATGTCTGTTCAGCTTCTCTAATAAAGATACTCCCATTGCAATATTAACATTTTTTTTATTTCCCGTGAGAGAAGATACCAAAATGTTATTGATTGGGATAATGAATTCATGGCGATTGTTTGAAATTATAAAAGTAGACTTATTGATAAACTTATGTATAGCAACAATGAATATATTTAATCTCAGTTCACAATAAAAAATAGTTTGCGACGAATTAAACATTCAAGATAGATTCACCACCAAATCTGTTGAATGGATGTATTTACCTCATTGCAACTCAAATCTCCACATGTAAAAAACATCAACTAAATAAATAAGTCATAGTTCAATTAACTGCAACGTAAATGAATGCATTAGATTTTCACTCGAACCTTCTGGGGATTTTGGTTCGTATTTTATTCATTTCCTCCTTAAATTACCTTTCGCTTATTTTTATTTTCCCTTTTTCCATCTTTGTACATTTATTTTTCAAGGATGCTTGCCTTTGTCTCGTTCTGAATCGGTTTTGTGTCTCCAGAAACACCAACACTCGATTGTAATTATCGTAACGTCCTTATTTCTTCCTGACATGAAATCTAAGACTAAGAATATTTTGGAGGGTTATTTTAGCTTTTTGTAAGATCACCTTGCAGTTTTATCTGAAGTCTTGGTTTGTGATTTCTTTGCTCTCTTGACTTCAGCCAAAAGAAGGTGAAAAGATAAAGGCATTAAAGACTGCCGTTTTGGGCTTTGCTTCAGTCCGTTTCCTTTGGTAATTTGCAGTTAGATGGTCACAAGAAGAAGAAGAAGAAGAAGAAGAAGAAGAAGAAGAAGAAGAAGAAGAAGAAGAAGAAGAAGAAGAAGACCTAAAGATGAAAGATAAAAAAATAAATAATGGACAGAAATCACAAAATCGAAAGAAGGAAACGGAGAGATATAAAAGAACATGGGAAAGGGTTGAATTAAAAATAGAGGAAATAAAAGAAAATGAATTTAGAAAAGAAAACGAGAAAGACTAAAGAAAAGATATAAATAATACCGTGATAAACGAAGGAGAAATTGAAACGACAGAAAATAGTAATGAACGAATATCGCATGCAATAAAAAAAAAACATAAAAAAAGAAAAACTATGAATCATAAAAAAAAAACTCTACAAAGTGACATGTGCAATAGGTTATGTAATTGCATAGATTCCTCCGATGCCAATTCAAAGCCGTGATTTCAGATATTGATTTGCAATGCACAGGTACATGGGTCTTTATAAGCTCCTCATCGTTCTACCTTTGACGTTTTGTCAAAATCACATACGGTCCGTGAATATTTATATACGTAAGAAACAGACAACAAAATAGGCGTAATTAAATGTATGCAAATATATGCAAATTTACTTTAGAGTTTTGGAGGATCGCTTGAAAATGAATGCCTCACAAATGTCAGAGTCTAACAACTTCTGTCCGCCATTTTAACTTTTAAAAGAGAAAACGGACAATTAAATAGTTTTCTCTCTCCCCTTCTTTCTCTCTCTCTTTCTCTCAATATATATATATATATATATATATATATATATATATATATATATATATTCATATATATATATATATATATATATATATATATATATATACAGGTTGGTTGCTGCTTGTTTGGGTTTTGTGGTAAATCAACCTATGTAGGTAATATAACACCGAATCCACTTCTATAAAAATAGTTCTATTTCAAACAATTCAGTTTAGCATGAGTACACAGTTTAATTGTCAAAAACGTTTCTATTTCAAGCTATTCAATTTATCCAAACAGTTTTAATTTAGCTAATTCAGTTTAGTATAAGAACAGATTTTGTTTACACGCAGTTAAATGTCAAAACAGATCTATATTAAACAATTTAGTTTACTGTAAGTACAGTTTAAAAGTCAAAAACTGTTCCATTTCAAATAATTAAGTTTAGCATAAAGACGCAATTTTAATGTAAGTACAGTTTCAATATCAAAAAAATTTCTATTTCAAACTATTCAGTTTTATCAAACAGTTCTAATTCAAACAATTCAGTTTAGCATAAGTATGCAGTTAGTTCTATTTAACCCATAGATAGGGCCCTATCTTGTTCTACCATTCTGGGCCAGAGTGGACCTGAGAACAATGGCAATGAAGGGGTGCTCTGCATTCCCCAAAGCTCCATCATCACTGGAACTTCACCATCACATTGTTTAGTATCATATCCAGGACACTTATTGGTGGGGTCTTGTGCAGTCGGTGTATTGTACAGCCGCAACCGACTGAGCAATACAAAGAGTTAATGTCAAAACAGTTTTATTTCAGATAATTCAGTTTAGCATAAGTACACAGTTTAAATGTCAAAACAGTTCTAGTTTAAAAAATTCAGTTTTGGATAAATATGCAGTTTAAATACAAAAAAAACCAGTAAACTCAAACCACGGTTTAGTTCTATTTAACCCGTAGATATGACCAAAATCAGGTGCTACTACTCCGGGCCGGAGTAGACATGGGAGCGATGGCAGTAAAAGGGTAGTCTGCATTCCCCCAAATTCCAGCATTACTGGAATCTCACCATCAGATTGTTTAGTGTCATATCCAGGACACTCGTTGATGGGGTCTTACCTCTCTGCAGAGAAGCAGTCGGTGTATTCTACTGTCCTAGCCGACTGGGCATATATATATATATATATATATATACAGAGAGAGAGAGAGAGAGAGAGAGAGAGAGAGAAAGAGAGAGAGAGAGATTATCACTGCAAAAAAATGGAATTAGCACACTTGGAGGATGCTGACTAAGTTTTTTTTCATTAAGATGCAAATAAGATAATTTCAGTTAATACACACAGAAAATAAATGAATTAAATTCTAAAAAGTTGAACATTATGGCTTCATAAAATATGGATTAAGCAAACTAGATATAATTATTTGAATTAATGGTATATTTTTCAAGCTATGCAAAGGAAAAGACAATGGGATAAATCAGTGTTGAGGAAACAATCAGAGAATTCATTAACAAAAAAAAAAAAGTTATTTTATCGAGCTTTTCTGATATCTTTAATTCTTTCAGGAATGTGTGGTTACTCTCCTTGAAAACTAAATATATTTTTTTATCAAAGTGGTTCCAAATTTCCTGAATACCAGTTAATAGATAATCTTTGTTGAATGGGGTGTTTTCATGTACCATTTTTTAAAAGATTTCCACCGTAAATTTTTAATTAGATTTAGATTCGGACTGTTTGTAAGCAATATCATTGATGTTCTATGACTTTCAAAAAAAAAAAAAAATGAACTAACAGAAAAATGTTAATCCTCTTGACATCCTCGTCACCAAAATAATTTTTGTCAATAGAATCAAAACTTTATCCAAAATTCGAATTTCCATAACTCCGTAAAATTTTACTCAGAATGATTTGGAAAGAAATATACCATTAATTCGAATAATTCTACCCCCATCATATATATATATATATATATATAGGTTGTTATTAAAAGATTGCTGGTAAAACATGAAAACAGAAACACAATTTGTAACATTCTGGACAGATGTGTGTCAAGTTTGAATTTTATTTTAAAGAAAATATTTACTGAAGATTGAAAAATATATTTTTTTAAAAAGTCAACATGATTAAGTGTCAAAAGAAAATCCTGTTATCATGAAATCCAATTCCGCCTATAACTAAACAAGTAATACCGCTGAGAAAAAAGAGAATGTCATTTATTTTATTGACTTTGAAAGATGACGTCACTAGAAGGAGGCATTATGGCCTAAGTTGTCTTATGGAGCGAAATGATTGGTCGGAAAAGAAAAAAGAAAGTAATGAAGCAAGCAAATGAGGAAGCATTGCAAAATAGCTTTCTATGTTTATTTGTCAGGCAGATAATTGTCTCCTAAATGCTCGCTGCTATTATGTCATCATTCTCTGATCACGATCTGCAAATGTCCTGTAAAATATTTTGATTGCCTCTATGGCGTCCATCTTTATTAATCCCAAGTTATTTGGTGCTTTGCCAATCCGCATCTGCTAACACATTTTGCTTTTTGTTTGCTAATTGCTCTGTTTTCCCCTAAAATAGCTTGGTCCAGTAATTGCAATTTTAGATTTTGACAAGTTATAGAAATTAAAGGAGGAAAGAAAAGGAAAAATTAGGAAGGTTTGAAAGTGGCTTCGAATGAAAGAGACAGAAAATAGCCGAAAGAAAAGGAAAAGAGAAGATAGAGTGAAATATTAATTAATGGGAGGAGCATATTCAAGAAGAAGTAGAAGAAGAAGAAGAAGTAGAAGATACAAAAGGCAGGTGAAAACAAGAAAGAAAAGCAAAGAAGCAGAGCAATTAGATTTATTTCGAAAAATTAAAATCGAAAAAGTCTAACAAAACAGAATTACTCTTGGGGAAAATGTATTTAACAAAAAAAAAAAAACAGCAATTTAAATTTAATTGTTGTGTTGATTTCTTTTGTGATTCGTCATCTTGCGCATGTGTGCGTGCATAAGATCAAGCGTGAGTTTTGAACTGCGAATCCTCACGCAGGTGCAGAAAAAAAAGGCAGTTTCGTTTAGGTGAATGTCGATGAATTTCGCTGTCAAATTTATGAATATTTGCAAACACACAACGCATACAGACAAAATTATGCAAATGAGGAATTGACACATGAAGATAACTGCTGAGTTCGGGACTAATTCCATTCAAATTGAATTCACTGTAATAATGAAGAGTTATTTAATAAGCTAAGCTTATGATGGGGTCTTGTAGATGGCCATTATATATTATCAGAAGAAAACAATGTGATGATGGAATAAATTAAAAATGAAAATTGACTGTGGGGCCCGTAAGTCAACAATTAACTCATTCTGTTGGTGGAGCTTAGAATATGCTGATTGTATCCCCTGCAGAGGGATAACATCTTCGCCCTACCTAAAGAAAAAGGGACGCATCCTGATATTATAATAAGCTAGATTTGATGACGCGTCTCAATTTCTGAAGATCAAGCCAGTATGGAGAACTCCTTCATTGCCGTTAAGCCCTAGGCCACTCTGACCCAAAGTGCTTGCATCTGTCAGGATTCTGTCTTTGAGTAAAAATGCAAGGCTTAAAAATTATTCGTATTCGATTGGACCGTGTGCAAGGAAAAAACATCTTAAACAACTACTATGCAAAAAAAAAATGTGCACGTGTGTGTGTGTGTGTGTGTGAGAGAGAGAGAGAGAGAGAGAGAGGTAAAAAAACACTCAGATAAGTATAGTGATAAAGCGACTTTAAGATAATCATTCCATTCCGGAAATTCATCCATGATAAAAGGAATTAGTTATTCACCGAGTTACAACTGATTCTTTCAGATGGATTCAGTTGATTATGAATACAGTAAATTTCTACACAAAATGTTCATATAACCCTCGATTCACGTGCACTAAGCAGAAATTTTGTTTACCCATGATATCTCTTTCAACATTTCTTTTACTCATGTCTAAAAAATAATAGGTCAATCATCAATTTGTAAGCTTTTTAACTATATTATAATCTCTGCATCAATATATATATATATATATATATATATATTTATCAAAATTTGTATTTTATTATCTTCATTATTCAAACTGATTATCAATAAAGAACCATCCCTAAACAGGATTAGTAATTGTTGTTTAGTTTAATTTTGTTTGGTTTTGTTGGGGGATATGTTATTTGGTAGATATGTTTATTCCCCAAAATTTAATGTTGTGATTTAGCATATGTTTTGTTTAGTGGTCTGTTATGTTTGGAAAAAGGCACATGAAAAAAGGGTAAAATAGGCAGATGGAGACAAATGTAGTAAATGAAGTAAATGAGTAAAGATATGAAACGGCGCGGACAAAAGGAACATTCAAAACAAAACGACAAACAAAACAAATCTATATTCAGAACAAAACATGCAATGATAGATTTAAAATATTGCTATCGTTCTATATTGTTCGTAAAATAGTCCTGTTTGTGTGCGTGTGTGTGTGTGTGTGTGTGTGCGTGTCTAACACAACTAAAACTACAGAAAGGGTTAAATAATAAAAGTGTCCTATTCATGTCGACTACATATTTTTAAATGTTCATTTCTTCCTGTGGTTTGAAACAGCTGGTGTTTCCGAGGCTGGAAAAAGTCTCATAGACAAAGTATTTTGAGGAAAAGAAGGTTTGCATGGTTTATCCATTTTGTGGCTTTGTCGTCTGTTGGTGAATAAGAGAGTCATACTGGAGATAGTGTGTTAGTGCTGCCATAGAAATTGGGAAAAGGAGACAGAGTGTTTGAAGACGACGTATTTATAGAAAATACGTGTCTTGGAATCGGCTCCAAAAAACGCGGGACGGTTTCATATGTCGACGTAGTTTTAAGCAGGTTACGTGGTTCTCCTGGCCATTGGTTTCCCGAGACTGAATATTTGCGTTCGTCCGCCATCTTTGTTGTGGGAAGAAGTGGCATACCGCCCAACTTAAATTATAGGAGTGTACGTCCTATAGTTTTATGCTACATCAACATCCGTAGGTTTTTAATGCCAAATCATTTTTTGTAAATTCACACTGTTCTATTTCAAACAATTCACTTGAGCATAAGTACACAGTTTAAATTTTCAAAACGTTTCTGTTTCTAGCAAGTTAGTTTAGCAAAAGTTCACAGTTGAGTTCCATTTGGCACATAGATAAAAGACTATCAGATACTAACACTCCTGGTCAGAATACACCTTGGAGCAATGGCTAGGAAGGTGTATTCCACATTTACTAAAATTCCTGCATTACTGGAACCTTACCATCATATTGTTTAGTGTTATATCCAGGACACTTGTTGGGGAGGTTTTACTCCTCTGCAGAGATGCAGTCAGTGTATTCTATAGGTCCAGCCGACTGGGCAGTATTGATTTTTAGAACAAAAAGATCTTGTCAGCTTCTTTGTATTGGAATTTTGTCGCTCTTCAATTTACGACCAAAGGGAACAACAATAATAGAAGGTGAAAACCAATATAATTACTGAGTAGAATAAAAAGGAAATCATTCAGAAGTTTGTATTATGCATGAATAACATAATCTTATAAAAAAACCGTTAGGAAATTAGTCAAGATTTTCCTGAAAATGACGATAAAAAAACGAAGCAAAATTATTTACTCTTCTGTTTAGTTGTTTGATTGAAATCCAAAAATGTTTGTTTGGCTTAAGAAAAGGTCAATTTTTAAGCAGGGTACACTTGGTTTGAATTCTGAGGTTTTCCTCTCCAAGAGTTGCCTAAACAAGGCTAAAGAACCATCTCTGCCCAACTATTCCCTCTCCAAGAGATGCCTAAACGAGGCTAAAGAACCGTCTCTGCCCAACTATTCCCTCTCCAAGAGTTGCCTAAATGAGTTAAAATAACACACTCTGCCCTACTTTTCCCACTCCAAGAGATGCCTAATCCAGGCTAAAGAACCAAAACTTCCCAACTATACCCTCTTCAAGAGTTGCCTAATGAAAGCTAAAGAACCAACTCTGCCCAAATATTTCTTCACCGGTATGAAGAAACAGATTGAGTCATACTTTTTCCATTGGGATTTGCTTGAAGTGAAATCCGCAAAACTTCGTCTAGTATTTGACCTCTGTTCACCGATTTTATTTTCCACGAGAGTTACACTAAAAGTTTTTGAGGCTGGCATGCCCGTCTGGATTTTGCGAAATAGTACAATAATCCTCTTATTCTTCCATCTAAATGATATTATGTTTGGATATTTAAAAAGATTCTTGCATATAAAATATTTGAATCATCTACCACAAAGTCTGTTAGATTTGTTTTCGGTTTATTTGGTTCTCTCGGTAAGTATTTTGTTTTCATATACAATTAACAATTGCATTGCATAGTTTGGAATAAATTATCAGGGGTGGATAAGTTGACATGAGATATTTTTATCACACCAATTATCTTATATTTGAACTCTAGAATTAATCTGTAAATTAAGAACACAGAAACTACACTGATGCTCAGCAGATGATTAGAGAGGGTTACTATGCATCTTTCAACAGTACAAAATACTATGATCTGATAGAAGACAGGTGACCGAAAAACCAGTGTTGGTCTTAGGTAGGACGTACGTATACTATAGTCAACTCTAACACTAGACCTAAACCAAACCCTAAATAGTGATCCTAACTTTAAACCTGACTCAGAATCATACCCAATCCAAACATAAATAAGTGGGGATTTTATTTACAGATACCATAATATTTGCTTTCCTTCTGGTAATGTAAGTCAGTCAGCTCAGGAGAAATTCAAAATTTTATATCTTGATTTTCATACTTTAATTACAAATGGAGTACAACCATTTTGATCTTATTAACCTGTTTTTGAATCACATGAAACTCTAATTTATAGATAACAAAAGTATAAATTAATTGATGTAACTATTTCGTGAAATATTTTTCTCGGTAGGCAGACTGAATGGTTTAACTCTTCCATCTCAAATATATCTTAAATTCATTTGTGTCTTTGCGTCGAAAGGTTTTCGAAAGAAAAATATGAAATAATACAGTTTCCAATATTTCGGTTCTCGCAAAATGCCACCAATGCCACCAATTGTTATTCGACGATGACGATGACAGGATTTTAAAGCGATAAACAGATTAAGACAAAATATGTCTTCTAAAATTAAAGATAAAATTTTTAGATAATAATCACTTCACATATAACCTCTGATTTAAAAAGAAATTCTTTTGAAACAATTCATTCACATAGCTAAAACAGTGACTATGGAATATTTTAATGAAGTAAAGTTGGTGACTGTAGTCGAGGGTAAACTAAAAGATCCCTGTTTCAGAAGCCACTACACCAAGGTGTTGGGTAGGTTACTACTCCATTCCCTTGATTTCACCACTTTACTCTTGACCCTAACTTATAAAGCTGAGTATTAAGCAAATCAGCATCAAGTACCATTTTTGAGTCTTTGGTATGACTCTACCTTGACATTGAACCCCGGCATCCCGGACCATTGACTAACACTCTACACATTAGAATCGATCATCTGTAAAACCAAGAGGAAGCTAAATATTATTTACGTATCCATTAATTTTATGTTTCCTTACAATGGAAATATATTCACTTAATGAAATCCTTTTTATAAGGAGAGACAGATGTTCATGAATCTAGTTCAATGATTATTGTACAAATACGGCTTTTTCTGTGGCTGTCAACAACTGTGATTTCCAAATATTTCACTTCAAGGAATACATACACATTCAGCATGTATTCGCAAGACATAAAAAGGAAATAAATAAACTTAAAATCTAGAATTGTGTATTATTGGGATTGTTTTTGCTCTTAGTCTGATAAGATTAAGACTCAGAGAAGTGTGGCAGAAAGAAACAGTTTTGTGATAATATTGAAAATAAATAATATACATTCAGTAAATATCTTAAATGTTAGGAAATGCACAGAGATAATCACTAACTTAACTCCAGATAAGAAAAAAAATAATGTGGTTCAATATTTCAGGTTGAGTCAAATTGAAAAAAAAAAAAAAAATTGTTGAAGACAGGATATTTCCCATAAGGTATATTTTGTAGACCTCTGGGATAAAATTAATCATTCTGCCGATTTCGTATATCTATTAATCAATTAGACTTGTATCTAGTATTTGTAATTAAGTTATTCGTCAATTAATAGGAGACAGACAGAATGAAATTTATCGGTGACGAAAGTGAAGTTGGTGTTACAGAGATTGAAGTTCAGTGTTGACTTTTTGCCTTCTTTAGAGCAAGCAATCATCAAATAAATCGTGATTCCACAATTCAACACCAGTTATAAATTAGGAGTAAGACAGTTGAAAGTTTTTAGAGAAGTTAACGTGATTGAATGAAAAGAAAATATTAAAGACTAAACTGACTGCTGAACTCCAGATTCGATGAAAAACGGTTGTTAACAACAAAATAGGAAAACATTAACTGAAATAGTCAACGGTCAACTAACTCGACATGGTGTCTTGATAAAAAAAAAATCTCCTTCTTGATTAAGACAGAAACAGCCGCATTTAACCTGAAAGAAATCCGTCATGGTAATGTAAAGGTTAAAGGATATTAAGATAAGTCATAACAGCACATACCCTCAAGGGATATGCCACACTCTCACGTACACACATGTAAACACACCAAAAAATATTAATTACAGTGAGTAAATAATTTTAGATATAAGATTGCAAAAAATAAATCTTGAATAAGCTTGCAAACATATATATATCTCCAATAACCAAGTGTAAATGAAATCTTGTATACGCCTTAAAATTCACACCAAAATTATGTAGAAACACGATATAATGAAAATATTGATAAGTTGACTAACGGTTTTATTGTCATAGCAATACTCAGTTTACTCAAATAAAAAAATCACAAGAAAAATGTGTAACGTATGAATAGACATTGAGTATTTACTATGTCTATTGTTAATTTTGAAACATAGAGACTAGAATTAATAATGATCACTTAATTTTAAAGTTTAGCTCCGTATTATTTTATTTAAAGGGCAAAATAAACACATTAGAAATGGTGAAGAGCACAATGTATTTAAAGATTGATTAATTGATTTATGTTAACGGCATGTAAAAGCAGTTGGAGTTATTTTATTCCCACCTATTGGGGAATCGCATTCCTTGTACGTTCATATTCAGATTTTTTATGCATTTGTTGCTTAACATTTTTTTCACAAGGTCCTATCGAACACGCATGATTAAATCTCTGACAGGTTTAACCTTTCCAAATTAGAGTGGGTGCAGGGGAAGCGTAGCATTTAAATCCCGCTGCAGATACCCACTTTCTTGAGCCTCAGGTCTCTCGGGCTCTAAACCTCTCCAGAGGGGTTATATTTATCGCCTGGTCCCTCTTCAGGGTAATGCTATTTTTGGAATTGCCGGGCGCGCTCGAGTTTCGACCCTGCTTTGGGACCCACCTAAAAAAGGCTTTGTAACATACTTATCTTGGTGGGACGTACGACAAATACCAGCAGGGTGTATGGCAATGAAGGAGAATATCATACTCGGCAGATCTACAGAACTGAAGTCTCACCATCACATGCAGTTTAATGGAATACCAAGGACGCTGTCTTTTTGGTGGGAGTTACCTCTCTAAAGAAGTTACAGTCAACTGAGGCTTCACCGAAAGGTTGGTATATTTTAAGGATATAATATTTCAAAATAAAGTAGCTGGTTTTATATTATGCGTCGATAATTTTATGAATTCCTACAGTATGTCTTTTCATGACGTTTACTGAGGCTTCTTTCCTACCCACACGCACACATATACTCAGTCTCACTTCCTCTATCGAATATTCTGTATATATAATCCTTTACCAGTGTATCTATGAGTGTTAATGAGTTTTAATTAAGCGTTTTCTTCCCGGGCAATTCCTACTTACCTTTGTGGTGCTTTAATTCCAGTCAAAGCCTCTGGTACAGAGTTTTTCTCGATAGATGATGCCAACACTAGTCACGTTTATTAAGAGGCCAAATAGAACCGTCTATTCTGATGAAAAGTCGAGATCAGTAAATTGGTGTGAATACTAGAGAAAACGAAACAGACTGACCACAGGTCGTTTTACTTAGAAAGTAATATCAAACGTTTGCATTAAAATTTCGCTTTTCACACATTAGAGACATTAAAATGAAGAAAAGAAGGAGTAAATCATTTTGAACCTAATGGCAGTTATAAAATGCTGGTTGGGTGAGTTTTGTTATGAAATACAAAAATAAATGTGCAATAAAGAACTATTACTGAGTCGGTAAAAATCATTTCTGTTGTAAGAAGTTAAAATATAAAAACAACAAAAATGAAGGATACAAGGTCAACGTACCGAAGAGTTAGGGTAAATTCTTTTGAGAAAAAAAGAAATGATTTCTTTCAGCTGTGGTTGGTTTGATCTTTCACTAAAATTAATGGAGAGCGTTTGTTATAATTTCCTGGCTAATGTACTGACAATTTGTTTGATTAATTTGCTGTGATCAGTTTGAGAAGATGAAGACAATGTTTTAATTGATATTTTAGAGAGATACATATGTTTGAATGCCCCACCTCTTAGCAGGGCTTAGAATACTCTGACAGCATCTACCACAGAGGGGTAAGACTATCTCCAAAAGGCTTGTACTGGTTATGAAATTAAACTACATCTGATCGCAAGCATCCCGTTCTGAAGATTTGGGTTGTGTGGAGTACTCCTGCATTGCCATTACTCCCAGGTTCACTCGGATTTAGAGTGCAGTAACTGTTAGGGTACTATATGGTCAAATAGATCTGTTTGACAATGAATATATGATGCCATATAACTAGATTATTTTGGTTCTTTTATTTAATAACATATCAACCTTCGTGGGTTATTTAATGCCAAAGCGATCCTAGTAGAAGAAGTCAAGGTGCAATTTAACCCCCTCCAAGAAGATTAAGATTTATCTCCCATCCGAGGATAAAGATGATCATACTTTCACCAAAGATATCAATTCAAAAGTAAGCGCTTTAACGTGACTGGAGTTTGGACTCGTTTCTTGCAGTTTCATAATCTAACATTTTAGTCTCTAAGCCTCGGTGGTCTTCTCACTGTAAATTATTTGCATTAAGAATAGTTACTTGAAATTATAATTGTTTACACATAATTATTATTTGTAGCTTGAAATCATAAAAATGTGGAAACAAATGACTAAATGAAATAAAAAGAATACCTTGAAACTATAAGTATAAGATAAGTATGTACAACTGAGTACAAATTATTTATGTTAAATAGGAAAACTTGATATATAATTATTTGTAAAAAAATCTTTAGAAATAGCTACACAAAAATGTAAATTCTGAAGTAAAATGAAGGCAATTTTATAACCTTTTGGGAGAAAATACTCCTAGATGTTTCGACATGCTGTTCAAATCAATCAATCTTAAGAAAGAACCGCGCAAAAAGTAAACACAAAAATGCAATGAACAGGATTCTCTAACCTCTAAGAATAAAATAACCCTTGATAGGTCAGCATACCGTTAAAATCAATCAATCAACCAATCAATCATGGTTAAAAGGGAGATAAACGATTCAGTTAATTTTATAGAAAAATATGTAAACGTGGAACAGACAAAAATATTGAAGTTTTTGTCCTATTTTGGCGAATACGTTGGACCTATTTAATGAAAAATAAGAGAAAAAGAAGTTGTTCATATCTTATCTGTATTGATTATTGCAAATATCTATCACATAGAATATCAAAATATCGAAAGAAAACTCATCTCTTCTCTGAGTTTTTTTAAGGCATTTTGTATTAAGATTCGTTTACATCAAAACATCTTTCTGTTTCACCAAATACTTTCTCAGTGAACTCTTCATGTCTTCGTAAATAGACTGGCACTGAAAAACCTCTACAATACGTCTCTTCATGAAAGTAATACGTTTATATCCATTACTTATTTAATTGTGTTCTTATCTTCTCTATCCATGAATTCATTTACATAATCCGTATGACATTTTATCCCTTGCCCAGTCGGCTGACGAAGTGGTGGGGTGTAGAATACAACGACTGTATCTCTGCGAAGAGGTAAAACCCCCCCACCACCAACGAATGTCATAGATATGTCACTAAAAAATCTCATGATAAGGCTTCAGTGATGCTGGAGTTTTGGGGAATGCAGAATGCCCCTTTATTGCCATTGCTCCCAGGTCCACTCTGGCCTGGAGTGGTAGTACCTGATCGGGTCCTATCTATGGGTTAAATGGAACTAAACAGCGTACTTACGGTAAACTGACTTTTGTGTAAACAAAAACTCTACTTATACTAGACTGTGTTATTTGAATGAGAACTGTTTGAATAAACTGAATTGCTTGAAATAGAAACGTTTTTTTTACAATTGAATTGTGTACTTAGGCTGAAATGAATTATTTGAAATAAAAGTAAAAGTAAAGTGACCTGAGAAACCTTAGTCAAGGGTGACCTGAAGGTTCCTTTTCAATAGCTACTACACCAATGTGAGGGGGCGCTACTCCTTCTCTGGATTGCTCCACTTTACCTTTGATCTTTATTTTATAATGCTGAGTGTTAAGCAAGGCGGTTTCAAGTACCATTTTTTTAGTGTTTGGTATGACACAACCTAGCATTGAACCCCTGTCTCCAAGACTATTGGCGAACACCGATTAATTTGAAATAGAAGGGTTTATTTGTATAAAAATGGATTTGGCATTAAATAACGTACAAAAGTTGATATAGCATAAAACCCAAACAAACATTTTATTCCTTTTCATTTTATAACTCCGAGGAGTCATTTTTTCTGATTATATGCATATCATATAGTAATAAATTATCCTGAGGTGGATGTCTCGAATTGATATTACAACTAATGGTATCTCAGTCATTGTAACACCTCACTCTATTCATCGCACGGCTATATGTCGTCTGTATCTCTTTTTATGGAAACCGTCCACGAAATGCCGTCCACGTTAATTGGCTAACATCTAAAGCTAATCTTAATAGCCGAGGCTCTGGCAAATATATAAAGAAAATTCCCATATTAAGATTAATTTTTGTCTTTACATTGGCATCTCTCTGGCCACCTCAAGCGGTGTAATGGTTCGCAAGCTAAATCAGCAAAACTTTACGAGTGAGTTCGAGTCTCATTGGGTGTCCCATTCATTCAGCCTTGTGCGACGTCGAAGCAAAAAGCTTCGTAAATTACTACATGGGAACCTGATATGGTTTGATAATTAAGTTTATCCTTTCAAGAGGACCATTAGGAATGAGTTTGATTCTCAAATACTTTTGACTTTGTGTCATGGCTAAGTTTAGTAAATAAGAAACTTTGTTTCTTTATCCAATATTTCTCTTACTATCTATCTATATATATATATATATATATATGTATACCAGTACTGTATTTCTAAGTCCAGCGGTCTCTAACGCGTCCATCGCTCCCGACAAGTCTTAAAGATGTCATCCAGCGTCCACACAGAGCTGATTAATATAGACTTTTGTCGGTTGGCTAACACTGGTGTGTCAATGTCTGGAAGCCCACAGAAGAACTTCGTTTTTGAGTTCTTATTGGGTTCTCGAGCAGTTCCCAGAATTTCATGTTCGATTTACTTAGATGGTTTGTGTGATGTGTGGTTGGTGGCCTTAAAGCAACTGTTTTGTGGGGCGCTGCTTTCAAAATTTATCCACTTCAGCACGCAGCTTACTTATATAGTTCCCATTTGTTTTTTCTTTAAGCGTTTCGTTAAATTCCAGGTGGTTCTGCCATCGAATAGTACTAACACGGCAACTCCTTGTAATAATTTCAGCTTTATTTTTTCAGTGATATTAGACTTCAAGATGGTCTATGCCTTTCCAATGCCTATGTTAACATAACTTGCAAGAGATGAGATATTGCTGCTGCGGATATTTGAAATGGTCAAGCAATTTTAGAATGTTGCCGTTTAATATAGCATAGATCCACCTGGAGTTGTTGTATTTTCAAGAAGCGGGAGATCATCACTATAGTCTGCATCGTGATAATTTCTGCTGGATATCTGCTCTTGCCTGTATTAGAGTAGGATAATTTTCTCAGATCTATTGATGTTCGTTGTGCATAATGTAAGGAGATTATGAATATATATGATGCTAACGAACCTGATTGCAGAGCTCCAGTGACAATCTCTAAGTAGGCGTCACCATCGGGTGACCAAACATTGTTTTAGTGTTTTGTAGAACATCATTATAGCAGTAACAAGATTTTTAAAACAATCATATGTTGGAATTTTTTGCTGCATCTTTCATCTGTCTATGGAATCGAATTGATTGGAGAAAACTACAAACAACAGTGTTGCCTCAAGATTTGTGACGTCAACTCCGATTATTTAACTAACTGTCAGAATTTGAGAAATTATTGATCAATTTTTCTAAAAGCCATTCTAATTTTTCTTCGACTTCTGGTCGGATACAATCGAGAATCAGGGAATTATAAATTTTACCATTCGCAGCCATCATAGAAGTTCTTGGGGATTCAGAGGTAATTCTTAGGAAAGTGAATATGCAGCCAACGACGAATATATATATATATATATATATATATTGGGAGAGAGAGAGAGAGAGAGAGAGAGAGAGAGAGAGAGAGAGAGAGATGTTGAGAGAAGAGAGTATTAATACTTAAGGTGATATTTTATATTGTAGTCAATTACCCACCTCCATTCTAGAGAATATTCTCATTCACTTGAAGAAATTTGCTACGATGACAGTGTAATTCAGTTTTGATGGCATCATGTCCAGGCAGGCTGATGGTGTTTCTGTGGGCTCCCTTTTGAAACAATCGCTGGCGAAAGTATCTACTATTCGGTCCTGTAAAAACAGAATTTATTTCCGTTAAATGTACATTTCAATAACCCCATTGGACCATATGAAGAGAACCCATGCGAATTCTTCTGGCTTACGGTCATTTTTTCCATCAATTTCCTTACCCTACCACCAGGCTTTTCCGAGAGAGATAATCCCACGTTTGCTTCCTACGATATAAACAGTATTGTCTCTGACATATCCCCTTTCTAGGATTTAAAAATATTTTAAACGTTTTTTGAAAATACCTTACGTTGCACATGCTTTTAATATATATATATATATATATATATATATATATATATATATATATATATATATATATATATAAGACTAGGATTCTGTCATAGCTTTCAATAAATGTAAAACACCAAATTAAATTAAGTGATATACCAAAATTGATTTGGCATCGCTTATGTGTGGCATGAACTGGTGACCCATTGGTAGAAGTTCATTTTCTGCATTCTGGGGTTGTCGGTTCATTCTCTTGTGGTGGAGATCACGGTATGCATTTGAGACCAGATAAGATCGAAAAACCTGTTCAGTATTCCGTATGTCACATGTGGGTGTTTACTGGATTTTCTGGTCATGGTAATTTAATTATTATATATAAGACTGGGATTCTATCATAGCTTTAAATAAATGTAAAACAACAAATTAAATTAATTGATATTTTAGCGTTTTAAATACCAAAATTCTACAATGCAGTTAGAATAGAAACGAATTTATGATTATCAAAAGACTCAAAAAACTAATATTAATATTGAAAACTCGTCATTGATTACAAGGTGAGATTTTTCAAAATTAGAGGAGGTTGGATGAATCTCCCCGGATTATCAGTCAAAGGAAAATAAATGTTATGATTTACAATATATACATACATATATATAAATATATATATATATATATATATATATATATATATATATATATATATATATATATATATATTTGTGTGTGTGTGGGGGGTTAAAATAAAATTAGGTTCAAATTTTGAAATATCATTCTTAGAAATTTGACAAAGAATTAATCGTGAACATCTTTGATATTATTTATTTTCCTTTATATCTCACATATCATTGTTACTTCCCTTCAGCTTTGACGTAAACATTTTCAGAATGAAACAAACAAAAAACTTAAACGATTAAAAAAAGTAAACAAAGCAAAAAATGCATCTTGCTGGAAGTCATCGGGGTTGAATTGTTTCAATCCGTCGATGTCAAGAGAAAAATAATTCTTTATTGGGCTAAGGATAGACATATTTATTCATCAATAGATAACATGAAAAATAATATAAAAACAGCCAAGACTCACTTCAAGACAAAGACAAGTTAAACCGAAATGTTGTTTCTTCAGGAACATTTTTTTTTATATTGCAAACTATGTTTTTTTTTTTTGTTTTTTTTTTTTTGTCAAGTATTTTTATATTTGATACATATAAATAGTTCGTACGTGTATAGATTATGAAAAATAAGCTTTTTAACTATATGTTTCTGTTTTTATCTTTCTTCTTCTTTTTTTTTTTTTTGACACGAAGGAAATGTGTTGAAACCTAATATATTCAAACGAAAATAAACATGACTTTATTAAAGACAGTCAATATTTTGGAACGTCATCCAATATACTGCATAGTATATTCATACAAATTGGTGTGAAGATAACATAAGCGGGTAATTGTCAGTCACCAAGCGCCGTTGGCTCTGTCTCTCCAGTATATTATTTTATATATTCAGACTCTATCACAAATATTGAGCCCTCATTTTTTTTTTTATCAGACTCACCAACATCTCAGAATGTGCCACTAAGCCGTTTTAGAGTGATGGACTCGCACAGGTCAAAACCCATGCACTTGTTTTTTTTTATCGATAAAGCAAACTTTATATATATATATATATATATATATATATATATATATATATTAAAAGTATTCCATGTATATATTAAACATATTACATTTATAATTTATATATATATATATATATATATATATTGAGAGAGAGAGAGAGAGAGAGAGAGAGAGAGAGAGAGAGAGATGTAGTATATTTCACTCTATAGCTGACAGTAGTTACCTTAAATTCATTATAATATCTCTTTTTCAAGTGCTCGTTAGTAAGTATTATGAATGTGTGCCTATCTGTAATTGTTTAACGCAATTCCAATATTTGTTTACATACGGATATTTATTATGCATGAGTTTAAATAGAAGCAAACGATGTTCTCGGTGTTTTTATCACACTTTCGCAGTATTCTTAATTTATTTATGAAACGATATGATTTCGTATTTAGTTATGATTTGTATTCTTTATGAATGTGATAATTCCACAACTTCTTTGGCATCTCCTTATAATAATGCGTGTGTTGCCGTCAGCTTCAAAAATGATAGAGAGTACATTTTTGAAATGCTGTATTTGGTGGAAACGTGTGAAATGCTTTAGGGACCTTTTTGTTCAACCTCTTGTCTTCAAGTGCCCCTGATTTTTAGCATATGTTCCCATTCCACAGATCATTCCGCGGCCTGCTGACACAACTACAATTTATTAAAAAAATGCTGACAGATAATTGATAGAAAATAAGTATCATAATCCTTTTCAGAACTGTCATTTTGAATAATCATAAAAGAATCTGAATGTTAATTCTTTTGTTCTCGTTGTTTTAAGATTGTTTGGCGTGTGCTTCGATTTGCGGGAAAAGAAGATTTTATAATCTTGACCTGCTTTCACAGTTCTTATTTTATTGCAAAACGCTTTTAAGCTTATAAAGTATGCTGAAATAAATAGCGTAGCTGATGTAATTTGTATTTAAAACTGACAAGTGACTTAGTTTTCTAGATATAATAATAATTCTGGAGAGATTAACACGATTTCGAATAATTGACTTTGAGGATAAAGGGAATAGGTAGAAAAAAATAATGATACAGAGAATAGAAACAAAGAAAGAAAGAAAGAAAGAAAGAAAGAACGAAAGAAAGAAAGAAAGAAAGAAAGAAAGAAAGAAAGAAAGAAAGAAAGAAATGGATATAAAAGAAGATATAGAATAATCAAAGACTTGATTTTGAAAAAGGGTATAAAAAAGATGAAAAAAGAAACAAGTGAAAAAATTTAGAGAAGAAAAGAAATGAACGGGAAAATGAAAAGAAAGAAGTTAGAAAGAAACAATTTACAAGAAAAACTAATGAATGATAAAAAGGTTAAAAAAATAAATAGAATAATAGAGAAAACGGAAAATGGTGAGAATCCTGAAAAAGGGTTGGTTCAAAAGCAAATGATAGTGCAATGTCGGTAAAAGAAAAAAATAGGATAAATAAAAGAAAGAAAAAAAAAACAAACAAAGAAAGTAAAACCAAAAAAAAAAAAAAAAAACAGGATGAAATATAGAAATCTGAAAAAATTGGAAAATATAAATTATATATATATATATATATATATATATATATATATATATATATATATATATATATATATATATACGTCTATATGCGCATGCATACGTGTGTGTCTATAAATTGCAAAGAATTACAAAATTATGATGAGAAGCTGATTTTTAGAGGAAGGTTACGGAAAAAAGTTGCGTAAAAATCAAAGAACAAAATGGCCGTACAGAAAAAGAAATCTACAAAAGGAAAATGAGAAAAATCAAAAACAAAAAGAAAATTTTAAAAAATGGAACCTCTGAGCTAAATTAACGATGTTGCTTAAATTATGGGCAAAAAATTTTTAAAAAACATAAGAAATAAGAGGTAAAAACAAATAAGGAACAAACAAAGCGAACCTTTTAAAAGATGGCTGATCTCACCAAACAGGAGAAATGTCAATCGCATTTTTTCTTTATGTATTCTCACATATTTTTCAATCCATTTCTCGTCGCGGCAAGGTCCCTTGATATCCATTCTATAAATGACTGTAAGCTTAAGGCGGCTTCACGAGAAGTGTAGAGAATTCGATCCAAATTCATTGTGTATTCGAAACTTTTCGAGTATTCACGTCGTACTTTTACTCCAAAGAAGTAAATCTGGTGTAATACGTGACCTTAGCTTAAAAACGTTCATCGTGAAGTTTGGTTCATAAATAAACTTCTTTTTTGATCCTCTGGGAACAATTATTCAATGTATTTACATTCAATAAAATAACTTTTCAAATCAGACTCATTGCGGAAAACGTATATTTAGCTCATTTGTAAACATTTTTTATTTAATGATGCTTTTTCGTTCACACGAATTTTTCTATAAAATGCATGTTGTTTATTCTTCCCTGCCATCAAATATTTGTATACAGACTAGATCAGTCCAGATTTGAGCTCAAGACTGGATCACTCTGTTTAATATATTAATTTTGAGACTATTCAGAATTGTTGTGTCAATTCTGAATAGTCTCAAAATTAATATATTTGCGGGATTAAGATATTTTTTTCTATAAATATATTTAAAAAAAATGCAGATTTACATTTATGGATAAAAATCTAGCAAAAATACTTTAAAAAAGCTTCTTTTATCCTGTTGACAAGCTTTGACACCCCTCCACACACACACACACACACACACACACACACACACACACACACACACACACATATATATATATATATATATATATATATATATATATATATATATATATATAATTCATTATCTATGGAACCGGCTTGTTTATCTCACACACACACACACACACACACACACATATATATATATATATATATATATATATATATATATATAATAAACCAGCCGGTTCAATAGATAATAAATTATATATATATATATATAGGTATCTGACAATAACTGATATTTATACAACAGCATTGATTCTAAAAACGCCTTCATCAGATGATGACTCTGGGTTCAGGCATGGTTTGGGGGCCGAAGCATCATTACCACTAGCCCAGTGCCCCCCAGCAGTAACTCACGACACCACCAGACTTTGTCAGATAGTTGTCGCTCTGTGGGATTGCCAGATCCACATTGATGCTGTTAGAGACTTATCTTGGATCGTTTCCATGTATTTCCTCTAATCTTATATATATATATATATATATATATATATATATATATATATATATATATAAATTTGTGTGTATGTGTGTGTGTGTGTGTGTTATAAACAACCCGCTTCCTTAGGTTGAGAACAATTTCTTTTGAAAACAATGTAGATGTGCTCCATGCCTTTATGCCGGACTTGGTTTTAAGAATCTATCCCTGAAGCCCCAACCTAATTTTCCTTGACTCGGAGTTTCATGTTCTGTCACTATTGTAGACGAACATATGTTATAAATACACAGAGCTAAGCCTGAGATCAAAAGGACTATTTCTACAGTTTTTAAGTACTTTTCAAAAAGTGCTCGAATAGCAATGATGGGAGCCAAAATAAGCTGCTTCAATTAAGTTAAAATATTTTTCTTTTAAAAACTCGAATACCTACATATATATATATGATGAACATTAAATAAGTTCCCTGACTTTTTTCGTATGGGCACTTTAAAAGTGATAGTACACACATGAAACTCTAGTCCCCGTCGAAGTAATCTCCTCCGGCTGCAATGCACTTGTTGTACTGTTCCAACAACTTCTGGAAGGCCGCATGGAACTCCTCTTGTGTGAGCGTGTCAATGACCTTCGTCACAGCCTCTTTCATCTCTTCAATTGTTTTATAACGACAGCCTCTGAGCTTAGGAAATAACCAAAAGTCATAGCGAGCTAGGTCTGGACTATAGGGAACTGTCTTGATGCCCATCTTGGTCAAATAGTCTGTGAAAAGGATGGAGTTGTGGACTGGTGTATTGTACTGCTGGAAATGCCACTGACCTGATTTGAAGAGAGCTGGCCTCTTCCGACGGAATCTCTTCCTGAACTCCCTTAAAACCTCAACATTGTAACCCTAACCCTTAGGCCAATAAACTCTGATGTATTGACTTCCTTACTCCTCCGACACCTCCCATCATCCCTCACAGACTCCCTGCCTTTTTTGAATATCTTATGCCATAAAACTGATGCTCGATTCATGCAAGATGGTCGAAAAGCATTCTGAAGCATTCCATACGTTTCAGTGGCATTTTTCCCCAGTTTAAAACATAATCTTAAAGTGTCCTGACGTCCAGATTGCATTTTTGAAATTCACCAACTGTTACAATCAGGCTTTAGTAGGGTATTCCAATTACTGCTGTAGCGGTTCATTTGAACCTGATATCATAGAAATTGGTCAGTCATCTTATAACATGTTTAACAATAACATAGTGAATTGTCAAGTGTCTACGACAATTTTAAATACCTGTACCAAAAAAGTCTGGAAACTTATTGAATGCACCAAGTATATATATATATATATATATATATATATATATATATATATATATATATATACTTTGGAAATTTCCTATTTTTGTTACTGAAGTAATTTTCATTTACAGAAAACTTATCTGTTGTTGATCGACAAAGACGTGAACTTTCTGCCAACCACGATCACTGACATTTTCCCAATCTAATAAAGATTATTAAAACATGCGTGTATTTCTAATGAGGCAATTTATTCAGCTACAATAAATATTCTAAATAGAATGATTGCAATGTAACCCTCTTTCCTCATTCACATTGTCGGTCATAGTTTTAGGTAAATAAAGACTATCTCTGTTTGACATCGATAAATCCTACAGCGCTAGAAAACGTGAGTGACTCTGGGTCAGTTTTGACAGGGTCAGCATAACTCTTAAATCTAAACATTAATATTTGAATAGCTCTTTTGAAATGAAGCAAATCTGCATAAAATCTCTGGTACATCATATATACAGAGAATCTTCAACCTCTACATTGTGGTCTTGTGTTTCCCCCATAACGGGGTCCAATAGATGCAAATAAAATGTCAAATCATTACCGAGGAGATCAAATCAAATATCAATCGTCTTCCGTCCACTTCTGATATCTCAACAGTCATAGGACAACTCAATGGCTCTTTGAATATCTTTATTACTTATGTGGTCAGATAGGGTTTAAAGAAAATTATTATATCAAAGGCAAGTCTATCAGGCGCCATACATGTCTTTTTAAAAATCGTGTGCACAATTTATTTTGGCTAAATATTGAAGCTATATTTTAAATTAATTCATATTAACATAATCACAAATTATCTAAAATACAGTTTCCTATTTTTTAGATGTTTTGAAGAAGTGATGTACGGAAAATATATCAGCATTTTATATGCAAAACTAAATGAGCATAGAGACATACATTTTGTTTTAAACTTACAGAGCATTAAATGTTAATTGAGATTTAAGTTGATACCCCTGAAATTTGTTTTGATCAAACTTTGGTTTTGTCAAATAAACAATTTCACCTAAATTTGCAAAGAGGAAAATTGTAAGGAAACACATGAATTCAACAGAAACAATATATATATATATATATATATATATATATATATATATATATATATATATATTGTTCTTCTGGGAGAATGGCTTTGGAATTAAAAAAACTGGAAAGGTTGATATGCCATTAAACAAAGAAACCAAACTAAACAAGAGAGATAGATAAATACAAGGTCTGTTGAAAACGTTCTAAACCACACTCAGAAATAAATAAACTTAGCTGAATATTTTGTAGTGGTGATACACTACCACTTCTTATAGAACTAGAAAAAAATGAATTATCTTTTAGTTCTATACTCCGCGCAAGAGAATTGTCCTTACTTGACATCCTGCCAGGGGCGAAAGGGTTAGATAAATATATAAAAAGCCCCGATCAATTTTCACTTTTACATAGAGAGCAAGTATAACATTATTATTATTATTATTATTATTATTATTATTATTATTATTATTATTATTATTATTATTATAATAATAATGTCCAAGAAAATGGGATGCAGAAACTTGAGATACAAACTGGTTTCGTAATCTTGGGCAATCGACCCGGTCTATTGATAGTCAACAACAATAAAAGAGAACCAGACTAAAAGGGAACTTTGCGGTCTCGGCAGACAAGAGTAAAACTAAAAGAATGTGAAAAGAGGGATAGATATTTGGACCTTTTTAGAGAGCCGAAGAAGCTATAGGACTAGAAGTCGACGTTGATACAAACTGTACTTGGTGCACTTGGAACGATCCCCAAAGGATTGGTAAAGGGACTGGAAGTTTTTAAAATCAGAGGACAAGTAGAGACCATCCAAAGTACAGCATTAATAAGATCAGTCAAAGAGTCTTGAAGACTTGGGATAACTTGCTGTTGATCCAATTCCCAGGGAAAACCGTCAAACAACGTTGGTGTGGAAAACTCCCAAAGGAGTAAGATAATAATAATATCAACATTATTTCGAAAATATAAAAAGATAATCAATTTGAATATTCTCGATTTCATCAGAATCTAAACGACCAGTAAAAATTTTCTACTTCGTTCCATTTTTTGGACCAAGTTAGTTTTAACTGTGTTTTTAAAATACGTTATGGACTATCCGATTAAAATTGGACATATCTATTTTCCGATTTTTTTCCGATCCACAAGAAGTTGTCTTACATATTTAACATGAATAACGCTGTTCTTCTGTAATATTAGATCTCGATATCCTCAGTTTCGAATATTCCGTAAAAGATGACAGCGCTTGCAAACTCAGCCTAACTGATTTCCCTATTTATTGCTTTAAGTAGTGGCTTTCTCCAAGAAGCCCTCCTAAAATAACTCAAGCGATCAAACTAGTGCTGTTGTTGGAACAATTTCCACATAAGCTGCCATATCTGCCATTTTGAAATTTCGTTCTACTCTACTTCTTATCAAGGGGTGGCTTTCTCATGTTCCATATCCTCCTAAACTAGATACAATGGTTTTATTTCCATCCTAAGTAAATTAGACAGTCGCGCACTTCCCAGATTACACCATAATAAAAGATAACATTTTGAGACTTGCTACCATTCTAACCTCTCTGAAAAACCACCATTTGGGGCTCGTGTAAAAAAACTCATCAGGAGCAAAATTATACTAATAATATATTGTAGCCACCAATAAAATTTAGCAGTCTACATGAATAAGATTCTTAATAAAAATCTTTATAAATAAGGAATACTTTCAATGTGTCCTAATAAACCTGTTACTTTACAAACACATGTAGTATACTACACATAAAAGTTACTGCTGTTCCAATATCAGGATTTATTAACTCCGATAAGACGCCTGCGTATTAACCACACCGGTGTTATCAATCTCCTAAAGGAGACATTAACATCATCGGTTCAACTACGAACTGCAATTGACCATTCGATGCAGTGGTCACTTCGCTGGGTTAAATAATAATTATTTATGGCCAACCATTTCTACGGTACACTGACTTTTACAAACTCTAGTCACTTGATATAGTATCTGTCCAAATTGATGGTCGATAAAATTGCTGATGACTGAAAAAAAAAAACGTTACAGAAAGAGTTTGCTGTATTCGAAGTAGTCAGAAGAAATCGACAAACATAATTGGATTTTGTCTTCTTTAGAGTACGAACATATTTCAAAAGAATTCACTGATCATAAAGAAGAAAAATAGTCTTGAACGCCGGATTATTTGCTAGATAGTTATCAGGATTATCCCCGGTATAACTGAATCTATAAATGAATATATTTACAATTAAGAATGGTTAGATAAACGTCAACAAAAATCAGTTAAATCAGTAATATGTATTGATCTTGATAAATTCATTTAGTTGTGAAATTGTAACATGAAAACAATAGTTTGGCTATTGATACAATCTTTTTCACACACGATCAAATTTTAATTCTTTTAAATACGTCCAATAAGCTAAATGTAAATTATCAGTATTTATCTCTTAGGAAAACTTTAAATAATCATATTGTACGTAAATGTTATCACCGGGTTCAAGTTCCGAAATATCTTCTTTTTTTTCTCTAAGTTTCTGTACTTTTAGTACAAATTCACAAACAAACATAATCATTAAATGTCAATTCATATTTGCCGTGTTTGTGTGCTTCAGTTTTTGTTTTTGTTTTTTTATAGCAGAAACATTATTCTTTAATATTTTTTTTTCTTTTTGCATTTTGACCCCCGTCCACGGAGAGTGGGTCTTCTAAAAATCCTTTATGGTTCGACTGATATTCTAGTTGACTATAAGGAAGGAACAAATAAAATTCCTACCTTAATTTCCTTTTATTAACAACAAATAAAAAACAAAAAAAACAAATACAAAAAAAAAAACCAGAATGTCTGACTGGTAGAAAAGTTGCCATCCTATCCAGAGCCAGCCAGAAATAATCTCACTAGTCGGAAAGGCATAATCCACAAAGGATAGGCGCCGAAAATCCGGACTGACAAACAAAATACTTTTTATATAGAGTGGTATACCAGAACATGAATGACATTTTTTGGTTATGTTCTAAGCAAAGCATAAAATCATGGAACAACCAAGAGGCAATTATCTTCTGAAAATGGAAAAATGGAGGCTAAAAATGCAAATATCCGCTGCTGTAGAGAGATTTGGGTTCCAATCAGTCCAGATTAGGTCACCAGGTTGAGAGAGTTATTTGTTGAAAAATCGGAAATTCTGAAATATATATATATATATATATATATGTGTGTGTGTGTGTGTGTGTGTGTGTGTGTGTGTGCGTGTCATTGAACAAGTGTCACTGGGCATTAAAAAGAACAAACGTATTTAAGTTCGAATTTATTCTATTTGTAAGTGTCAAAACATTTTTTTTCAATAAAATTTGCTTTACCATTGTTTATTTTAACGTTGTTTACTTATAAAAATGTTCACCTTATATATATATATATTTATGTGGGCGTGTATGTGTGTATGTGTGGACGTATTTCAATACATACCCCGACTAAATATGTATGCTTGTATATATATATATATATATATATATATATATATATATATATATATATATATATATATATATACGTGTGTGTGTTTGCGCGTGCGCGCGTGTTTGTGTGTGCGTGCGCGCGCGTGTCTCTGTGTATGAGTGTGTGTGGTTTAATTAGTGAAGAAGTATATGATTGTTAGTAGTGACTTGCACACACAAACTGCGCTAGAAAGATCCAAACAAACAAGTCAGTCAAATCACAGAAATAACGTAAATAGAATGTCTTATAAAAGGTATTTCCAATTATTTCCATATAACATTTTTTCTTAATCTATGCTGTTTACTTAGCATTCACAGACCTACGCAGGAAAATTATTTGGATTATACATCATCTGAAGAAAAGAGAAACCCTTCTAAGATATCACCAAGTTTGTATTTTCTTTTACATTCACTAATAACATGGAGATTACTGAAGTCACTGGATAGTTGACTTAAACATATTTTTATAAGTTTTGAGATAAAATAAAACTTGATTCATGTTGTGCTATATCAAAACATATCAGCGTAAGAGGATTTATAAATCATACAAGGAAAAGTTAATTCAGTGAGTATCTATTAATATTTTCTTATATATTCTTGTCAACATTTTAGGTTTGCATAGATTTAGCAAGATAGATAGATAGATAGATAGATAATTTTGAATTCGTATCCCCTACTATTGGAAGGCGGTCTGATATAGACAAAATAATACTTAAGTATTTAGCCATCAGAGGACGAAATTCAAAGACGAACCAGACATGCAGGACACTGCCGAAGAAGAAGGGACGAGCTCATAAGTGATGTTCTCATATGGACCCCCTCACAAGGCCGAGCAAAAGCAGGGTGACCAGCTCGAACCTACATACAGCAGCTCTGTCAGGATACGGGATGTAGCCCTGAGGACCTGCCAGAAGCGATGAATGCAAGGGAGGAGTGGCGAGAGAGGGTCAGGGATATCCGTGCAGGTTTCACGACAAGATGATGATGATGATGATGATGATGAACATCTATATACAATATTCAACAAGACTGTTTTATTTGTTTATTGTTTCTAGTAATAAAAAAACCATAAAGACCTCACATTGTCTGCGTTTCTTTGCTAAAACATTTTGACTATTACTTTTTACCAGTTTGTCCTTTTTTCCTTATCGGTGTTTTTCATTGTTATGCAGTTATTTTACATTCTATCAGCATTAAGTAAGCAGTGTGTTTTAAAAAATAATAATGTTCTGGAAACGAATCTACAAATAAAGAGCCGTTCTTGGTTATGTTTATGCGACTCTAAAGTTTGCAGTTTGGGCCCTTTAAGGGATACGACTTCAGATTACCTAAAATTCTTGTTCTTTAACTCTGATCACAAGAGCTTACTTAACATTTGTACGGATTACGATGGAAATATTTTGATCATTCTTCGCCTTCAGAAAAAAAATCTCTTTAAAAATAACACTAATATTATATTTGGCATCCACTGAGAATGTTAGAAGTTCTAGATTCACAGTAAAAGTCTCATGAGTAAATGACCATGTTTTTATACGACTTAGGAAAGCGCTTAACTTCCACTCATGTTGTGATATATCAAGATATATCAAAGTAAGAATACTTATTCATCATAGAAGAGAAAATAACTAACCGACTAAGTTTTTCTCGTTTATTCAGATCAAGATCTCTATCATATTCATTTGTATAAACGTGTAATAAAGATATATTTAAGATTGAAATTCCCAAAGTAACCGGATTTTTAGAAGAAGGATTTTCCTGAGTAGTTTTGCAAGATTTTTTCCTTTTTATTGCTGCCTTTATTACAGTTCTTATGCCATTTCTTCATGATATCACTGCTATATACGCAGGGTGATTGGATAATAATAATAATAATAACAATATTAATAATAATAATACTTTTCGCAAACATGCCTCGTGTGTCTAATGTCGTCGGTGGCGTCACCGCAACTTCTGCCACCACTGCGACTTTTAGAAGCAGCAAATGTTCAGTAGCAGCAGCAGCAGCAGCGGCGGCGGTGGCATCTGCAGTTATAATAATAATATGAGAGGGTAGGAAAGGTGTTTTACAGGGAATTAAGTAAGATATTAACATTTGTCAATCATATTTACCAACCCCGTCCGCTCGGGCAGGATATGGCACAAGGTCGATTTTTAAGTGAAGTTTAACAGGTTTGAATTCAGAGTTTTCCTTCTCCAAGACTAGTTGCCTCACCAAGGCTGAAGAACGTAGTCTGACCTATCATTTACCCATAGCTGGAGGGAGAATGATTGGATTCATACCTTTCCCAAGGGTATTAGTGTTATGTGAAATGCAATCAGTCTCGTCCAGGATTTGAACTCGTGTCGCCGTGTCCATTTCCTACGACGATAACCATTACACCACGGGCAACACTTTGACAATACTTACAAATGGTATATGTAAAAACCTGAATCCGTCCTCGGAAATAAGACGCTAACAATCTCCAGTAATTTGAAATACAAACAGATCACCGAGACCCAACGAGAAGAACAGACTTAGTATTAATTAACAACATGAGATTAGATTTATATCTCGCTGATTTTGACTTTTCTCTCATAATTGAGTGAAAATGAAAGAAAGCCAACAGATATACAAATACTTGGATCTTGCCAGAAATCAGAAACATGAAGATCACTGTGATACCAATTATAGAAGGTGCTCTTAGAACAGTCTCAAAGACCTTGGAAATTGACAGAAGGAATTAGAATCCAGAGGCAACCGGTGCGAAATACTAGCATAGAAGTAAAATAACGAAATTATCAAGAAAACTTTGAAGAGTCCTGGACACATGAGGAGAATTGCTGTCACTCAGTTTTCTATGAAAAAGTACTCGTTAAAATTGGTGCGAAATGCTCATCAAGATTGAAATAACAATATGTATTTATGTAATGTATTTGAAAGGTTCATAGAAAATCAAAATTGAAAAAAAAAATGCAGTCACCGAACGGCCAGGCCAAGGTTCTTGTTGTCGTTAAAAATGACAAGGTAAAACTAGAAGTACCAAAAAAAGTATGAACGCATGTGCAGAGCCAGAGGAAGTGGGTGTTCTCCCATCGACCCTTGGTGGAAGAGAGAGGACGACTCGTTTTGAGGAATTGACGTCCAGACGTGATGAGGTAAAGACAGACAGTTGAACTCGAGCTGCGAAGATGTAATGAGACGAATGTTTATGAGACCCAATTTTGGGGGTGCACTCTAAAGGGGACATTAGACTAGACGTGACCCAACCGACAAGCATCTAAGAAATACAGCTGAAAACCAGGAAAGAAACTGAAGGTCTATGTCGGCTCAATTTTTCTCACCAGGTTATATTGCTTCTATTTGTCTAGCTAACGCAGTCGTTTCTGTTTCCATGCTGTCCCGGTGATTACCTACAAGTAGGAGTTGTAAAAAAAAAACCTTTGGGTATTTAAAAAGAATTTCTTCCGTTCGTCATCTTTTGCCACGGCAGGGTCACAATAAGGCCTTTGAGGTACGAATGTCAATTCAGTGCCGTTATGCCACAACTAAAACATAATTTCCTGGAATTTACTCATTTTCAGAATGATGAAGTTTATATTCCCTCATTGAGTATCAAGTCATACAGAGGGTACCTCTTTATCTTATTTCTTCATTATTTCTTTATATATATATATATATATATATGCATGCGCGCGCGCGTGTGTGTGTGTGTATTAAAGGGTAGTGTCTCTTACCTTGGTTTTCATGCATTTTGCATTTTTCAGACAGAGAGTGACCAATATATATATATATATATATATAGTGTATCACAAATGTGAGTACACCCCTCACATTTCTGCAGATATTTAAGTATATCTCTTCATGGGACAACACTGACAAAATGACACTTTGACACAATGAAAAGTAGTCTGTGTGTAGCTTATATAACAGAGTTATTTTATTTTCCCCTCAAAATAACTCAAAATATAACCATTAAAAGCTAAAACCTGCCAACAAAAGTGAGTACACCCCTAAGAAACTACACCCCTAAATGTCCAAATTGATTACTGCTTGTTATTTTCCCTCCAAAATTTCATGTAACTCATTAGTGTTACTAGGCCCATGTGTTACTAGGCCCATGTGCATAGGAAGAAGGTGTGTTCAAATTTGTAGTGCATCTCTCACACTCTCTCATACTGGTCATTGAAAGTTCCAGCATGACACCACATGGCAAAGAACTCTCTGAGGATCTTAAAAGACGTATTGTTGCGCTACACGAAGATGGTCAAGGCTTCAAGAAGATTGCTAACACCCTGAAAGTGAGCCGCAGCCCAGTGGCTAAGATCATCCAGCGTTTTAAAAGAGCGGGGTTCATTCAGAACAGGCCTCGGGTAGGTCGTCCAAAGAAGCTGAGCGCTCGTGCTGAGCGTCACATCCAAATGCTTTTTTGATAGATCTGCGTAGGAGTGCTGTCAGCATTGCTGCAGAGATTGAAGAGGCGGGGGGTCAGCCTGTTAGTGCTCAGACCATAGGCCGCACTCTGCATCAAATTGGTGTGCATGGCTGTCACCCCAGGAGGAAGCCTCTTCTGAAGACGATACACAAGAAAGCCCGCAAACAGCCTGATGAACACATGTCAACAAAGCACATGGATTACTGGAACCATGTCCTATGGTCTGATGAGATGAAGATTAATTTGTTTGGTTCCGATGGCTTCAAGCATGTGTGGCGGCGACCAGGTGAGGAGTACAAAGATAAGTGTGTCATGCCTACAGTCAAGTATGGTTGTGGGAATGTCGTGGTCTGGGGCTGCATGAGTGCTGTATGTGTTGGAGAGTTACATTTCATTGAGGTAACAATGAACTCCAACATGCACCATGAAATACTGCAGCAGAGCATGAACCCTTCCCTCCAGAAACCGGGTTGTAGGGCAGAGTTCCAGCATGACAATGACCCAAACACAACTCCAAGACAACCACTGCTTTACTGAAGAGGCTGAGGGTAAAGGTGATGGACTGGCCCATCATGTCTTCAGACTTGAATCCAATATAAAATCTTTGGGGGATCCTCAAGCGGAAGGTGGAGGTGCGCAAAGTCTGAATATCTGCCAGCTCTGCGACGTCGTCATGGAGGAGTGAAAGAGCATTCCAGTGGCTACCTGTGAAGCTCTGGTAAACTCCATGCCCAGGAGAGTAACGGCAGTTCTGGATAATGATGGTGGCCACACAAAATATTGACAGTTGACATCGTATATGTTAATATTGACAAGTTTCCCTAATGGGTGTACTCGCTTTTGTTGGCAGGGGTTTAGCATTTAATGGCTATTTTTTGAGGGAAAATAAATTAAGTCTGATATATTAGCTGCACACAGACTACTTTTCATTGTGTCAAAGTGTCATTTTATCAGTGTTGTCCCATGAAGAGATATACTTAAATATCTGCAGAATGTGAGGGGTGTACTCACTTTTGTGATACGCTGTCTATATATATATATATATATATATATATATATATATATACATATATATATCAAAATGTTCTATCGTTGATATTGAGTTCTATTTAACAATATTGCAACGTTTGGTCGTCCATTGACGCACAAAGTGAGCTAGAAAGAACCACAAACCTATATATATAATATATATATATGTGTGTGTGTGTGTGTGTGTGAGAGAGAGAGAGAGTTTAAAATACACTATAGCTATCATGTCTCAAGAATAAAGAAAGAGGATATACACTCCCATATTTTTCGTAAAGATTGTGAAAGTGATTAATACAAGATATACCCCAAAATTTGTCATTCATCTCTGTCAATCCAACTCTGTCTTAAGTAAAAACTGTGAAGTGCGACTCTGCCTTGACAAAGCAAAGCTTTTCTTATCCAAATTAAAAAACTCCCTCGACAATGTATTATAAACAATATCTAAGGTAATTAGGATATATTGTACTGGATTTTCTCGTCGATAAATTAAACATGTGCTATACAATAAGCAGTTTTCTGCTTCAAGTCATATGACAAAAGTTAATATAAATGATTTGCATATGAATTTTATACTAATTCCTCGAAAGAACAGGTCACTGTCAAACTTTTTTAGAAAATAACGCTGTTCATGAATTCGCTTTTTTCGAAACCAAAGATTTATTAAAGCTATATTGTTCTTTTGCACCGGTAAAAGTTGGTGGGAGGGTGTGTTTCATACCTTTCAAACTGATGGAAGTCCCTTACTCCAAAATATATGCTGGAACGTTTACAATGGTAAAATTAGAACATCCGCTCTTAGAAATAATTGCACTGGTTCGATGATGTTCACATTACATTAGCTTTGATTGATGAATATCTTATTCTATGGGAACTGCATACCACAACACTATCCAGGACGAAGTTAGCTTTAAGGGTAGTGTATCAGTTATGGTCGGGGAATCTGCTTGTATGACTTCAAGCTCGATCCTATGAGTTTATTAGGTAACATTAATAGTCTACTCCATCGGAAACAACATGAGTTGTTTTACTTAATTATTTCTCACTAGCATCGTGCCCTATGGATAAAGAGCCAACCTCTTAACGCAAGTGGATTTAGGGATTATCTGTCGCGTAACACTGTTGACACTTTTCAGTGTCTTGTTTGGAAGTCTTGGTCTTAATTCAATTGAACATTAAGAAAACACGTTGAGCTGGAAGATGAAAGTTAATGCCTTCTCTGTCCAAAAACATGTATACAGCATGAACAACTTCAGTTAGTATAGTGAAGTATCCTCTACGTAAAATCAGAATATTAAAAAGTAGACAGAGGTAGTATATGGAAAGTATTATTCGTGTGAATAGTGTATATACCGAGTACAAACATTATCTTCATGAAGGATAACCCTAGTAGTTTTTTATAACTGTTTTCATAATCAACAAGTCAGGCTGAGAGCATCGAGTTCCCTGACTCTCTCCCATTATCCGTCCCTATCCTCCATTGCTCCTGGCAAGTTTTTTAGGTTGTATCGTGTGTCCGCACAGAGATGATCGAAGTAAGCCTTTGCTTATAGGCCGAAACTGGCTCATCTGTGTGCTGGAGTCTACTAAGAACGCCGTTTATGAGTTCATCTTTGCATCTCTCGAACTTGGATGTTTTGTGACATGGGAAGTACATGGCCGTACAGCTGCTATTTTGTGGGTGGTGCTTCAGGATTTGTTCGAGACAGCACGCAGCGTTCTGGAATTGATCCCAATTAGCTCTTTCTCAATGTGTTTTGGGAATGTCTATGTGGCACATTCAAAAAGTAATATGGGCACATTTATGGCTTGAAAAAAAACACATTTTGTTTTATCGAATGGATCAGATTTCCTCATGATCTATAGCCTGCCAATAGATATCCCCTCTTTCACTAAGCGTTTGTTCATATCACTTTCAGTAGATGAGATATTGCTGCTGTGGTATATGTCTATTTGTTGTATATTGTTAAGACATAATTTAAAAAATGGTCAGACCATAACACGTTTGTTATAAAATATATATATCTCTTTTTTTCTTGAAACCTAGCCGTAGACCAGGGACAGAGATTCGGAGGACTCGAATACAAACTGGCGTAGGACTGCTATATTGACTTATATCTTAACCCCGTTGATTCCACATTCAGCGCACCACTTAGCTCTTCTCCTGCTTATCGGCTGAGAGCCCACTGCCCACACCCCAGCAGCGTATAGTGTCTTAACCGGCTTCTACCCTGACTTGGTTGTGGCGCCAACTGGATAACCAAGACAGACCTTGACTAGGTACCAATGTATATATAATTTCATAACACCTTCGCGTTCTTCCGGTTCGGGATTCACGTGATCTACTTACACCCACGGATGTCTTATTTTATGGTAATCACTTTGTTTTCACTGCTGAAACACCCTGTCTCATCAATCCCTGCTTGCTCATTAAAATGGAGATGGCTTCTTTTTGTTTATTACGTGTAGAGAACAATGCTTCCTGATGTTTACACATGGCTATGTATTATGGATTTTGCTTGCAATAGTGTATTGGCGAGAAGTGCAAGGTCATCTGAGTAGTCTACGTGTAACATTGTTTGCAGTATATCATCTGCTTCCTGCCTTTTTAAAAATTTGAAACCATTTTTTAAATCTCTGGATGTTCAAAGTACGTGAGCAAATTCTGGAAGCAAAACCCCGCAAATTAGCAGCTGTAATGCCTCGTGCCTCCCATTTCAATAATCATTCAAGTAAGGAGAACAAGACATGCGAGTCACTGCTGGAGATGATAAGCAACGTTCTCTTATGAACTCTTCAGCTCTGTACGAACACAGTATGCAACCTAGAAGACTTGTCAGGAACGATGGATGATCGGAATAAATGGTGGCAGAGGGTCCAGGAATGCTCTCAGGGGGATTTGATGATGATGATGATGATGATAAATTTCGTTTCAAAGAGCATTGTTCGCTTTCATTGAGCAGTCATTCTTTAAATGACGACTTTCTTTGTTCATGTATACATACTGCTCTGTTTAAATATTTGGGGAAAAATATTCTAGTCACGTGAACGAGAAAAACGTTAGAACACAGGAAAAGACGGTTGTGTTCAGATTCCAGCCAACTACTTTCTTTCATGATCATATATGTTCACTAAAAGGGCTACTAATAAGTAAAGTTCCAGATTTTAAAAAATGAATTAAAATTCGATTATAAGCAAAGATTTTTTGAATATATGTATATATATATATATTTAAAAAAATTTTTTTAGAAATATATATATTTATATATATCTAAATATTTCTTTAAAAAGCGCGTGCGTAATAATAAGAACAATTTAACATCCTAAAAAAGATTTAAAATCCTAAAAAAGATGAGCCCTTTGTTTCAGTCACTTATCTTCTGAGAATCTTATCTGTAACAATCGAGTTAGTACCAGAGGAAGTAAGCATGAGATTGTGACCAACGGAAAAGCAAGAAGTGGGGACGGGGAAGAAAACACATAAAAAAGAAAAGAAATATAATATTTTCATGTTTCTGTCCCTCCTATACTGGCCTTTTCGTTGGTTACCATCCCATGTTTACTTTCTCTTGCACAAAATCAATGAAATAATTTTCTAAAGTGAAGTGACAAGAAAAAAGTGTTCCCTTTTTATTTAAATTTTAAAACTTTTTTAGGATTTTAAATCATTCTTAATATTTTGCGTAAGCTTTTTAAAGCAATATATATATATATATATATATATATATATATATATATATATATATATATATATATATATATATATATATCGAAGTATGTATGAACGTAAATGTGGAATGTTTTGTCTGGGACTTTCGATTCTTTACGTAAATATCTATCTTCTCAAACTATAACCAACTTTGAACGTTCATTTTCCTCATGTAGTTAAGTTATAAGAAAATATATAGGCGTCTAAAGACTAAACTACTTTACTTTGGTATTAAGGCAAAGTTTTTGAGAAATATTTTTATACACAAATTTCAAAATATCAATGAACCTCATTTCAAAAATTTTAGTTTCCAGAATTTTTACTCTGGTATTATTATTGTGATAATATATAATGTTTTCATAATCGGAAATGAGCATATATTCTACTTTGAACATTGTGCTATAAAATCCTTTTCAATCACAGTTGCAATTAAAATTCACATTTTCGGAATATATCTTAAAGTTCTTTGATCTATGCTCTTTATTGTAACACTTATGTATATCATTCAGTAAACTTATGATTTTTGCATATACTAAAGATATTCATTACGAATATATATAATACGAATATATATATTCGTTTGAACTGGTCTGTGAAACGCTAAGAATTCATGTGCATGTATAAAATTAGGTAAAGTTTGAGCACTCTGGCGGAGGAATTAACGGCTGCCACTCGCGTAATGCCAAGCTCTGCCAAGCTCTTCTAATAAATTGAACACTCTGGTATCCGGTAAAGTAAAATGTAAACAAAAGAAAGCTACTACATAATGCCTTATAATTCCCAAGCTGACGTATGTCACCAGTTGGCTAAGCGGTACGATGCTAAGTCTAACGTAATGTTGGGTGGGTTTCGATCCCATCTTGAAGTGTCCTACTGAAGAGTTGAGATACCAAGAAAGTCTGTCTGTGGATGGCAATATATATATGTGCGTGTGCGTGCGTGCGTGCGTGTATGTGTGCGTATATATGCGTTTGTTAGTCTTTGAACCTATTTGTGAGCGGGTGTCTGCATGTTTTCTAGTGTAACATTGTTTCTAATTTACCACGACTGAATTCGTCAACCTCGGAGCATCGAATTGTTTCCTACGCGGATTAATTCGACAAAATGAGGTCATTACAACAAAGTGATCATTCCAAGCCAAATGCAGTAGCATCAGTCGACTAATCAGTCATTAAAACTTAAAGACACAGGGAAAACACACACACGTACACACACTCAGAAACATACACACGTGCGCGTACACTCACACACACACACACACACACATACACACATAACGCACACACGACTTTGTAATAATTGTGAAAAAAGCGTGTGGAAAAGGGTGCCAAGGTTTGATTAAAGTCATAGTTAAGAAAACAAAAAAATAGACGTAAAAGTAGAAAGAATAGGCAACAAAATGAATACAATAAAATCTAAAAAGAAAACTAAACAAATAAAAGAAGGGCTATAACTGAAAAAGATCGGTCAGTTTAATAATCCCAATTAAAACTGAAGTAAATATGAAGAGGAGGGTGGTAAAGAGGAGGAAGAAGCATGTTTTAAAGAAGAAGAAGAAGAAGAAGAAGAAGAAGAAGAAGAAAGCCTTAGATGAAATGAAAGAAACGCTAGTATAAAAAAAAAATTGTAAAAAGAAATTATGCAGAAGCAAAAGTAAAGAAAAAAGTAAATTTTAGGAAGTTAATATTCTTTCAGATGTTGCTGAACATGATTCTAGAGAAATTGGTTTTCAAACAAATTGTTCATCCCTGAAGTGTTCTTGCTAGGAACAATGGAATGTTTTCCTTTGTCTTTCTCTACGGGTGGAATTCAGAACTTTCCCCACTGGGTTGCTACAGTCTACCAGCTCTCGAGAGCGTAGTCTGCCTTGTAGTTTTACTTATAGCTAAGTAGAAGTAGATTCATACATTTGTCAAGGGAATTAATGTAAGAGAAATGAAACACGGCTGACCATATCTTATTTCTGCACCGATAACCGTTATCTCAATTCGTGCCTCAGTTATAATGAAGACGTGTCAGAAATTGGAAGGGAAACATTTTTTTAAATTAAGAATTAAGATGTTGTGAAAAAAAAATGGGTCATGTGATGGAAATTAAAAATTCAAAAATTTGAAAAGAATGAAAACGAAAAAGAAGGAATAGATAAACAAAATTTAGTTATTAATCAATATTTATGAGAACTTGTTTTCACACTTTGGAAAATACATAAGTATAGATACAAAAAATCTAAATTTATTATGATTAAGCTAAAAATAAAAAAATAGAATAAAATAAAGAAATGAATTTGAAAGTGAAAGTGGATATTATTAAACAAACTTATCAGAAAGTTCTCCTGGATTATCTTTGGAATCTCTCAAAAACATTAAACAGAAACTATCCCATTTGCAGAAAACTGAAATACCTGCTCTAACGAAAGAAAATCTTTAAATCTGAAACTGGTAGAAACAGAGAAAACTAAGTGTCCAGAGAATGTCAAATCCCTAACAAATTATCAAGTGTTGACCTAGATTGAATTTCGTCTGGCTTAGGATAGTCTAGAAACGAACGAAAGCAAATTTCACGTTATCCTCTAAACGCAGACAATTAGTTCGAAGAATGAGTTGAAGAAGACCAAGCCAAAGATAATGGAAAGGAAATGACAGATGATAAAAATCTTTCAGAATAATGAGCACAGAATTAAGGAGATAAACACAGGGGATTTCAGCCTCCTGACCCGAAAATAATAGTGAAATTCCTAGCAAGACTGTCTTGGTATCGGTATATTCTGATAAAATTTTGATGCGAAATCGGGAGAAAGCAACTGAAAAATACACGAAGAACAACAAGAAGAAGAATCAAAAAGATGAAAAATAGAGAAGCAAATAACGAATTTCCTGTGAAAGAAAAAGAAGCAAAAATGAAAGAAGAAGAAGAAGAAGAAGAAGAAGAAGAAGAAGAAGAAGAAGAAGAAGAAGAAGAAGAAGAAGAAGAAGAAGAAGCGGTAACTTAAAATGAACAATGCCCAACAAAAATACAAATAGGTAAATGGAGAAAAATAGAAGAATGAATTTGCAATGAAGAAAAAATAAAAATGAAAAGCAAAGATACAAAGAACAACAAAAAATAATAGGATGAAAAAATCTTGGGAAAATAAAAATCAAGGAAACCAAAAACAAAACAAAAATGGTGAGATTAGCGCTTCGTATATGCTATTATTTTGTCGTTAAGCCAGATCCTTAGCATAATTCTCAGTGTATTAAAGTTCCTACCTGGTTCAGTTTATTTTTTAATAAATGAGGACAGTTACTAATAAACCTACTTACAGTTTCATTTTTCTTTTTTTATTATATTGGTCTTTGTCTTTTTCAATTTTATAAAATTTGTTCCTGTAATCATTTCTGGCCTGGGAATAATGATTTCTCTACACAGGTAGCCTTTATGCACACATATATTTCATCTAATTTTCATCTCCTTTATTTGGTGTATTCTCATCCTACATTTGTTGTTGTTGTTGTTGTTTGTTTGTTTTATTGAGGATTCAAACAATTTAAAACAATCTCCCAGTCTTTACATTAATAAGTCTGTGTCGGCATAATCTTAAATTCTAATGACTCTTATTCTCCGTCTTATATCACCGAAATCAATGAATATCATTTACGGCGTGTAAACCTTTATATATTTTCCCGATGAGGATTTCCCGATCAATAAGTGTTTTTGCACTAAATTCTGTGAGAGTGAACTTTTCCTTAGTTAACCGGAACACTTCGAAGTATCTTCGCTGCTTTTCGCCATGCTGTCGTTAAAAGCCTTTCACAGGTCTCCCGTTCATCTTGAGGAGAGTTCTAAGTGCTTCGAATATGATCGATATCACAGTCACCTTCATGTCCCATAACCTTTCAGGACTTTGGTGATACCAGATATTTTTCTCAATTTTCGCTTTCTTTTATTGTCCTTTTGCAGTTTGCTGTAATCACAAAATGAACTAGAAAACAAGTTATTTATTCTTGTTAATTAAAATTAGCTCTGAACTTCAGGCCTGGTTTTGGTGATTCGTTGGTATCTCAAAGCCGCAGAGATTTTTACGCATCATCATCAAAACCAGATTCTGGTTTGTCGGGAAACCATTTGTCAGTTAAGTTATTCTCTTGTTCACTTCCCGATGGATAACCTTCCTTGCCTAGTCATGCTTACTTTTGTATTTATTTGGCGTCAGTTTGCTGAATTCGCTTACTATGCAATAACTGTTTCATATCTATCACCAAATTGCCTACAATTGATATTTCTCAGTATAATATTAATTTCAATATTTGATATTAAAAGATAATTGGTTTCTTTCGTTAGTTTTCCCATCGCATCTGCAATAATAATGATATCATTATTATTATTTACTCCTTTAGAGTTTTTCACATCAGTGTTAGCTGATGGTTTTTCACTGGAGTTTGAGTGAAAGGAAGTTTAGTCAAGTCTGCAGGAGTCGTCTCAGTATTCTGGCCGTTCTCAGCAATGCTGTCATTTTGATTGTCTCTATCCTTCCGCCAACTTCCAAGTCTTCAAAACCTTTTAATAATTCTTTAGTTATTGTGCCTAATGCACCAATCACAATTGGCCCAATCGTCACTTTCATGTTCCACTGCTTTTTCAATTCTCTAGCAAGGTCGAGGTACTTATCCTTCTTTTCACATTCCTTCAGATTTATTCTGTGGTTCACCGGGACAGCAAAGTCGACAATTTTGCAAATTCTCCTTTCTTTTGTTGATTATTATAAGGTCTGGTCGTCTGGCCGGGATTTGGTGATCCGTTTGTATGTTAAAGTCCCATAGGAGTTTATGTGTGTTATTTTCTAGGAAAGGTGCTGGGTTGTGCATATAGCATTTGTTAGTATGGTCAAATTTAGATTTCTTGCACATTTCCCAGTGGATCACCTTGCCGACCCAGTCGTGTCTCGCCTTATAATCCTTCTGTACTAATTTACTGCATTTGCTTATTATGTGATTGATCGTTTCGTCTCTTTCACCGCATAGCCTACATTTACTGTTTTGTTGCGTCCTATCTATTCTCGCTTTAATATGATTGGTTATTATGGCGTTGTCATGTACTGCCATTAGGAGAGATTCCGTTTCTCTCTGAAGGTTTTCTTTTCTTTGGCACTGCTGGATAGTTTTGTCTCGAGTAGTTTTGTAGTTCTTCTGAGATATTCTTTTCGGTTCTTGTCTTTTATTTCAATTTATTTGATGGTGTCTACTTCCAAGATACCCAAGTATTTTTAGGTTTCATTTTCTCCGAGCGTTCTAATTTTGTCGTGATTTTGTAGTTCCATTCCGTCAGTCATATGTCGTTTGCTACGTTTCATGACGAGCATGACGCATTTTTCTATGCCAAATTCCATTCCTATGTCCTGACTGTATATTATAACGGCGTGTATTAGAGTTTCTAGTTCTTGATCATTTTATTGCAAATACTTTGATGTCATCCATGTACATTAAATGATTGATCTTCTCTTCCGATCTGCTTAGTTTGTATCCGACTGTGCATTTTCTGAGCATGTGATTAAGTGGCATCATGGCTATTATGAATAGTAAGGGTGATAGTGCATCTCATTGGAAAATCCCTCTTTGGATCTTTGTTTCAGCTAAGCTTCTTCCTCCTACTGTTAGCTCCCCTCTCTAGGTTTGCATGGTCTTTTCGATGAAGTTTATGACTTCATGTGATATTTTGTACATTTTGAGACAGTGTATTATCCAGCCCTGTAGAACCATATCATAGGCCTTTTTGTAGTCAATCCAGGTCATAGCTAGATTTTTCCGTCTTGTCTTGCTCTTATTTAGGATGTCTTGATCTATATAGAGTAATTCTGCTGTGCCTCTGGATTCTTTCTGTTCGTCAGGGAACAATCTGCAGCTTGTTAGCGAGTTGTAAATCTTTCCCCTTATTTGTGCTGTTGGTATTTTCCACATCATTGGTAGGCAGGCTATCGTCTGTAATTGTTTGGAGCATTTCCTTTTTGTGTGTCCTTTTGAATTAATGTAGTCTTTCCTTTGGTCGTCCAGTCAGGTACTTCTGAGCCTTGTAGGCATCTGTTCATTTCTAGCGCCAGTCTGTTTGTTTTTTTTGTTGCCATATTTTCGTCCCAAATCGTTTTCGGTTTCTTTTGCATCCGGTTGTTGGTATGTTTTCGTGTCACATCCTCCCAATTTTTGATAGAATTTCCTTTCGTTGTTTTGGAAAGTCCTGTTTTGTCTTTATTGTTTTACCCTTTGTCGATATCTCTTTAATCTTCCTTTCTTCGCCAGCAGTTTATTGTTTATTTCCTCAAGTTGTACTGTTATTTTTTCCTATACGTTGTCTTCCACCACCAGATAAGTGTCAGGAGGTGAGTCACTGTATGTCGTCTTTAGCTTGCTGACATTGCCGGCGTCCTGGGTTATTAGGCGCTAACATCTCTGATTTGTCTAACGAGTTAATTCTAAAACGTTTTTAAAATGGGAGTGAGCATTGGTAAAATTTGCCCTTGATAGAAAAATATCTGCATATCTGCTACCTATGAACCATTACAAATCTATCAAACCTTTTCTCCTTCAAACATATTGGCATAGTAGTGGGTATACCTTGCTGATATTTTACGTTTTGCAATTTTCTTACACCAGTAATAAGTGGAAGTCCCAGTAGCAGCAATTACTCTGAGATTTACATAGCTCTTCAAAGTATTCAAACCGATCACAGAAAAACTGTATTTTGAACGGTCTCCATAACTTTTTTATTTCATTTCTTCTATTGCATCTAATTTTCATCTTTCTATTGCAAGCATCCTCAACACATCAGTCTGTCATGAATCTCTGTGAGTACAATAAACCAGAAATTTATGCATTTTATCTTTTCGTCCGGTGCTAGGGTAAGATTTTTAGTTCATTGTAGAGTAATAAATTCATTCTGATTATGCTATTCCCACAGCAAAACATCCTTGTCTGTTTTTATTTGTTTTCCTTTTTCATAGCGTCGTATTCATGTTCCTATTATTTACCAAATTAACCTGCAATGTGTAATCAATTGTACTACGATAACAAAGGCGCAGTATTATTATTATTATTATTATTATTATTATTTACTGATTAGAGTTTTTCACATCAGTGTAAGCTAATTTTTTTTCACTGGAGTCTGACTGACAGCAAGTCTCCCCAAATCTCCAGGACTCTTCTCAGTATTCTTGCCGTTCACAATAAAGTAGTAGTTTGGATGGTCTCCACTCTTCCGCCAACTTCCAAGTCCTCGAGTCCCTTTAGTAATTCTTTAGTTACTATTCCAAACGCACCAATTACAATCGGTATAATTGTCACTTGCATGTTCCACAGTTTTTTTTCAATTCCCTCGCAAAGTCGAGGTACTTATCCTTCTTTTCACATTCTTTCAGTTTTATTCTGTGGTCAGCCGAGTCACCAAAGTCGACAATTTTGCATGTTCTCTTCTTTTTGGTGATTATTATTAGGTTTGGTCTTCTGGCCGATATTAGGTGATCCGTTTGTATGTCAAGGTGTATTATTATTATTATTATTATTATTATTATTATTATTATTATTTACTCATTAGAGTTTTTCACAATTATTATTATTATTATTATTATTATTATTATTATTATTTTCGATGGCAATTTTGAATCAGTGTTGAAGCAATTTTGAAGCAATATTTAATAATAAAGTAGAATAAAACATGTAATTCCTGTTAGCATTAACACAAACAACACAATCCTCTTAATGATTATTGAAATTTGAGCCAAAAGCAAAGTATTATTGAAATCTTCTGCCTACAATTTCATGTTCTTATGGTTACAACCAGCAAATACCAACCAAAACTAACAACAGATTGACACAAGCCCTGAGCGTAAACAAGGTCGATCGAACGTGCTGATTGTCGATCTGTGGGGTGTATAGTCCATTATAAATAATTTACTTTGCTTCAAATCGGGATTGGTGACCACTACTCCCTGTACTACACCAAGGGAGACACTACACGGACATTTTAAGTGTGTTCACTCCAGGTGGGGGAAGTAAGGGGCATAATTTCTCCTTTGACATATCGCTCAAAGCACGATAAACATTTAGATTTTGGTATAGGATTGGTCCCTGAAGAGAGTCAAAGGATGTTGACAATTGATGATTAAGTCGTTAGATCATTTATTTCAGTTTATGCATGCGTGGATAAAGTTTAACTGCATGAGGAAGAAACATTAATTTGCAATGGACCCGTGATAATAATAATAATAATAATAATAATAATAATAATAATAATAATAATAAGAAGAAGAAGAAGAAGAAGAAGAAGAAGAAGAAGAAGAAGAAGAAGAAGAAATAATAGCTAGAGTCCTGAGAAAAGTCCATGAAACGTGGAGAGACTTGCTCGCACTTAAACTCCACTGTAAGATCAAGGGCTATAATGCTGATGTGAAAAACTCTCAATAATAGTAATGATGGACGAATTAAGTAAGTTAATGTATAAGAAGCGAATGTAGCAAACTAGCGTAGAACTAGTATAAGATTAGACACGACTGATTTTGGTGGGAGATCCACTAGGAATTAAGCTATAAGTTTAAATTTGACCATATGAACAAATGATATTTGCACAGCCCAGAATCCGTCCCAAAAAATGAAATGCACAAACTTCTCAGAGATTTTGAGTTACAAATTTATCACCTAATCTTAGCCCGACGACCAGAACAAGAAAAAGTCAACAATATATATATAGAGAGAGAGAGAGAGAGAGAGAAGTTGTTGAATAATGGACTTAGTCGTTCCGGCCAACCAAAGCAAAACTGAAAGAAAGCGAAAACAAAAGTAAATATTTGGAACTTGTGAGAGGATTGAAAAAAAAAAAAAAAACGAAACATGAAAGTGTCGGTGATACCAATTGTAACTGGTGCGCTCGGTACAGTCACCAAAGCGTTAATAAAAAGTGTGGAGGACTTGTAAATAAGAGGACGATTAAAGACCATCCAAACGACATCTTTATTAAGATTGGCAAGAACCCTGAGAAGAACCCTAGAGACCTGAGGAGACTAGATGTCACTCAGATCCAGTGAGAAACCCTCAGCTAAAGATGGAGTGAAAAACTTTCAAAAGAGTATAGCCAAAAACTATATCAAGGCTTGAACCAGAATAACCAAACGAATCTTTGCTGCGTCGTCTTCGAAGATATTTGGGTCTGTAGAATCTGTCTTTTATTCAAAATCATTGTTTTTCGTTACTTGTAAAATCATTTGGTGGATATCTTTATTTAGATAAAAAACTGTAAATTCCTAAAATTATTTTCAAATAAACTATTTCGATATTACGAAATAGATTTGTTTAAATTTACCGCCTCAAATTCTATGTCTTACCTCTTACTAGAATTGAGAGATGGGTGGGTGAGAATCTATTTAGAGCGGAGGGAAGTAAAAATAAAATTAGAAATAGAATGAAAAGAATAAATGAAAAAGGGGAAAATACAGTCTCCCCCCCCAACCAAATACACATCGATTTATTCAAATCGACACTAAAAAAACATCAAACTGAAAAACGCCAGATCCTTATCGAATACATGGTGTCTGGTTCAAGAAGTCCACATCCATTCACGACAGACTAGCACTAGAAAAGAACAGATGCCTACAAGGAGTACATGTACCTGAATGGATGACCAAAGAAGGATCACATTGATCCAAAAGAATCCAAGCAAAAGAAGCAACCCAAACAACTAGAGACCCATAACTTGCTTACTGGTGATCTGGAAAATATTAACAGCACAAATAAGGGAAGATATTTACTACTCACTAACAAGCTGTGGATTATTCCCAGAGGAAAAGAAAGGATGTCACAAAGGATCCAGAGACACAGCAGAGTTTATTTACATAGATCAGCACATCCTAAACAAAGCAAGACCAGGCATAAAAATCTAGCTATGGCCTGGATTCACTACAGAAAGTTATATAATGTGGTTCCGCAAAGCAGGATAATAAACTGCCTCAAAATGTACAAAATATCAGATGAAATCATAAACTTTATCGAGAAAATCATGAATACCTGGAGAGTGGAATTGACAGCAGGAGAAAGAAACTTAAATCAAGCAAAGATTCAAGGAGGTATTTTTCAAGGAGATGCACGATCACCGATACTATTCATAATTATCATGATGTCACTTATCCATGTACTCAGAAAATGCACAGCTGGATACAAACTAAGTACATTGCAGGAAAAGATCAATCACCTAATGTACATGGATGACATCAAACTATTTGAAAAAAATGAAAAAAAAAAAAAAAAAAGAAAGAACTGGAAACACTAATACACGCAGTTAGAATATACAGACAGGACATTAGAATGACATTTGGCATAGAAAAGTATGCTATGCTAGTATTGAAAAGAGGCAAACGACGTTTAACAGATGGAATGGAACTGGCAAGTTAACACTAGATTAGAACGCTTGGAGTAAAGGAAACATACACATACATGGGTATCTTGGTGGCTGACACCATCAAACAAGTGGAAATGAAAGAAAAAATTAAGAAAGAATATCTCAGGAGGACATGAAAGATACTCGAGACAAAACTGTCTTGCAAAAACCTTATAAAAGAATGAATACCTGGGATGTATCCCCTTGATAGATATTCGGGACCCTTTTTGAAGTGGGCCAGAGAAACAAGAAAGCTAATCACCATGCAAAAGGCATAACATCTCTGAGACGACGTTGGCAGACAATATATGTCTAGAAAAAAGGAAGCAGAGGACTTACCAGCATTGAAGACATCGTTGACGATTCGATACACTGACTTGAGAACTACATAGAAAACACAAAGTAGGGATGATTACAGCCATCGGAAATGATTCTGACAACACGATGGACAACAGAATGACAATAACTAGGAAATGAAAATGGGAAGAAAAACAACTCTATGGAAGTCTTAAACGGCTAATAAACAACATTTCACACCAGAAAACCTGTAAGTGGCTAAGAAAAGGAAACTTTAAGATAGAAACAGAATCTCTTCTAATAGCAGCACAAAAAAACGCCATAATAACCAATCAAATTAAAGCTATAATAGATAAGACTCATCAAAAATAGCAAATGAAGGCTGTGTGTTGAGAGAGGCGAATCCATCGATCAAATATTAAACGAATGCAGTATATTTGCACCGAAGGAGTATAAAACTAGACACGACTGGGTGGACAAGGTGATCCACTGGGAGATGTGAAAGAAATTAAAATTTGACCATACGAATAAATGGTATATGCACAAACCGGCATCGGTCCTAGAAAATGACACACACAATCTCCTATGGGACTTTGACATACAGACAGATAACCTAATCTCGGACAGAAGACCAGAGCTTATAATAATCAACAAAAAAAGAGAAATTTCAAAATTGTGGACTTTGCTCTACCGGTTGACCCCAGAATAAAACTGAAAAATGCGAAAAGAAGAAAAAGTACCTCGACCTTGCGATGGAATTGAAAAAAAACTATGGAAAATGAAGCTGACAATTATACCAATTGTGATTAGTACTTTTGGTACAGTAACTATAGGATTATTAAAGGGACTGAAGGATTTGGAAGTTGGCGGATGAGTGGGGACCATCCAAACTACTACATTATTGATAACGGTCAGAATACTGAGGAGAGTCCTGGAGACTTAAGGAGACTTTCTGACACCCAAACTGCAGTGAAAGACCATCTGCTAAAACTGATGTGAAAAACTCTAATGGGAATAATAATAATAATAATAATAATAATAATAATAATAATAATAATAATAATACAACAATTAGAAATTAAATATTAAGAGGAATAAGTCATGCAAAGAACTGAACTGAAAGCAAAAAAAAATTAGAATTACACCAATTTTTATTTTAAAATACGAAAAATAACTTAATGCAGATAGAGTTGGCAAGCTAAGTCATAAGATCTTCTACAAGACTTTAAAGAATTCCTTCTGTTTAAAAAAAAATATATATATGCAACTGCTACTGCAATAAGTCCAGTAACCATAGCATAAGTAAAATAGCTTTAAAAAAACAAAATGGAAATTAAGAATATAAAAATAAATACAAAGGAGAAACATTCCTACTTGATGAAATGAGTAAAGATGTCAAAGTGAAAAAAGGACCGCGAAAAAACTAAAAGAAAATATGAGATAACATCAATTGAAAAGATCCCAATAATAAAAGCTAAACTGAAGCATAAACAGAATTAATAGCCCAGCGTATCCGAAGATATGAAAATGAAAAACGAACAATATTTTTTGACACAATAAGATATTTGAAGAAGACCAAAAAATTCTATTGAAACATAGGAAAACTAGACAAGAAATGTAAAGAGAACCTCCGATGGAAGAATTGAAATCATTTTGGAGTAAATACACGAAGCTTTAAGAAATCCTACAATAAAAAAAGCTTGGTAGATTGAAAATATAAAAGTTTCTAAAAGAATAATCAACCACAAAGATAAAACAATAAAAGATTTTTATAAATACTCTTAAACTCACAGATAATTGGAAGTCACCAGTAATCGATAAAATATCTATCCTTCACTCTACATCTAATGACGAAAATTATTTCAGGAATCATGAAAGAATCGGAAAAATGTTTGATTAGTTCATAGTAGAAGAAACATGCTTGCACCCAAAAAATCACAGACAAGAAATTTAAAAATCACCGACCCATCGCATGCCCTCCCACCACATATATAATGATAACAGCAATTCTAAAGAAGAGAAGTGTAAAATACTTCGGGTAATTAATTGATTATGTTAATCATTTTATTTATTTGGTAAAATTGTGGGTTAGCTAAGGACTTTGAATATAAGTGTAGTTCCTTACAGAGGTCAAATGCATGCACAGGTTGTGACCATGTTTAACACCTCATGTCAAAATGACTTTGAAATAGACATGATATGGATAATAAACAAATCAAGGCTTGTCGACTGGCAGGGGGGGAATAAGGGTTTGTGACACAAGTGATGATTCCACAAAGTATGGCGCAATATGTAATTAAATTAGAAAATATATAAAAATTAGTTTATTTGAAAATTAAGACAGTTGAGTTTTGAAATCCAGTGAGAAGTTTAGTTTTGTTCGGCGTGCGGGAGAAATGGATGTGCGTAAAGCTAGGGAAGCTGGAAGCGAAATTTACTCATGGACCTTTTGATATCTCTGCTAGTGTTTGTGTCGGACTGCTACAAATATAGACAGTCTGAATAAAGACTTTTCCTATTCCAAATAACACAATTGCTTTTATTTATTTTTTTTTTTTTCAATATTTAACATGGTCCATCATGTTACATCATTCGATTTGGCGCCATGACCAGATTATGTCTACATGGCATGATTTTCAAACTGGGTTTCATAAAATACTAAGCAGAATTCACTGCACATTGGGTCACTAGACGATCAAAACAGCGGCAGTGGACGAAAGAAGACCACAGCAGGCATCCGTGTTTAGGAGGAGAGAAAGGAAAAGACAGATTGAGGGAACGAACGGCAGGACAAAGAGATATTGAAAATAAGAATTCAACTCCAAAATCACCAAAAACTGTGGTACCCCGTCCAAAAAGAGAAAATCGAGAAATAAAAAATCAACTCGAAAGAGATGACAAATGTGGCACCCCATCCAGAGAGTAAAATCGCCAGAAAGCATCCCGACCAACGAAAGAAAGAGAAAACAGAAAGGAAGGGAAATGGAAAAAAAGAAATAAACAAAAGACTGGCTAGAAATCTCGACGCTTGGCCAGATATACGACGAATTTAGAGAAGGCAAAGCAGAAGAAATTAGCAGCGACGAATTGAAAATAAGGAAATAAAAGAAACACAAGATAAAAAAGAAATAAAAAAGAAGAAAGACAAGAGACATTCCATTCAAACGTAGGTACTTTTGTTCATTCTTAAAATCTTGTAATTGGGAGAGAAAAAAAAAAGAAAGAAAAGAGAAAACAAGAAAGTGAGTTGATGACAGTTAATGTCACTGTGTTGGAATAGAATGATCATATTTTAATATCAAAACTTCGAGTGTGTAAGACACTGGAATTTTTAACTTTTTATGAATGAGATTTTAGCGTGGATTGTACATTCGATTTGTAACGTAATGATTTAAGATTTGTTATGAATGGAATTTTAGCGTAAGCAGTAAATACGCATTGTGAAATAGTAATTTGATATCGAGATTTCTTTTCTCGCTGCGTTTGATTTCGGACGTCTAGAAGATTTTGATGGTACAATGGTATAGGTTTAGGGTGGGGCCCTGGTACTTTTTGGCACATATTATACATTACATAAATGGTGTATTTGCGGAGTTGACTGCGTGAGTTGTGTTCGAGGTATAATTAATTATTTTTTGAGTCGGAGAACGGTTGTTTGGAAAACATTTATTGATTATCTCCCTTGGCGGAAGCAGAATCCTTTCGGTGATGGTAAGAGGCCAGACTATTGTTTTAGTTGAAGACGGATGTTTCGAACCCATGCCTTGAAAGAGGAGATTATTTGAAATGTGGGATGAGAGAAAGGCCTGTTAAAACAGGACGTTACACTCATGGAAAGTATGGAAATACTACGAAATATTTGATCATGAAAAAGACTGTAGACATCAAGCGGAACCAATAATAGAAACAGAAGGGACTTTGCCATCTAACCTAATTGAATAACAAAGAGTGATAGACCAAATATAGTGGTTAAGGACTATAAAAGAAAAACACTGCTTCTAATTGAAATATCAGCGTTAACAGATAATCACATATCAATCGAATAATATAATAAAATCGGGAAGTACAAAGGACTGAAATACACCAAATACACTTTGCGGATTCGCTTATCTCTTTAGGAGAGAACAATCAATGTGACTGAAAAATATCACCCAAAAGAAACTGCAGAAAACATAAATAGATCGAATACATATAATCACAAATTTCCCTCACCCTAGGTAAAGACCCGGTAAAGGGTCGTAAGAAACAGAAAGTGAAACGGAAAAATAATAACAAACATTTAACAATAACAGTAAAAAGCAACGCCTTAAGGACAAATGATGTTGTAGCCAAAATCAATGAGACGCAACAGAATAGTAAAAGGAGATTTTATTGAGAAAAATATGAAAAATTAATCAGATTGTTAGCGAATGGAGTAAACTAGTAGAAAAGAAGTACAAAACTAGACACGACTGGGTGGGGAAGAGGATTCATTGGGAATTGTGCAAAACATTGAAATTTGACCAAACTACCTTTTGGTACATTCCTAAACCAGAATCAGACCTAGAAAATGAGACTCATAAAATTATCTGTGATTTTGAGATATGAGCTGATCAACTAATTACGTTCAAAAGATCAGAACTTAGAATAAAGAAAACTTGATGTCAATAGGATTTTACCGTTCCCACAGAATGAATTGAAAAAAAGCAAAAAAGTGAGACAAATACGTATACCTTGTCAGAGAACAAAAAAAGATGTGGAAAAAAACGGATGATGGTATTACCCGTTGTAGATGATGCGCTTGAAACAGTCTCCGGAGGCTTGATAACGGAGACTGGAAGAACTGGAAATCAGAGGAAAAATAGAGACCATCCAGATTACAGTATTGTCGGGGAAAGCCAGAATACTGAGGCGAGTCCTAGATAATTGAGGAACTGTCTCTCAGACTCCAGTGAAAGACCATCAGACAATGCTAGTATGAAAAACTCTCGAGCAGTGAAATAATGATAATAATCAAGTATATGGTGATAATCTGATTTTTGTACTGCTTTACTGTATAGGAATATATACAAATAATATATCGTTGTGATATTATAGCCTGAGCAATAAAAATATTGTATAGAACAGCAACCCAATCAAATTTGCCTCTTAAAATTAATAGTATCACGTTTCTGACTAGCTCACCTGAATTATTATAATTTCACAAAACATAAAATTATTACATTCGTATTATAAATGAATACTCATATTCATTCATAAGCATTTTACTTAGAATATATTTTAATGAATAGTTTGTGAATTGACAATGAGTTTTCCTGGCGACATCCGACGGACTTAAAGCAAATACACCCTTTTAGTTTGGGCTGTTGAATACGTTGACAGCAGTTTTGCAGACGGGTAAGCTCCACGCCGAGGAGGCAACCTGTTGCGCGTGGGTGGCAACGGGATCCTGGTGGCCGAGCAGTCTTTGACCTAGCAAACGATTGGCCAAGTGACTCATTGCTTTAAAACTTGCTGAGCGGTCATCGAATCCCCTTCCAATCGATCGTCTGATCATGTCAAACCTTAGCACCTATATGATTATATCGGTCGAATTCTTCAAAATGGTCTTATGAAAAACAATTATGCGGCACTCTTTTATCTTAAAGGTGCTCGATGTAGGTGTTTGGGTGACAATTACAATGAAATTGCAATACTTGAAACCATCTAACAGAGTGTAAACAAACGATTAATATTAAATTAATTTATTAATAATACTAAATAGAATTATTTCTGTTACATAGCAATACTTCAAATCATTTAGTGTCCTTGCTATGACATTCATCTCTATCTAATGATGAGGCTCCCGTTTTTTCTCTCATTAGCATTAATCTCAGGTTCACTCTGACCCGGAGTGGAAGGACCAGTTATAATCCCATTTATGGGTCACATATTACCGATGAATCATTTAAAATGTATTATTAGTGTTAGTTATTTTAGAAAATATAACTGTGTGCAAATTGTTTGTACTAGATAGAATTCATGATAAATAGAATTACAAATGTCACATTGCAATACCTGAAAGCATTTATAGAAGTGCAAGCAAATTATTCATATCAATTATAATTATTAGTAACAATGATATTAGAAATAATCTTAACTGGATGGAAACATAAAATACTTAGTATCAAATAGCAATACTTGAAACCATTTAGAATTATCAGTGTTACTAAAACTTGAAACCATTTAAGCGTGTGGAAAAATGACTAATACCATATAGAATAGTTAGTGTTGAATAAGAATACTTGAAACTATATGACTATGTGCAAACTAATGAGTTCTGTCACGTTTAATTATAAAATTACCTGCAAATTATTCTAATGATTAAATCTAAATTGTATAATTAGTGTTGGTGATAATTGAATTCATATAACTCTGAGAAGACAAAAGAGCTCTACCTCGTTTCAAATTTTTCAACAAACTAAAAGCTTACTAATCACACACACGCAAAAACAACCCCATGTGTGCGTCTAAATACAATTTTAGCTATAGATAACACACAAGGTTGGATTTAACTTTTAATCAAAGAACCTAATCTAACCTTACCTTTAAAATCACTTAACTCTATGCAAACAAGTGATTAATTTTAGGTAATATTATTCGTGTTTCATTGAAACCATTTATTCTAGGAATAAGGAATACCTCTTGGTTTTCATTACTCCCAAGTGAACTCAGAACAAGAATGTTTGTACCTATCAAGGTCCAATCTATTCGGAAAATATTACTGTTTAATCATATACAATTATTATTATCATAAGTTATTTGAGAAATAGAATTATGAATATAAAATAAAATACTTGAAATTATTTAACAATGTGAAAAAATTGATTTAAATTAAATAGAATTGTCAGTGTTTGATTGTAATACTTGAAAGGATTTCACGGAGAGTGAACTAGTGAGCTCATACTCGTTTAAAGATAAAGATACCTAAAATTTATTCACTTAAAATTTACACACATACACACACATACGTATATATATATATATATATATATATATATATATATATATATATATATATAAGGTTGGGTATAAAATAACTATCAAAGATTGATATGTCATTAGACCAAATAACCTCACCTAGGTGTGTAACAAAAAATAATTATAATAATAATACGATGCACATTTTAAGCGACAAACAAGCGACATATCACACGAAAAAAAAAACTTGGACAAGGCTAAGAAAAGGAAACCTTAAAAGAGAAACAGAATCACTTCTAATAGCAGCACATAGACGTTATAATGATCTATTATATCAAAGCAAGATGTGACGGCAAATTGGCTAAAATCCCAAAACGGGACTTTATTTTCGCACGTGTGAAGACGGGGCAGGTTGGTACTTGATCCCTTATAGAAAAAGTCCTCGTTCAGAGTTTTTCTCTCAGGCATATAAGAACTGGCATATTACGTGGGGGATTAATTTAGGGCTAGACTGACCGCCGCTGGCAAGGGGTTCCGAATTTCACACTATCACACACCCACCAGGCCGCTAAACTTTTTCCCTCCCCTCGACAACAGAAGATGTGAGCCTATAGGTTTTAGTCGTAATAATATTATATTGTAGTAGTCGGCAACTCCGGTTTCCCGCGTGATATTTTAAAGGAATTAATAGGACAGTTCTAAGCAAGGTAACATAAGGCGAAGAGAAGCTGAAAAGGAAATGTGACAACAACAAATTCGTAGTAGAACGGCAAAGAACAACATAGACCACGTGGTAACATAAAAATACATTAATTCCTTTACTACAGTTATATACACTTTCAAAGTGTCAAAACATATAATAATTGGGTAGTCCACGAATATAAATGTCTTTTCTTGACTTGTTTTTCTTCAAATTGAGAGAGAGAGAGAGAGAGAGAGAGAGAGAGAGAGAGAGAGAGAGAGGTATACAAAATTTGGGTATAAAGGAAAATGGCCCCAAAGTTACTTATCTTATTTTTCGACGGGGTTCCACTGGAGAATCTTTCTTCTTTCACGGGCTAATAGACTTTATTCTACTTTTTTTTTACACTGGCTTGAAGAACCTGGGGTCCTTCGTGTCTCAGTTATTCTTTTGTCTTCAACCCGGAGTAAAATGGTTCGTCTGCCCGCTACGAACCCTGCTCCAAAAAACAGCTTTCTTATTATTTACTTCCGCTGAGGGGAAGGGGTCCCCACTTCCGTTTTGAGGTCCCAGCCAATCATTTGGCTTCTGTCTTCTCCCATTGGTGTCCGGCGACCTGAGGTTACTAAGTACCAACACCTGTTGATACCCCTCTGTGACCTACATTCTTCCTTAATGGTCACTTTTTTTTTGACGGCTAGATACTGTTAATTCAACGGGAGGATAGTATTAATCTGACCTCTATCGTCTCCGTGGGCTATCACGTGACAAAGAACAGATAAGACGCAAGAAAATAGCAAATATAGGTAATATGCTGGTAGAGACGAAACGATCAATTAATAATAAGTGAATGCTGCAAAGTAACGCTGAAAAATTATAAGATTAGACATGGCTGAGAGGGCAAGGTGATCCATGAGGAATTGTGCAAGAAATTTGAATTTGACAATACGAATAAATGGTATATGGACAACGCAACATCATCATCATCATCATCATGTCGTGCGGATATCCCTGACCCTCTCTCTCCACGTCTTCCTATCATTTATCGCCTCTGGCAGGTCTTCAGGACAACATCCCGTATCATCACATAGCTGCTGAATGTATGTTCGTATGGTCGTCCTACTTTTGATTGGCCATATGCGGGGGTCCAAAGGAGTACATCACTTACGAGCTCGTCCTTGCTTCTCCAGCAGTGTCCGGAATGTCTGGTTCGTCTAGCTTGGATAGTTTTCGTGATAGGTGGTCGGTGACCGTATAGTTGGTGCCTTGTGGGGTGTTGCTGCCAGGACTTGTTCAATATTGCTCTTAACATTCTTGTGTAAGTGCCCTCTAGCTTCTTCTCCAACCGTTTAGTCAGCGTCCAAGTAGTGCATCCATATAGCAGTATCGACACGACCGCAGCTTGGAAGAAATTGCGTTTCATTTTATCGGTCAGGTCTGATTTCCATATGATCGAAAGTCTATCGATAGCTGTCCATGCCTTCGTTAGCAGTGTGTCGATGTCTTTTTTTGGTTGATGAGACGCTGCTTCCTAAGTAGGTGAATTTGTCAACCAGTTTTAGAGAGCTTCCGTCTAATGTGGAGATGTCGCCTTTCTGATTAAAGCACATAAATTCAGTTTTGTGTGCATTAACATGGAGTCCAATACCTGCAGTGGCTCGTTCCAAACTATGCAGTAGTGTTTCGGCTTGGTTGGGTGTATTGGCCAGTAGCGCTATGTCATCGGCGTAGTTGGTGTCGGTAATTGTTTTTGTGGGGTACCTTCTGCTTCTTTTCCTTGTCAGCACGAAGCCGTTTTCCCTAATGTTATCGATCAATGTCCTATTTACGGAGTCTAGACAAATGATAAAGAGGTATGGGGCTAGCGTGTCCCCTTGTTGTACTCCTGCTACAATGTCGAAATATTCTGTGTCTCCATCCGGTGAACGCACTTTCACTTTGGTGTTTCGGTAGAGAATCGTTATTGCTGCAACGGTTTCTTCTGGTTGGCCGTATGCTAGTAGGATTTGTTCCATCTTCCCTCTATGAATGGAATCGAAGGCCTTGGTAAAATCGACAAATTGTAATGTCGCCTGTAGGTTTTTTGCCCTCACGCCTTCTAGGATTCTACGGTAGTCAATATTTGTGAGATCGTGGACCTGTTTTTTCTGAAGCCATTTTGTTTTTTCCTCAGGATTTTGTCGATTTGGGGTACTATGTGGTTTCGTAATAGGGCATTGTAGACCTCGATAATTTTTGGCTAATCCGAGGTCACCCTTTTTAGGGAAGGGGAGGATGCATCCCTTTGTCCCTCTGTCTATCGGATTTTGGTTGTAGACTGCGTTGCAGTGTCGGAGCAGTATGTCGTCGAATTGTCTGGTCTTCCATAATTCTGGGGGAATCTCGTCCAGCCCAGCAGCTTTCCTATTTTTAATTTTTCTAAGAACTGTGTCGAGTTCTCTTTGGTGAACGGCCCTAGTATAATGTCCAATTGCTTACTGATAATTTTGGTGATCGGTTCCTGCGTAGCGTTCGGAGGGTTAGCTAGTAGGTTTTCAAAATGCTGTTTCCACAGTTTTATTCTTTCTTGTTGGTTTGCCGCTTTCAGTTTTGCTTTGGGTGTGCTTTTCCTTCCACTCACTTCGTTTATTGCTTGCCAGGCTATCCTAGATTGCCTATCTTCCACCGAATCTCTAATCTTATCTATCTTATTTTCTATGAATTCCGTTTGTTCTTTTAGATATATGCCTGCTAATTGATATTGTGCCTTTTTTAGTATCCGGGAATTTGCAATTGTTGGGTTCTTTCGATAGCTTTTGCAGGCAGTTTTCACAAGTGTACGTTTTTCTCTAACTTCTTCTGTTTCCCATGGGGCTCTATGTTTCGTTCTAGGTTTTGTTGGAATGCACTTCGATGCCGCCTCGAGGTGTGCGTTAACAAAATTCTCATATTCTTCGTTTGGGGTATTTGTTTCTTCCTTCTCTTGTAGTGTCTCGAATCTGTTTCTTCGAAGGCTTAGTCGTATTTTTGCCGTGACTATTCGGTGATCGGATGACACACCCTCGAAAGAGGAGTATGCCTCGCAATTCATCGCGCTATTTTTCCATTTCTCATTTATAAGGACGTAGTCTATCTGCGCTTTACTGTTGTTCGCGTATGTGTAGGTCCATAATTTTCCCTCTCTTTTTTGATAGTTTGTATTGAGGCAAGTTAATCTATTTTCTATCATGAAATCTGTTAGATATTGTCCATTTCTATTTGATGTGTTGTGTAGGCTGTATTTGATATGTCTGTTTTTCCCGATTTGGGCATTCATATCTCCTCCTCCAACCCAACATATTAATTTACAAAGCTCTTTGCTTCGATGTGGCACAAGGCCGAATGAATGGGGCGCCCAATGAGACTCGAACTCACTTGTGTAGGTTTGCTAGTCTAGCTTGCTAATCGTTACACCACCAGAGGTGCCCCATCCAACCCAAATTATGTCCTGGAAAATGACACACATAAACTCTTCTTGGATTTTGAGATGCAAACTGATCACCTAATCTCGGCCAGACGACCTGACTTAATAATAGTCAACAAAAAAAAAAAAAGAAGAGAATTAGCCGAATTGTGAACTTTGCTGTCTTATCTGTAAATTGAGTAAAATTGAAAGAAAAAAAGCGAAAAGGAAGGTAAGTACTTATACCTAGTGAGAGAAGTGGAAAAAACACTGTGGAACATAAAAGTGACGGTATTATCAGTTGTAATTGGTACTCTTGGTACAGTCACCAAAGTGTTGATACAGGGACTGGAAGACTTGGAAATAAGAGGATGTGTAGGCACCATCCAAACTAGAGTTTTATTAAGATAAGCCAGAATAGTTAGATGAGTACTGGAGACTTGAGGAGACTTGGTATCAATCAAACTTCCGTGAGAAACCATTAGCTAACGCTGGTGTGAAAAACTTTCAAAATAATAATAATAATAATACGAAGAAGAAGGGTACAGAAAGGCATCTTGCTCTTTCTTATAGTTTAATTTTCGTTTTTCAAAAATTTTAAACAAAATTAAAAATCAACTTAGCTAACAATTGATATATGCATGCTCTAGAATCATTACTGGAAAATAAAATTATTGTTAAGGTTTAGATACAAACATCATTTTAGTTTTGAAGACCAGATCAATTCGTAATTTAGAAAAAAAAGAGAGTAACTAGTAGGTTATAACCAACGTTTTTGAGAGTTCAGAAGATTTGTTTCCACTCTGACTTTCACCATTTCAGGAAATCACCTGACTGAAAATAAAAGAAGGCGAATAAGTTGACAAATATCTGAATTTCGCCAGAGAGTTAAAAAAAGACATGGAATATAAAGTTCAAAGTGAAAAAAGGAAGGATCGAATAGATCGAGAAAATAGCACGGTCAAATAACTAAGCTACATAAAATAGTATATGAGATCTCAGGTGATTCATCACTCATACTCCAGGAAATATCCACCAGTTCGAACTGGTGTAAAAATATCAATAATAATAATAATAATATTGCCGCAAAGGATCCAGAGGAAAAGCAGAGTTAATTTACATTGACCAACACATCCTAAATAAGAGCAAGACGAGACGGAAAAATTTAGCTATGGCATGGATTGACTAAAAAAGGCATATGATATGATTCCGCAAAGCTGGATAATAAACTGCCTCAAAATGTACAAAATATCACATGAGGTCATAAACTTTATCGAGAAAATCCATGAAAACTTGTTGAGTGGAATTGACAGCGAGAGGAAAAAGCTTAGCTGAAGCAAAGATCCAAAGTGGTATTTTTCAAGGAGATGCACTTTCCCCGTTACTATGATACATACGATGATGCCACTTAACCACATACTCAGAAAATGCACAGCCGGATGCAAATTTAGTAGATCGCAATCACCTAATATACATGGATGACATTAAAGTATTTACAAAAAAAATGAACAAGAACTGGAAACTCTAATAGACGCAGTTGGAATATACTGTCAGGATGTAAGAATGCAATTTTGCAAAGAAAAATATGCCATGTTTGTAATGGAAAGTGGCAAAACGACATATGACTAGCGGAATGACAAGTCAAGACAAGATTAGAACGTTCGGAGAGAAAGAAACCTACAAATACTGGGGAATCTTGGAGGCTGACACCATCAAACAAGTGAAAATGAAAGACAAAATTCAAAAGGATTATCTCAGGAGAACATGAAAACTTCTCGAGACAAAATTATATTGCAGAAAATTTATCCAAGGAATAAATACCTGGAGTCTATCCCTCATTGGATATTCGGGACCAATTTTGAAGTGGACCAGAGAATAACTTAAACAAATGGACCAAAGAACAGAAAACTAAGGATCATGTATGAGACAAAACATGTATTAGACGACGTTGGCAGACTATATGTATCAAGAAAAGAGGGAGGAAGAGGACTTACCAGCATTGAAGACAGTGTTGACGCATCGATACAACAACTCAAAAAACAAAAAGGAGGTCTGATTGCAGGCATCAGAAACGATGCTGACAGCACGATAGACCATAGAATGAAAATAAAAAGAAAACAAAAATGGGAATAAAAACAATTCTATGGGCGTTTTAAAATACTGATAAACAACATCACATATGACAAAACTTGGACGTGGCTAAGAAAAGGAAAGTTTAAGAGAGAAACAGAATCGCTCCTAATAGCACCACAAAACAACGCCATAAGAACCAATCATATTAAAGCGAGAATAGATAAGAAGCAAGAAAAAACAAAACAATTGTAGGCTATATGGTGACATAGATAAAATCACCAATCTCATAATAAGCGAATGCATCAAATTAACACAGAGAGTGTATAAGACTAGATACGACTGAGCGGGCACTGGGAGATGTGCAAGAAATTTAGATTTGACCATACGTACAAATGACAGATGCACAACCCGGTATCTGTCCTAGAAAATGACACACATAAACTCTTACGGGATTGTGACATACAGAAGGATCACCTCATCTCAGTCAGAAGAGCAGAGCATGTAATAATGAACAAAAAAAGAGAACTTGAAAAAATTGTGGACGCTGCTGTCCCGGCTGACCATCGAATAAAACTGAAATAATTTTTTAAAAAAGGATAAGTACCTCGGTCTTGCTAGGGAATTGAAAAAACCTATTGAACATGAAGGTGACAATTATACCAATGGCGATTGGTGCTTTTGGTACAGTAACTAAATGATTATTAAAGGGACTGGAGGGCTTGTTAGTTGACGGACAAGTGGTGACCATTCAAACTACAGAATTACTGAGAACAGCCAGAATACTGGGAAGAGTCCTGGAGACTTAAGGAGACTTGCTCTCACTCAGGCTCCAGCTAAAACTGATGTCAGAAACTCAATGAGATTATAATAGCAATAACAATAATAATAGCTTTTTTCAAAACATCTTTACAAGCTTACTTTTAGGTTGGTAAAAAATGTTGAAGTTCGGTTGTTTATATTCGACGATATTTGTTGTCTAGAAAATACGGATAAATCTCGGTACATTGACAAAATATTGTAAAATCCTGAGAAAATGAAACGGATATTCTAATACTGGAAGACGTGCAAGAAATTTTAATTTGACCATACGAACAAATGGTATATACACAACTCAGCATCTGTACTAGAAATTAACACACATGGGACTGTGACATACAAACGGATCACCTAATATCGGACATAAGACGAGACCTAATGCTATTCAAAAAAAGAAGAAAAAGATAATTCGCAAAAGTGATGACTTTGCTATCCCGTCTGACCACAGAATAAAACTGAAAGAATGTGAAAAGAAGGAAAAGTACCTCGACCTTGCTAGGGAATTGAAAAAGACAAAGGATCATGAAGGTGAAAATTATACCAATTGTGCTTGTTGATTTTGGTAGAGTAACAACAGGATTATCAAAGGGGCTGGAGGACTTGTTATTTGGAGGACGAGTGGAGACCATCCACATTACAGTATTATTGGGAACGACCAGAATACTGAGAAAAGTCGGAGGAGACTTGAGGAGACTTGCTCTCATTCAAGCTCTAGTGAAAGACCATCAGCTAAAATATGTGAAAAACTGTAATGAGTAAATAATAATAATAATAATAATAATAATAATACTTGTCCCAGCTGACAACAGAATAAAACTGAAAGAATGTAAAAAGAAGGATAAATACCTCGACCTTGCTAGGGAAATGAAAAAAATATGGAACCTGAAGGTGACAATTATACCAATTGCGTTTGTTGCTTTAAGTACGGTGACTCAATGATTATTAAAGAGATTGGAGGACTTGGAGGACATTTAATATTGCAAATATTCTTGAAGTTTACAAATAAAACAAACATAGTAAAAGCTGGGAATATAATAAAAATACACTATCAATTATTTTCAGATTTATAAGACTCGGTAAGTTCTTTTTTTCCATGGCTTATATTAAATATTTGTTGGGTCATGCCGATTAACAAACTTTCGTGGTATCTCTGCAGGAAATGCAAGTTACTTCGTGTGGTTAAACTTGTTTTGAAATCGTATGAAGCACGTTCTATTTGAATGGCACCATCACAATTAACAGCCTCACCTCTAACAGGATATCCAACATGAATTACTTTTTCAATGGAAAAAATGGTTTCAACTTCCCTGTTATTAATCCATAACAACAAGGTAAATGAATTTCTGCCCTTCAAAAGAGAAATAAAGACAAAACAAAAACAGTTTCTTCAACAGCTTGAAAATGGTTTGATCATTCCATTTATGTCTACTATAAAGCTTCAAGCCAAAGTATTATTTCGAAGCTTGAACAATTTTCATAGAAACATTACTATTTTATTTGTTGTTGGCATATCAAGAATCAGCGAGTATAAAAAAATATATCAAAAGAACCTAAATTTACCAGTAAAAATATTCTGACAAAATCTCAAATAGACCTAAATATAACCATCTGGAATATACAGCAATAGACTATTTTTGAGTAACCTTAGGAACATAAAATTTTGAAAGGTATAGAAATGCTTGCTGCATGGACGACGGTTACAAGTTTAGCCTGAAGAATTCGAAGTTTTCCTTGTCCTGACAATAAAGCAACAAAAATCAGCTAGAAAAGCGAAGTGAGCGAAAAAGAAAAAAAAAAACAACAAAAAACAAAAAAAAAACCTAAAGAAACAATGAAGCAAATGTGCCGTCAGTTGATCAGAAAAAAACACCATCTACAATTTCTGCTAAAAAAAAAAAAAAACAATGAGAATATACAGAGAAAAAAGATTCGTTTGGAAGTGAAGGATTTCCAAAAAATACCTTAGGGCTAATAATATTTCACGACTTCTGGGCTTGTTATAAGGAAGTAACCACGCCTTTTCAAAATATATTATGGAAACAGAACAGAGAGTATTATTTTATTTTTCTTATTTTTAAAGAAAATGATCCTTTTAATTGTATTGAACATATTCTAACTTCAATTGATTCAAGATGCTTGTTCGGTCCTGTTCTAACTGCTCTGATGGTAGATTTTAATGTTCCCGTATCTCTTCTTAACCTGGTCCGTTTTCTTTGCTAAATTATTATTGTTATTAGTATTATTACTCCTAACGAGTTTTCCACACCTGCGTTAGATGAAAGTCTTTCAGTTGAGTCTTAGTGGCAACAAGTCTCCTTAAGTCTTTTGAACTCTTCTCAGTATTTGGACAATCTCAAGAATGCTGTAGTTTGGATGGTCTCGGCTCGTCCTCTGATTTCTAAATTCTCCAGCCTTTTTAAGACCGTTTCAAGTGCAACATTTACAATCGGTATCACCATCACCTTCATGATCCATAACTTTTTAGTTCTCTGACAAAATCTAAATGTCTGTCTATTTTTTTGTTTTCATTGAGTTTCACTCTTTGGTCGGCTAGGACAGTCAAGGCCATTATCCGGCAGGTTGTCCTTTTTACTGAACTATCATTTGGTCTCGTTTTCTTGCCAAATCCAAAATCAATTTCTATTTCAAAATTCCACTGAGTTTTGTGCGTCTTATTCTCCAGGATGGGTTCCGGTTTGTGTATATACCATCTAACAGTATGGCTAAATTTAAACTTCTTGCACAATTCCAAGTGAATCACCTTCCGTCCCTAATCAGCCTCGTATATTCTTGTGCTGGCGAGTCTTCTTTCTTCTTTTTTTTTTTTGACACATATAGTCTATCTATGTCATCTCTCGGTTGTAGGGCCTTATGAAGTCATGGGTTTACTTATCCTCTGGCTCATTTGTTGAGTTCTTCCATCGTCCATTTTAATAATGGTTCCGAGTATCTTACAAAGGAAACTACCAAGGTGTTTATTCCTTTGATGAAACTTCTGACGCAGACTTTAATTTCGAGAAGTTTTCTCGTTTCTCTAAGATACTCTTTTTAAATTTTTTTCATCTCTTTTGTTTGGTAGCGTTCACCTCCAATATTCCCAAGTAAGAGTCGGTTTTCTTTTCCTGGCTCTTTATTTGGCAGTTCTATTCTTTCCGTTATGTAAAGGGTTGCACTCAAGATAACCCTAAAGTACACGTTTCTTGTCTTCCCTAATCCAGTTCTTCCGTTGTTGTTTCTCAATTCGGTGTTTGCTTACGTTGTTCGTTGTATGCTAGAAATTAGAACTGCAAACATTCGAATAATTCCTAAAAGGATCTTTGTGCTGGCTATCAAGGTAGCACCTACCGTTCATGTCTCCTATACCTGTTGTCTGGGTCCTACGTTGAATCATGTTTCAATTCGTCATTTGTTCATAGACAGAATATTATTTCTACACCAGACCCAGCACTTGTTTATTATCAACGCTTCAGAGGCAGATTTGATCAGATACTCTTAAAAGTAAGAGAATACAAAAACGGGTCACAAAAACATTAAAGATATAAACATTAATAAAACTAAATCTGAGTTAAATTTGCCAAGTTTTAACTTATCTAAACTCCCAACAAATCATCTTTCATTCATTTTTATTTAAATTGCTACATTGGTTTATGGTTTATATTCTGAAGTTAAAACCAAGAGCAATTTGGAGTTATGCGTTTCAAGTATGTATATCATCTCTATCTGCTATTGGTAATAGGTTTTTGCAGAAAGAAATCTAATCAGGTGACATGATAACACCTTTCTGCCTGGCACTTCCTTTACTAAGTACCATATTCTTTTTCACTACTTTCCTCCCTTAAACAACATATGCTAAACTGATATTATTATTATTATTATTATTATTATTATTAATTCTCTATTAAGAATTTTTCACACCAGCGTTAGCTGATGGTTTTTTTACTGGAGTTTGAGTGACAGTAAGTCTCCTCAAGTCTCCAGGAATATTCTCATTATTCTGGCCGATTTCAGCAATGCTGTAGTGTGAATGGTCTCCACTCATCTACTTATTTCCAAGTTTTCCAGTCCCTGTACCAAACCTTTGGTGTCTGTGCAGAGTGCACCAATTATAATTGGTATCACCGTCACTTTCATGTTCCTTAGTTTTTTCAGTTCTTTAGGAAGATCAATGTACTTATTTATCTTCTCACTTTCTTTCAATTTTACTCTGTGGTCAGCCGGGACAGCAAAGTTCCCTATTCGGCAATTTATTTATTTTCAGTTTTTTCTTGACTGTCATTAGGTCTGGTCGTCTGGTGGATATTAGATGATCAGTTTGTATGACAAAATCCCATTATCTCTAGTTTGGTTCTGGCCGGGACTAGGTGACACATTTTCTCTAAATTTTCCTGAGTATTTTATATGCCTCATTCTCCAGGATTAATTAAGGTTTGTGCATATACCATTTGGTCGTATGATTAGATTTAATTCTCTCGCAAAATTCTCAGTGAATCAACTTTCCTACCCAATCGTTCCTAGTCTAGAAATACTTGCGTGTGAATGCTTATTATGTGATAAACCGTTTAATCTTTTTTCTACATAATCTACACTTGTTATTATGTTACGTTTTATCCATTTTCCTTTCAATAAAATTAATCCTTATGGCGTTGTTTTCTGCTGCTCTTAGAAAATATTCAATTTATTTCTTGAGGTTTCCTTTTCATTGCCGTTTCCATGTCTTCTTGTGTGCAATCTCGCTTGTTCTTTGCTTGAAATATCTATATAGATGTTTTCCTTCTCCATTTCTGTTTCCTTGTTTTTGTTGTTTTCTGTTTGTTCAAATGTTGTCAACGATGCATAGGCTGCTGTAATTAGTCTTTCTTTACTCTTTTTAAAATAGTCGTCGAGTTCTTTTATTAATTCGTCCTCAGAGCCTTTAATGTGGGGCAGTTCTTTTTCTTATTCTCTTTTCATGACACAGGCAGTCTGTCTATGCCATCTCTTGGCTGTAAAGCCTTGAACAATTTCATCAATTTTCCTGTCCTTTGATCAATCTTTGCGACTTCCTCCTTTGTCCATTTTAAGAATGTTTCTACGTATCTTCCAAGGGAGAATCTCCAGTTGTTTATTCCTCAGATGAAATTTCTGCCGCAAAGCTTGGTTTCCAGAAGTTTTCTGGTTCTTCTGTGGTACACTATTTTCGTTTTCTTTCTTTCATGCTTGTCTGATGATTTTCGCTTTCAATAATCCATGTACTTGTAGGTTTCAATCTCACAAAGCATTCAAACGCTTTTCCCATCTGGCCGTTCTGTTCCTTTGAACGTTTAACTTTTCATTATTAGCATGGCACATTTTTCAATGTCGAATTCAAATTCTGTATCTCTGACTGTATATACTAATTTTTCAGTTTTTCCGTATAGCTTGATGCCGCCCATGTACATAAGGTGATTGATATCTTGTGATTTGGGGAATATTTAACCACTAGTATATTTTTAAGTATGTACAGTATCATCATTCAAGAATCAGTATGTAATGAATGAACGACATATATTTAAAACCAGAATCCACGTATTATATCATGGCTTGGCGTTTTCAAATTTGGTTCTTTTTAGTGTTGCTCTGATTGATTCCAAGTGAACATCCACCTCAAGATTTTCTTCCATTTCTTTTTCCGTGAACTTTATCCATTCGGTGTTTCTGTAATATTCTTTCTGTTCCCATATTTTATTCTAAAATTGTTTTGTTCTTCTTGTATCCAATTGTTAGTTTTTCAGTATCCACCAGGTTGAAGAATTTTCTTTTATTATTTTTCAATGGCTTATTTTCTTTGTATTGGTTAATCATGTTTCGCTATGTTTAAATTATATTTTCGTTCACTAATATCTTTAAATTTATCTTTACAAGTTGCATTTTTGTTTTTCATTACCTCAAATCACATCCATGCGTATTTTTCATAACTTTCCCCTTTCGCTTGTATTTGCAGATTGTTCAACTGTCCTAGTGCCTAAATTTCCATAGACTTTGTATTTCTGTTCGGTTTCTATGGAGAACCTCGATTCTGTCACAAACTAATTTTCTCTCTGCACAAATTTGCTCGTTTCATTCAGTTATGCTGCTTGTTGAGCTAAGAGTTCAAAAATCGTTTACCTTATCGGTCTTTTAGTCTTGGTTTCTGAGTGATGGCAATGTAGTTTTCTTTTTAATCAAGCTTTCCTTTGTAATCTTAAATTGTGTATCTTGTGTTAACAATTGTTTTCTGGTGCTGATGTCACTGGCGTGTCGTTTTTCAGAATTTAGTTTTTCATTTCGCTTAAAATACTTTCCAGAATTTTGTTTTTCAATTCGTTTAGAATGTCTTTCAGTATCTAATGTTTCGATTTGACTCAGGAGATAAAGTTGATATTCTTCCCTATTTATTTCTCTACATATCTTTAGTATTTAAGGTTCTAAAAAAGAACCTTTCTTTAATTTTCATCAAATCTTTGGCTTGTTGTATTAAGTCTTGCTGAAATTATCCATATTTCTATCATTATTTTCCTCGAATCTCTTTGTTTTCTAATCCTCTTAAAATTACAGTGAAGTTCATTTCTGCTGTTTTCTTTGGTCTATTTTTACGTTGTTGTCCTCTGTTGAGTGGTTGTTTAAGTCAATCTTGGTGAACGTGAAATTAAAATAGCCAACATTCACAGGATACCAATCGGGTTCTCCATGTTGTCTATCAAGGGAGCATCTGCCGATCATATCATTCAGATTTCAAATGTGTGCCCTAAGTTGATATGGATTTCGATTCGCCATTTTTCGAGAATCATATAATATGGCTATATCAAACTTAGTCGTTGATTAATATCTGTGCTCCTGTCACTGATATGAAATTATTCTTTGGAGAAACACACCTCAGTGGAGTATAAAAAAGTACTTACTCTAAAGAAAAATTTATCATTTATAAAGTAAGTTCGCATTTAAACTCGGAGAGCAGTCATTTTTAGTATTTTGTGGAGATAAAATTTATTCATTAGTTTTTTAAGTTTATTTTTCCAAGTTCTTCACGATGTCGATCCCATTTTTGATTTATAGGTCGTAGGTGTCTAAATTCTTGTGAACATTACAGCATTCAAACTCTGCATATATTCTTTTGAAAATTAAAAAAAACAAACAGACAAAATAGATTATTGATAATGAAACTTAAAGATGACAATTATCGCCACTTTTCTGTTTTCTTCAACTTTCTAAGTAGAGAAATTCATTGGATTTATATTTCTGGTGAAACCAGGATTATTACTTTAGCATGCATATCAGCTCGAAGAACAGTCAATTTTGGTATTTTGGGGTATCACAAAAGACTTATAGATTTGTTGTATTTTTTCACAGTACATTAGTATCTTTTACCCATTTTCTGTTTTTGGTTGTAGAATTCTAAATTGAAGAGAATATTACAGCATTTAAATGTTACAAATATCCACTTATTAATTAAAAATGCAAAGCAAAACTAATTAGTGGTAATGAAGCTTTAACATAGACTAACAAATTTCGATTCTCTCTACAACTTTCTTCGAAGAATAATTCATTGGTGTTATATTTCTGGTCAAACTAGGATAATTATTTTAGCATGCATTTTAGCTCAGATTGCACTCGTCAGTTTTATTTTTGGTTTCTTACAATCCTTGATCGGGTCTTAAGCCAAGACTTAGAGTGATTGAATGTAGGGATTATATGCATTCTATGTATTTATGGTTTTGGTGCCTCTTTTGGGTGACATTTTCGGCCACATCAATAATACACTGCAAACGAGTAAAACAGTAGCAAAATTATCATTATTATTATATACTCTTTTAGAGTTTTTCACATCAGCGTTTACTGATGGTTTTACGCTGGAGTTTGAGTGACAGTAAGTCTAGTCAAGTCTCCAGGACTCGTCTCAGTATTCTGGCCGTTCTTAGCAATGCTGTCGTTTGGATAGTCTCTACCCGTCCGCCAACTTCCAAGTCTTCCAAATCTTTTAATAATCCTTTAGTTATTGCGCCTAACGCATCAATCACAATTAGTACAATCGTCACTTTCATGTTCCACAGCTTTTTCAATTTTCTAGCAAGGTCGAGGAACTTATCTTTCTTTTCACCTTCCTTCAGATTCTGTGGTCCGCCGGGTCAGCAAAGTCTACAACTTTACAAATTTTCTTTTTTTTTTTTTTGTTGATTATTATGAGGTCTGGTCTTCTGGCCTGGATCAAGTGATGCGTTTGTATGTTAAAGTCCCATAAAAGTTTATGCGTGTCATTTTCTGTGACAGGTGCTTGGCTGTGCATATACGATTTATTTGTATGGTGGAATGGAAATTTCCTACACATTTCCTATTGGATCACCTTGCCGACCAAGTCGTGTCTCGTCTTATACTCCTTCTGTGCTAATTTGCTGCAATCGGTTATTATGTGATCGGTCGTTTCATCTCTGTCACCGCATAGCCTACATTTACTGTTTTGTTGCGTCTTATCTATCCTCGCTTTGATATGATTGGTTCTTATGGCGTTGTCCTGTGCTGCTATTAGGAGGGATTCTGTTTCTCAATCAAAGTTTCCTTTTCTTAGCCAGGTCTAGGTTTTTCTGGTGGGAAATGTTGTTTATTAGACGTTTAAAGAGGACATAGAGCTGTTTTCCCTCCCATTTTTGTTTCCTAATCGTTGTCACTATTTCGTCTATCATGTTGTCGGTATCGTTTCTGATGGTTTTAATTAGTCCTCGTTCGTGTTTTTCTAGGTAGTCTTCGAACCGTTGTATGGATGCGTCAACGGTGTCTTCGATGCTGGCAAGTCCTCTTCCTCCCTTTTTTCTAGATACATATAGTCTGTCAACGTACTCCTTTAGAGTTTTTCACATCAGTGTTAGCTGATGGTTTTTCACAGGAGTTTGAGTGACAACAAGTCTCCTCAAGTCTCCAGCGCTCGTCTCAGGATTCTGGCCGTTCTTAGCAATGCTGCCGTTTGGATAGTCTCTACCCGTCCGCCAACTTCCAAGTCCTCCAGGCCTTTTAATAAACCTTTAGTTATTCTGCAGTGCTTCTCCAGCAGTGTCCTGCATGTCTGGTTCGTCTAAGCAGGGACGAACTCATAAGAGATGTACTCTTATGGACCCCCACACATGGCCGTGCAAAAGCAGGACGACCAGCACGAACATACATTCAGCAGCTATGTGAGGATACAGGATGTTGTCCTGAAGGCCTACCTAGGGCGATGAACGATAGGGAGGAGTGGTGAGAGAGGGTCAGGGATATCCGTGCTACCAGCGCGATATGATGATGATGATGAGTTATTCTGCCTAAAGCACCAATAACAATTGGCATAATCGTTACTTTCATGTTCCACTGGTTTTTCAATTCTCTAGCAAGGTCGAGGTTACTTATCTTTCTTTACACCTTCCTTCAGATTTATTCTGTGGTCCGCCAGGACAGAAAAGTCTACAATTTTGCATATTCTCTTTTTTTGTTGATTATTATGAGGTCTGGTCTCCTGGCCGGGATTAGGTGATCTGTTTGTATGTTAAAGTCCCACGGAAGTTTAAAAGACTCATATTATTATAATCATTATCATTATTATTGTTATCTCCTTTAGAGTTTTCCAGATCAGCTTACGATGATGGCTTTTCACAGGAATTTAAGTGACAGCAAGTCTCCTCAAGTCCTCGGGAGTGTTCTCAGTATTCTGGCCGTTCTCAATAATGCTAGAATTTGGATGATCTCCACTCGTCCGTCAACTTCCAAATACTCCAGGCCCTTTAATAATTATTTAGTTACTGTGCCAAAAGCAATTGGTACAACTGTCCCCTTAATCTTCCATAGTTTTTTATATTCTCTAGCAAGGTCGAGGTACTAATCCTTCTTTTAACATTCTCTCAGTTGTATTCTGTGGTCAGCAGAGACAGCAAAGTCGACAATTTTGCATATTCTCTTTTTTTTGTAGATTAGTATAAGTTCTGGTCTTCTGACCGAGATTATGGGATCCTGGTGTATGTCAAATTCCCATAGGAATTTATGTGTCATTTTCTAGGACAGGTGCTGGGTTGTGCATATACCATTTGTTGGTGTGCATTATGATTAACTCCTCTGAGAATTTTATACACCACCGTTTGTTGAAGGTTTCTCACTGGAGTTTAGAGAGCTGATACACAGACTAATATTATCTTTATCAGTTATTTAATGGACATATATGATAAAGTGGTTCGATGATAATGCTAATTGAAGTGTGAGCAAACACTGAATTTATACCATAGTCAGTTAATACAGTTTGATTGATAAAGATGGGTCTGGAGAACATATATTCTCATCGTGGTATTTTGTCAAAGTTTACAGAGCTAATACTTTGTTTTTTTCTGTGTATCAAACAGAAGAACGTCCTCATTTAATAAATCGACCACTTTATAAATATAAGTAATATTTCCTATCTATCTATCTATCTATCTATCTATCTATCTATCTATCTATCTATCTATCTATCTAAGCCTGTTAAATTATATATATATATATATATATATATATATATATATATATATATATATATATAATTCTTACCTTTTCCTGTGGAGATGAGCTCTTAATATCTTTGTACTCTTTTGTGGTTACTTTTCATTGGTGACCATTATCAACATTATATTTCGATGCTATTTGAAATATTCAGTGTAATATCTGTTAGGAAATATATATATATATATATATATATATATATATATATACAATAAATTAATCAAGAAACCTCACATGGCTAACACGAATAATAATACAAAGTAAATAAGTTAGTTAACAATTAAGCTCTAATTTGACTGAAGAGTAAAAACAATATCTGGTGGTCAGCAGCAATTTACGCTTCTTTTTAATTACTGGTCATATTTCATAACATAACTAACTCTCGTTATACTAGATGTAAGATCAATTTTCATCTGAGACAAAATATTTCTAAGAAATTTTCGTAAACGTATCTGAATAATTTTCAGCCAAAATCATTGACACAAAAGATTAGATGTATAAATAAAAAAAAAACTTGGAGTTTTTGCTTCAACTTTTATCATCAGAATCCGACGTTATCCTATATTTCCTTTTAATTTTTGTTACTTTCTAAGTTTTCACAACGACATAATCACTTCATTTAATATGGATATTTATACGCCGTATATCTCAATATTTTTGTATATTTAATTTCCACTTGTGTTCTTTACGCAATTTTCTTTATGTATTATTGTTACCGGGTCTACTGATGTAATACATTAGTAGTCGCGTATAATAATTCATTTAAAAACGTATGTTTTGGTTTCAAGACTGTAGAACCTTCAATGTTATTGTCTACCATCTTAATCCGCATTAGGTTATTTTTGAAATTTTACATATTCTTTTAAAGGTGCTCTCTTTGTGATATCAGTATTTTTTTTAATTATCGAGTTCTCTGCATAAATATCTTTGATTCAAATTTTGTCGATTTTAATCTTACTTTCAGCGTAGTCTTGGTTCTCTATTTGAGGTTGACAATTACCTAATTTGTTGTATTCATTTTCTGTTACTAGAGTTTTCGTAAATCGTTGCTGGATTCTCTTCATGTACTATATGTTTTATGAGTAGTTTTGAAAAAAAATTCTTACTTAATAAAAAAGAAACCACCAAAAAATACCAACGGTAAGAAAATTACGAAAGCTCAGAGAGAGCTAATCCACTCGTATCAAAAAGAAATATTAAAATATTTCCGAGACCAAATCGATAAAATAATAAACTAAGAAGAAGATAGTCAAATCATAAGAAAACAGAGAATGAAATGTGCGGAAAGAAGAGCAACTCGAGGGAAGAACTAATAACAGCCAGCCAAGGAGAAAAACTTAAGTGGAAAAACATTTCAAGAGTCGCTTTGGAAACTCTCCTGAAATCATTGATAAACTTCTCCCCAAAATTATACATGGCCAACTAAACATTAAACTAGGAAAGTTTATGGAGGTAGAAGATTGAAAAAAAGAAAAATGAAAAAAAAAAAAAAAAAAAAGAAAAGCTGCTGGCCTTGCTAAAATAAGCCTGAAATTTTCGAAGTCAAGAAAATTTGACGACATACATCTAATTATGCAGGACAGTCTATCACTCAAAACAATTGACAAATTGATAAAAGTCTGAATCGTTCCCTTCAATAAGAAATGTGACCCCGAAATCATTACAGAGGTATAACTCACTCAGGTATAGCAGCTAAGGTTTATAGTGTTTTGCTTCTCGATCGTATCTGATACGAAATCGAAAAAAAATCTTTAGAAAAATCAGAATGGCTTTCGAAGAAAGCGCTCCAAAGCCTCATTGATTCTAATTATCGAATGGGTGTACGAGCAAAAATCTTGTTGCAACACTTCTGTTCGTATATTTTTCCAAATGGATTCAATTCCATACACTGAGGGAAGCCGAGCAAATACTATTTGCATATGGTCTCCGAAAGAATCTGTTACCACTGCAGAGATGCTTTACAAAAACACAAAAGCAATAGTTCGTCCACCTGATGTAGACACCGAATTCTTTGTGAGTGTCGTTGGATGGTTTCGTTTGATTGTTTGGGTTTTATGGTATATCAACTTTTGTAGGTTATTTAACGCCAAATCCATTTTTATACAAATAAACTAATCTATTTCAGACAATTCAGTTTAGTATAAGTTAATTGTCAAAAACATTTCTATTTGGTTGGTGGGGTCGTACCCCCAGCAGAGAAACATTCGGTGTACTCTACAGCCCCTGCCGACTGGACGAGTGTCGCTAGTGTCTTGCCGGGAGATGCATGAAAGCAATAAAAAGCATTGCTTTCAATGTGAAAGTAAAAAAAAAAGTGTACATGTGTATAAACCTAAAATAATCTATGTCCAGTCTAAGTGTCAATCCTCTAAAATTATTAGACCAGTTCATATACATCGGCAGCAACATCTCATCAACTGAATGTGATATCAATCTATGCTTTGCAATGGCATGAAATGCTTTTGAAATCTAACCTTGAAATCTGATTCATCCGATTAGATCAAACGTAATTTCTTCTAAGCTGTAGCGGTGACCATACTACACTATGGATGCACTTCACGGTTTCTAACAAAACACATTGAGAAGAAGCTAGATGGCAACTACACAAAAATACTGTGAGTGGTTCTGAACAAAGATTGGAAGCAAAACAATGAAAAAAATACTGCTATGTACGTTCATGTGTCTCTTATCTCAGAAGTTATTCAAGCAAGACGAACTAGACATACCGGACACTGCTGGTGAAGCAAGGACCAACTTATAACTGACGTTCTTTCATAGATTCCTGCATATAGACGTGCTAGTGTTAGCCAATCATGAAAACGTGCAGACATCAGCTCTCTGCAGACAAAGAATGCAGCCTTGAATGCCTCCCAGTATTGATGGATGATAAGGATGCATTAAGAGAGAGAAAGGAAACTTCATACATATCTTTAGATCTAATCTTTTGGCGCCATCAATTCCTTGAGTAGTATTTTTTTGCTGATGGCTTTTTTATAGCATAAAAGAGCGCATATAATATGTCTTGACAATCCTCTTTTGACTATTTTTTCTTGTGTTTTTATTTCTAACGTTGTTGTGAAGATTTCGATTGTTCAGGGTTTGTCTTCTTCCGGTTCTAATTACTATTGAGGCAACGAAATGATTTTACAGCAGTCGTTGCTTTTACCTTCCCAAATTAAATCATTATTAAGAGACGAGGTAATTTTTCTTCCGTGAAAAGACAGAGTTCAACACTGGACGCAGAGTGGGGATGACGGAACCCTGAAAAACCACGTGCAAGAACTACAATAGAAAACGAGAAAGAAAATATCAAGGACTGTGTCTGCTCACTCTCTTCTCACGACGGTTTATTTCTCTTTCTCTAAAGCAGTCGACTCAGTTAATATTTTGCTCTCTCTCTCTCTCTCTCTCTCTCTCTCTCTCTCTTTCTCTCTCTCTTCAGAGACTACTTTGAGGAATAGTAGCAAATAAACTTCGAATCAAATGAACCAGCAGACATGTTTTGTGAGTTCGTCATTTTTTCTCACGGCGATGTTATAATGGAGGTCCGACGTAACTTCTTGAAGGTTAGAAAAGAAGTTTATCCATCCCGATGGGAGTGAGGGAGAAGAAAATTCAAAATAAGTTTAACGTCATGATTTAATCTTACATAATATTAAAAGATATAGTTTATCTTATTTTTCTTCTTTACTTAGCCCAATATTAATTTACAAAGACAAAAAAAACCAAAGAAAATAAAATACTAAAAAGATAATAAGAAAATAATAAGAAAATATTGATTTATAGTATGAATAAATAAATAAATTCACAAAACTATCTATCAAAAAAAATAAGAAATATACTGACACTATCTTTATTACTCGAAAGTTTAAATAATTTTCCTTTCGAAGAGGCGGTATTTTGTTTCGATTAATGAAATAGAAACACACACACACACACACACACACACACACACACACACACACACACACACACACATTAACCGAAACATTTTTTAAAACTTAAGACATTAAAAAAGTTGTAAATGTTATGTAATTAATAATCTCTCATCCTTCTGGTTTTAAGTAATAATAAAAATATTTAACATTCCCAACGGAATCCTACATAAATATATTTCACGAGGGACGTTGGGGTGTGGTAGGAAGAGTATTCAAAATAAGTTTAACGTAATTGCCCAACATAAATTTGAAAATTTTTTTTCAAAATTAAACACAATATACAAACAAAAATAAGAAAATAAACTGATACGTGAAATATGAAAAAAAAAAAAAATTAATCGACCGGTGAAGTTTTTGCTTCGTTTAAAAAGTGTATATAGATATATTTTTATTTAAACACACACACACACACACACACGCACACACACACACGCACACACACACACACACACACACACACACACACACACACACACACACACACACACACACAACCTATATATATATATATATAATTAATTTCATGTAATTAGAAAATCTATTATCCTTCAGTTAATATATATATATATATATATATATATATATATATATATATATAATGAATCAATTAGAATTTATTTCACTTATTCATTTATTATTCTACCAATCAACCCATTCATTCATTTGTTCATTCATTTATTTATTCAGTCATTCATTTTGATTAATGACAAATTTATTGTTATGGCGTTTTCTTTGTATTTAAAAAAATAGCGTTAAACTTTGATTGCTTTCCCGTACGAACAGCAACAATAGTAAATAACAAATAAATGATAAGAATTATAGCTACCGAACTTATACAAATAATAATAAAAAATAATTATGTTTATTTATTAGATTTGAATTCTATATTAAAATTAATAACTATATCAATTGCAAATATTAAATATCAAAATCCTACGTTAGAATTACTTTGAATGTTAATGAATTAATGCCAAATTACAATCGTTAATTTGCCTAAAAGGACAATTATATTTCCTATTTCAAATACTATAAAATGATGAATAATAAAATGAAAACTAAATTACTCATTAAAACTATTTTAATGCTAACATAACAGTATTTTAAAATCAGAATGAACAGATATAAAGATAAGCGTCTTTGACAGATTTATCGTGAGAATTTGAATTAATCATCAAATTACAGTTCGTATAAATATTTTTCAAAAATGAATAAAGCTATAACTGATAAAATTATCTCACTAATGGTAAGTCAAATTGATTATGCTTCTGAATTAAAATTGATTATAGCAATAAAATTAAAAACTTTATTAATTAAATATTGAAACGATATATTCATACACTTAATGAATCAATTATCAATTAAATATATATATCAAGATATATTTATACATTCAATGTAAAAATTGTTCAACATGAATGTTAAAATATACCAAATTACAAAAAATATTGATAGTGAAATTTAGTATTTCTATTAAAATAAAAATGAAATAAAATCACAGTGAATATTAAAATCCGTCAGGCTAAGTAACATTTTTATGTTTCATCGCAGCTTAAAAAAACACGTCAAGCGTCCTCGAATTTTCTTTTTTTTCATTCATTATTCATCATCATCATCATCGTCGTCATCATCATCATTTAATGTTCACTTTTATTTTCGGTTTCTTACAATCCTTCACCGGATCATTAACCAAGACCTAGCCAGAGGGAAGGTAGTGATTCTGTACATTCAATGTATTTGTTTTTATAGTCATTTTTAGGTAATCCTTTTCAGTCATATTGACAGTTTTAAGGTGCCACATTTTTTCAATATATTTCCAGGTCTTTTTTTTAATTTTCTAATATTATATTATTTTACTGGTATGTCATCTTTTGTATTTTCCATATTAGAAAGAGGGCATTTTTTTCTTTTATAGTCCTTAACCATTACGTCCAATCTATTGCACTTTATTATTTTATCAGTTTGGATAGCAGTGTCGCAGAGAATAGTTGCTCCTTTTGCTTCTGTTATTGGTTCTAGTTGATGTTAATAGCATTTTTTGCAATCCAATATTCCACAGGATTTAAATACTTCCCATTGAATGAATTATATCATGTCTTTCTTTTTATTGGTTTTAAGATTAACTAGTCAGACATTCAGAGGTCAACTGACTCAGTTTTTGTTAACGCCGTGTACATATCAAGTTTGATGTTCTTTTTTATAATTTCTGTTTGGTAGGCTCTGTTCTTGTGCTATTATTATCAACCCACCTGTCTATGCCTTCTGTCCAGTAGTAATTTACGAAACTATTTTGCTTCGATGAGGCACAAGACCGTTTTAATGGGACACCCAAATATACTGGAACTCACTCGTGAAGGTTTGCTAGTCTATCTTGTAAATCATTATACCACCAAAGACGCCCATCTACAATCCAGTATTTTTCAGTCAGTGATTACTATTTAATATATCTATATAAGAATTCTAAATGCTTTGTATGTATCGTCTATGTAGGGTTTTTTGTTTGCCGGTATTTTTTAAATTAAGTACTTTTGCTTCTTTATTTTTGCTTCCGTCGCTTTTATTTTTTTCTTTAATGTTTATTTCTTTCTATGTGAGTTCGAATTGCTTAACAAATCTGTTTATTTTTATTATAAATTAATTTTTTTTTCTTTTGCTTTTTGTGTGTCTTTACTAACTACAACATCCCATCTTTTGAAGTGACTAAATATTTCTTTAATTCTATTTTAGTTGTTTTATTGATCAATTTTAGTTGGACTAATCCTATTCCACTATTTTCTCCCTTGGTGTTAATACGTTTGAAATCTGCTCTTGGGGGATGCATTTTTATTCAGATTATTAGTTTCTTGATTTTAGCATCCAGCTTTTTTATTTCATTATTTTATTATTATATGAAAATTATAATTCATTTCTCTAATTGCCACGTTGCTGATTGCTACAAATTTATTTTTGCGTTCAGTTTTGTTCTTAATATGGTTTTCATTCACCTATAGAAGTCTTTTCTTGTTTCTTATTTATTTATTGTATGATTAGTTCCATAGGCTTCATTAATTCTTAAATATTCATAGTTCTTTATGTTCTAACTATTTTCCGCGTTTACAACTAGGGTGTCATTTTTGGATTCTACCCGTCAGCCTTTCTTACATGTGACTCTGGTACATCTTTAAAGAGAAAACTGAATCCCTATGTAATCAATAAATATTTTACAGTACTTAATAGAACCCCTATATCATCATCATTTTTGCATATAACCTTAAATCTTCCATTGAGAATTCGTGGTTTATTTCTAAGTCGTAGTTGTATATCATTAATCGATGTTTTCAAGTTCAGTGGAGAGAGTTATTGCAGCTATACAAAAAAAGGCGAGGAGAAAGCGAGTCTCCTTGGAAGATTCTATTGTTATTGTTGTTATTATTATTATTACTATTATTATAATTAATAATAATAATTGAATAAAAATAAAAATTCATCAAGTCTAATCTATTGTTAAATATCCTACTTCTCTTTTTTCTCTACGACTTTTTTCCGATTTGTGCGAGAAAGTCTTTGAAACTGTGTTAATATTATAATTAGTGGTAAAAATTTTCATGCCATCTTTTTCTTTAGATTAAAAATATTTACGAGGAATAGCCAATATGTTCTAATATTAGATAAAACAACTCTTCAACAAATAAACAATCACCGGCTGCTTTTGAAATTTTAGCTGGGAAATTATTCTCAAAATATACATTGAATTTCTGTTCAGATATTAAAAAAAGGTCAATGGATAACCATTTTTAAAATTCCTGCAGTGTTTATTTCTTTTATTTCTACCATTTTTTAAACAAAATAATATATAAATGAAAAAAAGAAAATTTCTAGTTGACTTGTGATTAGGCAAAGCGCTTATATACTTAGTTTCATTGCTATTCTAAAAAGAAAACATGAATATTTGTGTACGTGTTTGTGTGTATAAGTATATTCGAGTGCGTTTCTGTGCATGTATCTATGTGTATTATGTATTCATTTTAATCTCAATGAAGAAATGATGTGGAACCACTTAAGAGTCCATTTATGTTTCTTTGTTAAATTATTTTCGTTATTTTTTTTTTACTTTTCAAAGAGTGGCTTAAATACCACATATGATTTAACAAATTGAACGACTTTCGAATAAAAAAGGTACATAAAACTTTCATATAATTATATTTTTTTGACTTTTTGAAGTCATTTTTGTCTAATTGTGGAATATTACATAAAATAAATACAAATGATCCTAATTTTGAAAATATTTAAAAATACAAGAGTTTTTTGTTACACTGTTGGAGGATTTATCGCTCCTATATATATATTATTGTTTTCCAAGTGGAATATTATCGCGTCGACAAGAAAAACACAGAAAACTGGAGATTGGGAATTATAGCAGAGGGACAAACATTAGCAGTTGTAAAAATCCAAATAGTTTTATTCCTGTATACTGACTTTTACCATTGCTATTCATTATAGTAACCATGCTTCTCAGTTAAGTACTTAGTAAATGTACACAGGTTATATATATATGTAATATTACATAAAAAGATTTATCCCCAAGGTACATAGATGATATGAAGATATTTTGAAAAATGAAAAAGAATTATATTACCTGATGAAAGCAAAAAGAATATACAGTCCAGATATAGGAATAGAAATTGTCATTACAAATGTGTCATGCTCCTAATGATGATTGGGAAAAGAGAAAACAATGGAAAGAATAGAACTACCAAATCAGGAAAGCGTTTGAACTCTTGGAAAATAGTACAGCTACATAGGATTATTAGAAGCAGACACCACCAAACAAGATGAGATGAAGGAAGACATATGAAATTAATACATCAACAGGACGAGAAAGCATCGTGAAACCAACCGTTGCTGCAGAAACCTCGTCAAGGGAATAAAAACCTGGGCAGTCGTCCTTCTACGAAATTGGGACCATTCATAAAATTGATTAGGCAGGAACTTAGACATATTGACCAAAGGACAAGGAAGTTGATGATGATGCATAGTGCTTAGCATCTGAGAGATAGCATAGAAAGGCTGTATGTACCAAGGAAAAAAGTAAAAAAAATGCTGTGGTACATGAACCTAGCGCTGATACCAATTGTAATAAGTGCACTTAGAATGGCCCCGTGAAAACCCACCAGCTGTGGAAAACTCATGAGAAATAAAACAGCATCTTGAGATAAATCAAAAGATTTTGGCAAAAGAAGGAAGACTTAAAATATATGGAACCAAAGTCAAGTAATAAAAACAAAACTAGACATTTTATAAAAAGAAAAAAAAACAAAGAAAACTCAACCAACAAGTTGGTGGAGAATGCACGAGAATATACCAACGACTGGAATCAAGGGAAGAAAACAACAGAAAAGCCGAAAGGATAAAAAGTATTGAAAAAACTGACAAAGACTCAAAGAATGTCCTGATTCATAGATACACCTGGGTTCGCTCCGAACAACACAAAAAAATGTATCGAATAGGAAAACGTCTGTCCATGGTGGCATAAACGTTCTCTGGTTTAAAAAATTCACTTCTATCCTCGACTGTCTGGCCCTTGTAATGAATAGACGCTTAGAAAAAACAGATATACCTAACCAGAAAATACTTCCTGGATACACAAAGACTCACAAAAGTCCACCGCCTCTAACAACCATAGATATATAACCTATGATGGGAAAAATCATAGATAAAGGAGGCGATTTATTATTCGCACGTAAGCTGCAGATTGTTTACTGAAGACTAGAAATGATGCCCTAAGGGAACAAGTGACACAGGTGACTACTGTAAATTGTACACACTCTCAAGGAGAGTGAAACGAGATAGAAAAATGTAGACTTGGTGTGGGTTGAGTGCAAAAATACTCACGATATGATTCCACCAAGATGAATAATTGACTGACTCAAAATATAGAAGATGAAGCTATAAGCTCTTTACAGAAATCATGAAAAACAGAAAAGTGGATTTGACTGCAAGAGGAAAAACGTTTTCCTGAGGTGAAAATCCAGATAGGTATATTCCAGGGAGAAGAGCGATCACCATTACTAAGAAAATGCACAGGAAGCTACAATTTTACTAAATCGTAAGGAATGATTAACCTCCTAATGTACGTGAACGACATCAAACTGTTAGCCAAAAATGAAAAGGAATTGGAAAATCTAATACAAACAATAAAAATATATAGTAAAAATATAAGAATAACATTTGGCAAAGAAAAATGTACCATGCTAATAATGAAAAACGGAAAAATATAATTCTCGGATAGAATAGGACTACCAAAACAAGAAAAATCAGAACGCTCGGAGAAAACGAAACTTGCAATTACACGGCAATACTGGAAGCAGACGTCATTAAAGAAGTGGAGGTAAAAGAAAAAAGAAAAAGCGTATCACAGATGAACGAGAAAACTTATTGAAACCAAACTATGTAGCCGGAATCTCATAAAAATGATTAGGAACTGGGTTGCTCTTTTGTAAGATACTCAGGACCATTCTTTAAATGTACACGGAAAGAACATCAAAAATGGAATAGAGAGCTAATGACGATGCATAAATCTGAAAGACAGACTGCATGTGTCAAGAAAAGAGAAAGTAAGGCGACTCACCAGCATTGAAGACAGTGTGGATGAATCAATATGAAGAATCTAAGACTCCATAAAAACAGCTAAGGAAGACTTATTACAGCGGCCAGAAACAGAGTTGACGACATAAAGATCAACAAAACAGTAATAACTAGGAAACAGAAATGGGAAGAAAAACAACTGTATAGATATTTCAAGCGACAAATTGCCAAAGTCTCACACAAGTAGACCCATCTCTTCTAATAACACATGAAACCAACGCCATAAGGACAAATTGAGTTAAAACAAAAATAGATATGATTCAACAAAATAGCAAATTTAGCTTATGTGTTGATAGAGACGACTGCATTAATCACATAATAATCAAATGCAGCAAATTACCTCAAAAGAGGGATAAGACTAGATACGATTGGGTACAGAAGTTGATCCAACGGGAATTGAGCAAGAAACTGAAATTTGACGATACGACCATATGCAATATGCATAAAACAGAATCCGCCCGGAAGAATGATATACACAAAATTCTCGGAGATTTTAAGATACAAACAGATCAACTAATTCCGATCAGATGACCAGAACTAGTGATAGTATACAAAGAAAAAGAGAAATTTCCGAATAGTGAACTTTGCCGTCTCGGCAAACCACTGAGAGAAAGTCGAAAAAACGAAAGAAAAAAAAAAAGAAAAGAGATAAATACTTAAATCTTCCCAGAGAATTAAAAAAAAAATTATGGAACATGAAAGTTACAGTGACAACAATAGTTATGGGCCCGCTCGGAGAAATACTCAATGGCTTGTTAAAGGTACTAGAAGATTTAGATACCAGAGGAAGAGCGGTGTCTATCTGGACGACAGCATAGTAAAGATTAGCCAAAATACTGGAGACTAGTCCAGGGAAAACACATCTAGCGTTCGTGTGAAAAACTCGGGTAATCACTTCTAATACCAGTACAAAACAATGCTATAAGAACCAATTATATTAAATCTAAAATTGATAATATGCAACTGAATACCAAGCATAAGTTATGTAGAAGAAGAGGTGAAACGGTTACCACATATTAAGTTAATGTAGCTCACTACTACAAAAGTAATTAATAGAATGGGTGGGAAAGCTCATCCACTGGTAACTTTACAAGATATGAAAATGTGTTCATACTACCAAATACTATTAGCACCAACAAGAATACTTCCTTGATAATGAGACAATTAAAGATTTTAACATACAAACAGAACCCTCATTCCTGGCTAGAAGACTATACCTAAAGTTAATTAACAAGAAAAAACAACTTGCCCTCTGGTGGATGTTTCCGTTTTGGCAGACCACTTAGTGAAAATAAAAAGGAAAGCGAAAATATGAACAATTACATGGGCTTTGCAAGAGAACTAAAAAGCTATGAAACATGAAGGTGACGGTGATACCTATTATAATTGGTGCACTTGGAAAAAATCGCAAGTGGATTTAAAAATCAGAGTAAGAATCAGGAGCATCAAGACCTCATCATTGTTGAGATAAGCCAGAATACTAAGTAGAGTCCTGAAAATTTGAGGAGAGTTGCTGTCTTTTAGACTCCTTTGAAAGACCATAAGTCAACGCATATGTGAAAAAATCGCAAGGATAATAATAATAATAATAATAATAATAATAATAATAATAATAAATATTATTATTATTATTATTATTATTAGTCTCGCTGATTGACTCCTTCAGCTAACACACAATACTTCTGTCGCACTGCGTAAACCATTAGTCATTACTATTTCCCCAGGCATGATTTCTACTAAAATTACTAAAATTTAAAAAAAAACTACTATAAAGACTACAACGACTCATAATCATAAATATTATTTCTGATCATGATAATAATGAATGCTAATTGATTTTGTCGTTATTATTATTATTATTATTATTATTATTATTAGTAGTAGTAGTAGTAGTAGTAGTAGTAGTAGTAGTAGTTGTAGTAGTCGGGTCACAGTTGTAGTAGTTGTAGTAGTAGTAGTAGTAATTAAAATTACTGTTGTATTGTTAGTGGTAGTGATGGTAGTGAATAATGTTGAGCGATAATATCAGTGTATAGTAGCTGAAGCAGTTGATCGGCCGGACTGAATCTCAGATATTTATAACACTTCTGGAGTTGTAATAATGAACGCTTTCCCGCCTTGTCCGTCGTTTCTAATTGTATTTAATGTACTTGCGTTTGTTTCCTCTGTCTAACCTCTTGTTTCCCGCGGCGGCCCTCCTCCTGTGCGAAAATATCGCATTTTAGCTGGACATTTAAGAGCAACGTCGGGGGGCAGTGCCAACCACCTGGTCATTCAATGTGATACCATATTAGTTGCGATGATGGAAAGAGGGTCAGGGACATCCTCTATTATTCTGCTGGACCATACACCTGAGGGAAACTAGGGATAGGGGTCAAAAACCAACGTTGGTTGTAGTAGGCGAAAGAGAAATGTTGAACATGGGTGTTAGGGAAAAAGAAAAGTGTCAGGTTGCGAATGTAACCTATTAGTGAGGTCAGGGGATGGGCAGATGGATTGAGTTGGTCAGTATTTCGAGAAGCCCGACAGTGGCAAGGCCAGAAAATGTCATTAGAAGAGCGTCCAGACAAAAATGAACGGAAAAGAAAGGCATTTGGTCAGCGTGCGATGCATCAATAAGATAGATAGATAGTGTGTGTGTGTGTGTGTGTCAGAGAGAGAGAGAGAGAGAGAGAGAGAGAGAGAGAATGTTAAAAACAACGCCGAGCGCAACTCGAGTTAATTGGTAACCCTTCCGTCTATAATAGACGCCTACTAACACGAACCCTTTCTTTTTCTAGACTTATCTCTACTCATAACGCCGGAGATGCTGGATAACAGTTAGAGCCCATAACATTTGGGAGTAGGATGACCTTTGTTCATCTTGATATTAACAAGGCGAGTGGGGCGAGACCATTGGACTGGTGAATCAGACAGAGGCAGGAAACGAAAACAGAAAGGTGAGATTCAAACTCGTTAATTGGAACAGTGCAGTCATGTTGTCATTAGAACACACTTCCTAATGCCACCAATTCCAGATGGCACTGCTAGTCAGCAAAATAATAGAATTTGTGTTGGCAAATGTCCATGTTGTATACAACTATAATTTTATTTACTCTCAACACTCTGTATTGATTGGTGGAGTGAAAAGTGGGATTCAAGATACTGCCATGACCACTGTGTTAAAATAGGAACTTTATGAGTAAAATGGATGCAATAATTTAATAATTATACCAAACAGTTTACGATTAACTATGATTGTCTATTTATTACTCATTATTTTCTCAAAATTACAGTGCGTTTCTAAAAGCTTTTATTCTTTGATTAAAAGCCTTCCTCCTTACATTCCTTCAGGTCTGAAGATTTTATAAGTGAAGGTATTGTGGCCCGTTTATTAAATCATCATGGCATAAGGCCAGCTGAGGAGGAGTGATATTGCAGAAATAAACTTTGTGAATTTGACTCCAATTAACGTTTCTATTTTGAAAAAAAAATAGTTTATGGTTTGGATTGTTTTCTTTGTTTAATGGCATATCAACATTCATGGGGTATTTAATGCAGAATCCATTCTCCATGAAGAACAGTTGTGGTACTATTTAACCAATTGGTGGGAGAATAAGAGGGTCCATACTTTTCCCAAAGGTATATGCCCGAAAGTGAACGTAATAGCACGACCGGACTTCGAACTCGCTTACTCCGCAGTCCATCGCTTTAACCCTTACACCACGAGGACACCCAGCTGGCTAGTTCATATTCAAATTATCATACTATGTATATATAATCCTGTTAACAAGTATTACAAGGAATTTATAATAATGGTTGAAACTAGTCATTTTAAAGGAATATTTTGCTTTCATTTTGTGGTCTGCTGAAGATTATTCTTCTTTTGAAGAATACCAGGTCACATCAGTGACTGGAGCACAAATATTAATCAACCTCTATGCTTGGTATAGCCACAGTATACGATGTAAGAACAAAAATCAAATACAAATCCAAATATACAAAGGACTCAGATGACAGATCTGAAAATCATGATCGGCAGTTGCTCCGTAAATAGCTACCAAGAGGGTCCAATAACAATCCTGCAAATTTTAGCAGCTTTAAATTCAGGCACACAAATGAAGATTAAATCAACAAATGAAGACCGCACCAACAAATTCATCTTAAAGAAAACAAAAGAAAATACGAACTAGAGTAGACAATTAAAAATAGTCTCTATTATTTTAGAAGCAACTATGTTCAAAGGGGTTAAAAAGAAAATAATGATCGATTGTTGGAAATAATTTGTAGAAATGTATGGAAAAGTAAGTCGTGAAGAATATGCTACAAAAAAAAATCCATAAACGAACTGAATGATAAAATATTGAAAGCTAAAATACCAGGAAACTGAATACTACAACATCAATGTTAACACAAGATTAGATACAAAAAATATCGACGAAAAAATCATGACCGAAGAGAAGATTATATTAGCATCTTTAGGAAACTGGAGTGGGAAAAAGTCAAGAGAGAAACAGAAAAAATATCTCGACGAACTACATCAGCAAACTAAATGATCTAATTTCTACAGGTGCAACAACTTCGATAAAATTGGTATTCATCTAAGGAATCCGATCAAAAATACAAAACCTGGATGAGAAACGAAGCCAGACAGACAAATTAAGGAAGTAAAAATACCCAAGAACATAAGGGATTGAAAAGACAGAAAAAGTTAACAGCACGAAAACTTCGAAATACAATTGGAATAAATAAATAAATAAAAATGGTGAAAAAAAGAAGAATAAAAAATATCAGGATAGGGTAAATCAACATAAGTAAAACAGGAAATTCTAAAATAACGAAAAATATTCTACCAACAAATCGGTGCACAAAGAACAAGGAGAAATGAATACTCGAAAGCAAAGGAAACAAAGAAAATTAAAAAAAAAAGAAAAGATATGAAAAAAAAAACATTAGTAAAAGGCCGAATGGATAAACATCATGATGAAAAAAGGACTACGGGGATTTAAAGAATTGACAGAGACATGCATATATTTAGAATCAGTCAGAAAAACATGCGAGAAAGTACAAAGGAAAACAACAAGTCATAATAACAGACTATTCATCTGGTTTTAAAAATTTAGGTCCATCAACAACTAATCGGCTAAGCAACTGAGTAAATGCCAGCAAGAAGCAATCATATCCAAACGTATGACAAAGGGAAACTACCCTGATTTAGAAATTCCTTGGAAAAATGAACTATAGACTGAAAACATGTTTACCTTTCATGGGGAAAATAATATCTGCACAGCTAAGATAAGAAAATGTAAGTCACTTGAATGTTGTAGACTATTTCTAGCAAAACAGAGAGGATACAGTAAGGGAACAAGAGGACCAGATGACCTATTACACACAGAACAACACATCCGGAAGGAGGTCAAAACATGGCATGGATTGACAATAAAAGGTCTCATAAAAGTTAGACCAGAGAATTCTAAAAATGTTCCAAATATCCGACAAAGTCATAAACTTCATCACGAAAGATTTGGAAAATTCCAAACTGAAATTAGCCGCTCGTCAATCGTAACAATTGAAAATCCCTAGAGGCATCTTGAAAAGAAATTCAGTCTCGCCATTGGTATTTATTAAAACAATGCTGCTGCTCAATTATATTCTTTGGAAGTTAACAAAAGGATAAAAATTCATAAACTCACAGAAAAGTTAAACGATTTCGTGAAAATAGATTATATCCAGCTATTTCCTAAAAAGGAAAAAGAACTGGAGATTTTGAAAGAAGCTTACAGAATAAACAGTAAAAAATATCAGAATAGAATTCAGCACAGAAAAATGAGCTGTGTTGATAGGAAAAAGTGGGAAAATCGTAAAACAAAATTAGCTGGCATATCAGGGACACATTAGAACACTTGCAGAGAATGAAAATTACAAGTATTTGGGAATATTGGAAATGGATCCCATCATACAGAGACGAAAGAAAAACTATAAGAAAAGAGAAAAGCACACGAACAAGAAAACCTCTCGAAACCATGCTCTTCAGCATAAATATTTTCAAAGATATGAACACCTTTGACGTCCCCAGTGTAAAACACATGTAACTATTTTAAAAACGGTTAAAGGGGTAACTTAGTTAAATTGACGGAAGTCAAGTAAATTGGTAAGATTACAAAACTCGAAAGCTTATATAGATAAGACGATATGAGTCAGGCAAATGAGGAAGAGGACTGGAAATTACTAAGAGATTGCATTGATATGTCAATACAATGACTCAAGTAATACAATAAAAAAGCAAAGAAAGACTAATTAGTACAAACAGTAACAACAATAGCTGCATAAAGGCAAACAGAAAAATTACAAAAACAAAAAGAAAAACAAATTGGAAGAAAAAAAACTGCATGGATACTTTAAGTGATGAATGAGGCAGATTACAAAGGAGACGACTTGTACTTGATTTTATCTAATTGCAGCACTGAATAATTTTATAAGGATTAATTATATTTAAGTGAAAATTGATATATCATAATTGCTATTTTGTGGTGAATTAGGTTGAGACACAGATGAATCGATTCATCCTATGATAAACGATTAAAGCAAACTAGTATTAAAAATAGTAAGAGACTAGGCAGTACTGTGTGGTAAAGTTGATCCAGTAGGAATTGTACCAGTGTTTAGAATCTGATCATAGTAACAATTGTTATAGATAAAAACCAAAATCTGTCCTAGAAAATGCGATTCTAAGATACAAACGGATGACATGATTCAAAGCAAAAGAAAAGACCTAGTGTTAATAAAAACAGGGGAAAAAAAGAAACTTCCTCTCCTGTGGATTTTGATATTCCAGCAAATCATAAGGAGAAAAGAAACAATAGCGGATTTATAGACAAACATATGGATCTTGTAAGAGAAGTAAAAATTGTAGATTATGAGTGTTGATAGCAATTTTAGATGGTGCGCATGAATCAAAACTGGAGGATTAGAAATCAGAAAAATGGAGACCATTTAGACTACAGGATTGGGAAGAAGAAGAAGAAGAAGAAGAAGAAGAAGAAGAAGAAGAAGAAGAAGAAGAAGAAGAATGTTGAGTGACTAGATTATTATTTATATTCATTAAGCAAAATTTAGTCTGGTTCAAAAGTATGTCGCAAAATATCCAATTCAGAGAGTTGTAACATTAGCTTGCTAAGAAAAACCAAATCAACTACCACCTCGATTATAATAATAATAATAATAATTATTATTATTATTATTATTATTATTATTATTATTATTATTATTATTGGTTGTAGTAGTATTCCTTGTGCGTCACTTTACACCCGTAATAGGTGTAGTTCTCACAAGAGTTCACGTGACGGCAAATCCCCTTTGTTCACTTGAAGTAGTCTTGACGTTTTTTTCAATGCTGCTCTCTGGACAGTCACAATTCTTACTTGGATTTTTAGTTTAGTCATTATTGTTTTTAGGATCATAGAATTTATTCGCGTGTTGAAACAATGATTGGTATTACTCTCATATATATTATATACATTTTTAACTGGGAAGGTCAAGATATTTCCGGACTCTTCACTTCCTTTCTTTTTTTTTAACACGATGATCTGCTAGAACAGAAAAGTCTTCTTGCTAACACCATTTTTTCTTCTTGCTTTATACAACTAGATCTGGTCTTCTGGTTGAGAATATGTGCTAAATTTTAATTTCCAAGTCTCATCCTTCTTTTTTGGTCTTATTTTCTCGATCTGTGCTATGGTTTTTGCCTCTACCATTTGTCAATATGGTCAATTTTTCTTACTTGCATAATACCAAGTGGTTTAACGTTCCAACCCATTCATGTCTGCTGTTATAGTCCTTTCTTTACTCTCACTCTCTATATATCCTAATCTTTCAATTCTCTTGCATCTAATCTATTCTAAGTTTTGCCTTATTATTTCGGGGTTATTCTGGGCTGCTACTTATAAGGATTACACTTTTTAGATTTTCTGTTAGAAACTATACAACGACCATCTCTTATGCAATGTATTTAGTTCATATTCTGAAAAACCCGTATGGTTTTTGTCTTACCATTTTTTTTTCGTTGTTTTGTAAAATACTTTGTACTTTTTTAGATTCTTTTGCGTGGGTATATTTGTTTTTGCTATTATTGTCAGCTATAATTAATCCTTTTTTTTACATTTATATGCATATTATTCGAATTCTTGAGTTGCCGCGACTACAAGTTCCTGATTGTCACAATTGTCTAGCCACATAATCCCTTAGATATAAGAACTTGTCCATCATCGTCAATTTTCTACTGTTGTCCATGTTTCCGAGCTGTTCTCGTATCCAATTCCGGAAGAGTACAGACAATTTTGCCAAATTGACTGCCCTTGTATTTATTCCTTTTATTAAATACCTACAGCAAAGTTTGGTTTCTCGTATTTTCCTTGTCCTTCAGACCTATCATATTTTATTGTATTTTTTCCTTATTTTGTATTCGTCATGGTATTTGCTTCTAAAACCTCCAAGTAAATGTTGTTTTCTTTTTCTCCAAGCGGCTTAATACATTTTCTTATTGGGTAGTTCTATTCTTTATATTTCTTTTCATTGCACTCCCTACCAATTCTTCAATTCCAAATTTTCTATGGATAAAAGTTAAATTTGTATTAGTGTATCGAGTTCATTTTTATTTTTGCTAAAATTGTTTTACATCATACATATAGATAAAGTGGTTTCTTTTTTCTAGTGATGTGAATTTATATACTCCTTCGCATTCATATAGAATGGAATTAAAAGTTAAAATCGCCAGGACAAATAAAAAATTTGAATAAGTAACAACCTTGGAAGATATTTATTTCAACATTGCATTCTACTATGCGAATAGATATCATTTCTATTATTTGATACCGCGTGAGGTTTTCCCATCCGGTAACGCTGGGGATCTTTCATTGGAATCTGAGTGACAGCAATTCTTATAAGGTCTCCTGGATGCTTCTGAGTAATGTGACTAATCGAAAAAATGCTGTATTCTAAATAGTCTCGAACCTTCCTCTGATTTCAAGATCTTCCAGTTTTTATTGTACGTCTTTTTGGATCGTTCCAAGAGCACGCATTAAAATTAGTATCATCTTAACTCTCGTATTCCTGAGTTTTTAGTTCTCTGGCAATGTCCAATTATTATCGTTATTATTATTTTCCTCTTTTGAGAGTTTTTCACACCAGCGTTGCCAATAGTTTCTCACAGGAGTTTGAAAGACTGCAAGTTTCCTCAAGTCACCAGGACTCTTCTCGTTATTCTCGTTGATCTTAATAATACTGTATTTGGATGGTCTTTACTCATCCTCTTATTTCCAATTCGTCCAGTCCTTCTACTGATACGTTAGTGACAGTAACAGGAGCACCAATTATAATTGGTATCACTGTGACTTTCATATTACACAGTTTGTTTTTAGTTTCCTTGCAAGGTCCGAGTACTTTTCGGTTTATTTCAATTTTACTCTGTGGTCTACCACGACAGTAAGTTCCACAATTCAGCAAATTCTCTTTTTTTTTATCACTACGACTGATTTGTGCGTCTCATTCTCTGGAACGGATTCTTGATTATGTATATACCATTTGTTCATTCGGTCAAATTTGAACTTCTTGCACAAATCTCAGTGGATCTTTCCCACTCCGTCAGGCTTAGTCTTATACTCTTTTTGCGCTGATTTGCAGCATTTGATTATTATATGATTGATTTAACTCCCTGTGAGTTCTTCCTACCAGCGTTAACAGGTGGTATTTTCCTGAAGTGTGAGTGGCAGCAAATCTTCTCGGGACTCCAGGACTTTTCTAAGTACACCAGCGATCGGAACAATGCCATTGAATGGATATTCTCGATTCGTCCTCCAACTTTCAGCTCTTCCTTCCCTCTTTCGTATCCTATGGGGACCGTTCCAAAAGCACTAATCACAATTGATATGGCGGTTATCCTCAGTGCACCTATCCCAATTATTATCACTCTCATCCCCAGTTTTCTGTCAAGGAATTAGTACTTGTCTTTTTCTTTTTTTAGCTTTCTTTGATTCTCACTCTAGGGACTCAAGGGACGGCAAAATTCACTTGATAGCAAGAACTTCTTTTACTTTTTTTTTTTCTTTTACTAAGTCTCTCTGCCGGGATCAGGTGATTTGTATTTATCTCAAAATTCCTGATAATCTTTGCGTCTCATTCTTTAGGGCATGCTAGTATTTTGGTTGGTTCATATACTATTGCGTGGTATGATCAAATTTTAATATCCTACTCAATTCCAGCCAGCTTTCTAACTGTATAATATGACGTCCTATGTATCAAAATCACATTGTAATCAGTCGCGTATAAATAAAGGGATATGCTCAATAAATATCAATAAGTAACTATTACACTCGTAATTAATTAAATTATTTAGCAGATTATATACTTATGCTTTTAATCTATTCGGTAGCAAATATTAAAACAAATGTAGATTTCATTTTCATGTGAGACAAGTAGCCATTGAAACGTTTTGAATAAGATGATATCTACTTTCTGAGAAATTAGCGCATTATCAAAGTGAAAATGACCATTGTCACACTATAATTACCATGATGCAAATTGCACTGAAAATACTTTATTTTCTGAGTATTTTAATGACACTATACTTTCGAAAATAATTTCCCTTTATGTTGAGACATAGCAACATAAAATATTTGGCACATTATAATATAAATCATTATTGTTAGTTGAGACGTCATACCAATTTTAAAGGAAATGTAATTTTCAAAAGATTGTGATTGAAAAATTTGCATTGATAAGTAACTGAAAGATTTTTAGAAGAGTAGAAAAATCATCAGCAAAAACTTGGACAATTAAAACAACTACTCCAACCACAACTACTCCAACCACAACTACTCCAACCAGCCATTTATGAATTCTTTTGATTGCTTTGTTTTTACTTATTGTATTTATTTTACGATATGTTGTCAGAATAAAGAATTAAAAATTAATCAAACATTTTTTTTTCTGTTTAGTTTCGTTTCTTATTGCAAAATGTTCCTCTTTTAGTGACATTTACATTTTTCGTCGCCATTCTGAAATAACATGAAGTCAGACGTAGATTTCAGAGAAATTTTTCTTCACAGCAAGAAACGAATTGTGATTTTCATTAAATCTATTCATATATTGAACTTACTAAAGCGAATTTCGGACGCTTACATTAACTTTATTATAAGCAATACAAGAAATAAAAAAAAAACATCTCATATTATATACTTATTTATCTATACTATACGTACTTTCATTTTTATGCATGAAAGATGATACATAAGCATACTCCTCATCGGTCATTATATATATATATATATATATATATATATATATATATATGTGTGTGTGTGTGTGTGTGTGTTTGTGTGTGTGTGTGTGTGTGTGTGTGTGTATGAAAAATAAAACTGCAGTGACTTGAATATCCTTTTTTCAGTTTACTCTAAATTAGAGGTACTAGTAATTTGGGTGGATTAAAATAAACGATCCCTCTCTAGTAAAAATAGAAGCAGGTAAAACAAAAAAAGAGTTTATTAACACCAGTCATACCGCATATTGGTTGGTTGGGTTGCGGACTTTTCATCATCTCAACTCTTATTTTATGTCGATTTTAGGCTTTTGAGTTAAATAGTTGTAAAAGTAAAAGGCACAGAAAAGTTATAAATTTTTACAATTAATGAGAACTTTATTTGTGAATTGTGGGTGGCGTAATTAGCGTTTTTAACATCGAAGAAAATATTCTTATTTATTTTTGCTCGCAGTTATATGGTATCATGTAACCATAAGAAGCTATTCTTGAGGCCATAATTTCCAAACGGTCATATGGTTTCAAGTATTCTTGTCTCTCACTAATGATATATAAATATATATATATATATATGTGTGTGTGTGTGTGTGTGTGTGTGTGTGCGTGTGTGTGTGTGTGTACACGTTTATTTTTATTTATTGTTATTTACACGTTAGGAGTGAGATGGTTTCAAGGTCATCATTTTGAGTACACACTGACCTTCCTAATTTACTACCTGCCGTCTGGGGCGCCACATTATAGGGGGAATGCTGACGGGGGCCGAGGCATTTTTGTGCTCGCTAGGCATGTCTGAGCAACGGTCTTGCGCCTGGACCCATCGAAAACTAGGCCTTGTGCCACTTTCGTCCAGTCGGTGGGACAAACGACGAATGCTGACTTTTCTCATGAAGAAATGTGGGCCTTTCTCTTTTACATTTTCGAAAAGATCCCACATACGATTCCGGCAATAGAATCACTGGCTAAGTGTCGGTCATCTCACCCTTCACTATAAAGAGTGTCTGTAATACTGCGAAGTCTGGCAGCTATTTTTATCAGAGTACTAAAGAATGTATGATCATTGTATAGCCACACCACATTATGAAACACTCTCTACCCTCCTTGCATGTATACGATCGTACTTGTATTGAATGCAACCTTTTGTTACATTATTCCCTGTCCCTTGAACCCACTGATGTAATTCAGGAAGACTTTGAAGTGGAGTTACTGAACAATTGAGGCATTGTCTCACAACGTTCCATACATATTCAATGATGCAAAAATATTGTTCCGGGAAAGATGCCGAATATCTTGTCAGACATGTTGAGTGGACGCTGAAAGAGGTCATTTCATACCTGTTCTTGACCATTGAACAGATTGATGTTCTAGACATACATGTAGCTGTACAACGGTCCTTAAAAGAACAAGGGACCGAAAGTTGTAACATGGAAACTTCACTATTATTTCAGCTGTTGCGTTAGGGCCTCATCAGTGAATACATTCTGGAAAAAGACATTTCTATGTTTACACTGCATTCACAAATTATCGCTTTTCAGGGATTTAAGCAGATTTTGCCTTTATATTATACAGTTCGTCATTCAATCATTTTGACCCAATTGAAACACTAATAGAAAATTGCACGACGGTTTTATAGGAAGAATGAATAATAGCTCACTTGTTAGCTTTCCTGAGGCAGCTAAATGATACCTAATGTGCTTACTTTAACTCTGCCTTGATGATATTGTAAGGGTTTTGCTTCGCCCCAATTAAAATAAGTTTATTTCAACAATTGATTGTTGTAAATGGCCGTCTGCAACTTAGTCTATGTTCATAGGAATTTTCATTTAACCAGTATTGCCAACATGTTAGAACCAGCGACGAGCACATGATGCAGAATACTCCACCGAAATGATAATATATCATCTTTGACATATATGAATAATGTTATACTCTAACGTTCGAACATCGATCCCCAGGAAACGAAAATGGCAAACCTCCAGATAGTATAAATAGAGGTACCATGCTATAAGAGGGAAAATTACTTCAGTGATTCTGCCAGACCTCAAAACACTGAGCCGTGATACAGGTCTGGTATGTGTTGGCCTTTGTGGCTGTCGGTAGAGTTTTCCTGACATGGATGCCGGGGAATCCCTGCATTCTCGTCCCGTAAACTGACACATCTTGGGTCTCTGGGTGGGGGCCGTTCCCTAGGTTCTCACCTGCTCCATCTGGGCACGTTTTATCACCTAGGGCCTCGGGCGCTCTTTTTAGGGGTATATCGATGGGGTCCAAGACACTTTTGTAGCTGCATGGCGTATCTTGGCAACGGCCCTGAAACCTTTTCCCACCATTAAAAGACCATGTGTCACCCTTTAGCATGGTGGGATCCCGAAGAAATACTAGGACTCCAATCATAGCTTGGACGGAACATTTTGCTTCAAAGCGACTTGTTCGAGGTAAGACAGTATATAGTGTTATGTATATTAAACTCTTCTTTCTCTCATTTTTTGTTTAATGCATTATTTTCGGTTGGAATGAAATGTTTATGTTAATCTTAAGTTGTCTCTTTCTTCGTCACATTATATAAATTTGAGTGTAACAAAAATCTCAAAGAACCATAACTTGATGCCTGTTAAACAGTTTTAAGATAAAGAAATATGGAACACATAGTGGTCTTCGTGGCATGAAGCCTACTAGTAATATACTCTTTTATAACAATGATACATCACAGCATAAATAGACTTCTAAAGCTTAGAAATTGACTGTGCACTTGTGTGAGTAGTCAAACGTCAAAAAAATGAATGATTCCAATATCTTAGAATATCTACTATCACCATAAACCATATAAATTTCTCTGGAAAAAAATATATATATATATAACACGTGAATATGGTTACACCTTTAACAGACAGCATCAATAAAAATAAAACGGTGAGTATTTTGTGTAAGATCTTCCACAGGAAGTGAAAAATTGTTAGCAAAATCTTGACATAATTGCTATATTTTCTTCAATGTCAAAAGAAACGAATCAAAACAAAAAAATTTAATACAAACAAACAAAAAGGATCAAACCGTGAAAGGGAGGATTGATACATTAAAAATCTTTCCGCCAATATTCAGAGGTAAAAATATTTTACAAAAAATAAGACAAAACAAAACAAAAAAAAGACAAAAAAAAAAAAAATCCTGAACGTAACAAAAACGAAAAAAAACAAAAAGTCTCCTTTTTAGCATAAGTACAATACATTTAATAAAATCCGATCATTAGTTGTTTGAGATTTCAGAAATCGACGTTTTTTTGTTGTCTATGTAATGACTAAATATTTTTCTTTTTTTATTGAGCATTATACGATATTTTCGGAATCTTTCTTCTAAAAAAAAATTGCAACATTTGAACCTGTATAATGATTATTTGTTCTTTTCATCTTTGGTAGATTTCAAATAACTTCTTCATATAACCTGTCATGAGATTTTACGCCAAAAACTGTATGAAAAGCTACGTCGTTTTAAGGGTCATAAGGCGTAAACATACAAGTAGAACTTTACTCTACTTTTCCCCGGTGGTACTAACATTTTCTAAACAGATTTGTAACCGTCAAAACTGTATTTATAAGATAGCATTCAAACATTTTTCCGAGTAAATGTGGTGAACTCTAAAATACGTTATTTAGAAATGTATCAAACAAGAAAAATACTGTCAAATCATTGATAACTCTAGTCTCAGGAAAGTTTACATTAAATCAATATTTTTTCAGGTTTCTAAAGTTTAACGCGAACCTCATTCCTTCTTGGAATATGAATAGCTCACGCAATACAAATAAATGGATACTCAAATAAGACTATCGATTGAGAAAATCATTTCCGCAGAATAATAATATTATGATGTTTAAAATGTTGGCACATATCAAATATTTCATCATGAAATATCAATTAACGTAGATTCTGTACCATTCGGCATATATTTATTAAATTTCGACCCTCTGAAATAAGTCGGCCATTTTGTAAAGCACGGTATCAATATCTCATCGACTGAAAATGATGTCATCATACACATAAGTAAGCTTTTGAAAGTTTATCAGCTGCATAAAAATCTGATCTCTGATAAAATAAAACAAGAATTCTTCTCGGACAATGGCTTTGGCATTAAATAACCTGCAGAGGTTGATATGCCATTAAACAAAGAAACCAACCAACCTCTTCGAAGCTGTAGCTGTGTAAGTACCAATGTAGGGTAGCTTCACTGGGATTCTAAAGAAACACTACTTGAAAAGGCTAGATAGGCCCTATGCAGGTATCTTTGGTGCTGTTTTAAACAAATCCTGGAAGCAGCAACCTACAAAATATCATTTGTGGAGCCAATTCTCGTAAAACCATTCAAGTTAAAAGAGGATGACGTAATACTGTGGGAAAATAACGACAAACTCTCTAGCGACAGTTTTCTATGGACTCCTACACATGAACACCTCAGGGTTGGCCGATTTAGAAAATTCATCAGCATTTGATTATGACTATATTGGATAACACTGGTATATATATATATATATATATATATATATATATATATTGTTTTTAAACAAAACGAAAACAATCAAACAAAAGCTAGAGAATAGGTTTTTTTTCAGAATTTTTTCCCTTCATGTTTTTTTGTTTTCTAACAAAAGTTATCTTAATCATGAAAAAAAAATTGTGGCTCTTCCAAAAGACGACAAATCAAACACGCATGAAATTCATAGAATAATGCGTTATGTTTTGGAAGAAGCAAGATTTAGTCAAAATATATATTTACAAATGGGCTAAAAAAAGTTAGCTACTAAAAGCTTGAGTCGAAAATCCAGTGTATGAAGAAAAATAAATGCTGACACTCTGAAGTGGTCTGTAAAAAGAGGTCATGCTGACAGTCTTCTGGGACATGAAATGACACTTGACTATTTATTTCCATGAAAAATCTTCAACTGTAAACAGTGTTTCCAAGTGACAACTACTTAGGCAATATTCACCTTATTAAGTAAATTATATATATATTTTTTTCTTAAATAATATATATATATATATATATATATATATATATATATATATATATATATATTTCTTAAAGAAAAAACAAAAACCGGTCACATTAGTATCATAAATTTATTTCCATCCTGTTATGGGTTTTGATATAAATCAAAAACACAACAAACAAACAAACAAACAAACAGGATTTCTTCATATCTAATCGACAAAATGATTCAGTGAATTATAAATTAATTTCCCTTTATTTCCATCTCCGGTTTAACTGGACCGAATAATACCTATATATATATATATATATATATATATATGAAATATTTTTACTCTGCTGACAGGATCAATATAAAAATACCCTATTATCATATTTATTAATAATCCACAGAAACTCTATGTAACGTTAGAAACAATATAATACATTTGCCCCTTTACTTACTATTATTATATTAGTTATTGCGATTTTTCTCACCAGTTTGAGCCGGAGGGATTTCATTAGAGTTTGAGTAACATCAAGTCTTCTCCGGTGACAAGGACTCTTCTCAGTATTCTGGCCGATCTTAACAATGGTGCAGTCTGAATGGTCTCGATTCTTCCTCCGATTTCCAACTTGGCATTAGAGTCACCCACATATTCAATAGCTTCTTTAGTTCTTGGGCAGCTATTATTATTATTATTATTATTATTATTATTATTAGAGTTTGTCATATCAGCGTTAGCTGATGGTCGTTCACTGGAGGTTGAGTGACAGAAAATCTCATCAAGTCTCCAGGACTCTTCTCAGTATTCTGGCCATTCTCAATAATGCTGTAGTTTGGATGGTCTCCTCTCATCTGTCAACTTCGAAGTCCTCCGGTCCCTTTAGTAATGCTTTAGTTGCCCTAACAAAGGCACCAATTACGATTGGTATAATTGTCACCTGCATGTTCCTCAGTTTTTTCAATTCCCAAGAAAGGCCGAGGTACTTTTCCTTCTTTTCACATTCTTTCAGTTTTATTCTGTGGTCAGTCGGGACAGCAAAGTCGACAATTTTACAATTTCACTTTTTATTTTGTTGATTATTACTTGGTCTGGTCTTCTGCCCGAGATTCTGTGATCTGTCTGTATGTCAATGTCCTATAAGAGTTTATGTGTATTATTTTCTAATGTTGTATTTTGACCTTCGACCCGGCCAAAATATGCCATTCCAAAGTGATGCACCGGAAGGAAGTGACACATCCCAATGGCCAGTAATCGAAAGAAATCGCGTAGGCGGGTTTTGGCTGATGAAATGGGACACGGTAAAAAAAAAAAAACTCCCATGGTACACTCATAGACTGATGCACCGGAAGAGAGTGACCTGTGAACTGCATGACAGTTATTTCCGCTTGATGAAGATCAAACATCCCATTCCAAAGATCGAGTAGGCGATTGAGTGGGCGTTGAACTATTATATAACTCAGTCAAGATAGTTGGAGACAATTGGAGATAAGTTGCTGATAAGATGTGGTAGGGAAAGCCACGCCAGGCCGAAGGGGCTCGGGGTCCCCGATTGATTTGGGGTCCAGAGAAGTTGCTGATAAGATGTGGTAGAGAAAGCCAGCACTCAACAGAAAGCTGAGCCCCTGGGCCTCCGGTTGAGCAGCCCTGGAGAACAAGAAAGACACAACGCTGACGGCCATAAGAGTGGGGGTCAAAATATTGCAGTTTATGTTCGGTCTCCAACTCCCTCTCAAACGCAAACCTTGAATAACCTTTTCGAAGCCATAAAGTGAGAGGTACATATATTTAACTAAAGGAGGCTTTTCTCGTCCTTTTATCAATGTGTCGTCGTTATTCATTGCGTCAGTATGTATATAACACTAAGACAGGTTCTGGGTTGTGCATATACCATTTGTTGGTATGGTCAAATTTAAATTTTTTGCACATCTCCCAGTAGATTACCTTGCCGACTCAATCGCATCTAGTCTTATATTCCTCCGGCGCTAATTTGCTGCATTCGTTTATTATGTGATTGATGGTTTCCTCTCTGTCACCGCATAGCCTACATTTGCTATTTTGTTGCGTTTTATCTATTCTCGCTTTGATATGATTGGTTCTTATGGCATTGGCCTGTGCTGCTATTAGGAGGGATTCCGTTTCTCTCTTAAGGGTTCATTTTCTTAGCCAGGTCCAGGTTATCTGGTGTGAGATGTTGTTTATTAGACGTTTAAAGCGGCCATAGAGTTGTTTTCCTTCCCATTTTTGTTTCCTAGTTGTTGTCATTCTTTCGTTTATCGTGTTGTCCGTAGCGTTTCTGTAGTAATTAGTCCCCGTTCGTGTTTTTCTATGTAGTCTTCGAGTCATTGTATGGATGCGTCAACGGTAGATACATATAGTCTGTCAACGTCGTTTCTGGGATGTAATGCCTTATACATAGTCATTAGTTTTCTTGTTCTTTGGTCCATTTGTTTAAGTTCCTCTCGGGAAGAAGAGGATGTTGCAGTAGTGTTAGCAGTATTGGGATTTTACACCAGTTTTGACTGATGGTCTTTCCCTGGAGTGAGTAAGAGTAAGTTTACTCAGTCCTCCAAGATTCTTCTGAGTATTCAAATCGATTTACACATGCTCTGGCCTGGTTGGTCTGGATTCTTCCTCATATCTCCAATTCCTCCAGTCTTTTTCTTTACCGTTTTGAGACTATTCCATGTGCACCAACTACAACTGCTATTACCGCCACCCCCATGTTTCCACTTTTTTTTCCTTTAGAATTAAGTAAATAAGCTTAAGAGAAAATGTAATGACAAATTCAAAATGCAAATAAATTTTTGAAAGAGAAAACGACACGTAGTACTACAAACAGGAAAATATTGATACTAGGTTGGGCTGATTGATTTTTCACAGAAAAGTTCATATGATGACGTTATGTCTACTGTTTAAGCGTTTTAAAAACCTCTTTTGGTGATATTGTCGTAGAGCCGTGATTCAACTCTACATATACATATATATGCGGAAACATGATCAACAATAATAACGAACGAACACACTTCTTTAGAAAAAATATACCTCTCACATTTTATTCTCGAAAGGGTTGCGAAAGGGTTGTGTGTGAGAGGTGAGTTGGAGACGGAACAGACTGCAACATATTGACACCAAGTTCTTCTGACTATAGCAGCACTTCTTTCGGATTCTGCTGGGCTGCTCAACCAGGGGTCCTGAGAGCCCAAGCCCTCTGCTGGGAGCTGGTTCTCACTGCCTCAAACTGCAACTCGAACTCCAACTAACCGACTACAACTCTGGCACCGGGTTATATCATTGTTTGACGTACACCTGCTTCCCGTAGGCGTCGCAATTCCACTGATTTCAACCCGTTCACAGGTCAAGGTGATATCTTCGATATCTTCGACCGGATGCACCTGTTTCTTGATTGACGGCTGAGTCGAAGGTCAATATGTTACAATATTCCACGAGAATATCTTGACTATCGTATGAGATGTTTAAGTAACTTGCAATTTATATCAATGTCAACTTTTTAATCGTATCTTGAGAACAATCACCATTGTTATCTTGTTTTCTTTTTGGTAAAAGTCAAATTATTAGGAAGCAGTGAAAATTACGCACAACTACGAGTAATGATACTCATTCTATTCACTTTCTCAATATTTCATTTTGCCTCTTGTATTTACCGAGTTTTCCTTCTTTTAGAATATTCAGCAGTCTCGTTATATCATTACCTTGTATTTTTTCTTGAGATATAAGCAATGAATATTTAATACGTACCTTATAAGAAGGCGAGGAAGGGACTGCATCCAATATAAAACAATTATCACAAATACGTCGTCAGAAAAGTCGATTTATTTTGGTCTGAAATAAAAAGGTAAAATAAGTTAACGAAATATTTGCAACGATTAGAGTGTCTACAAAGAAACGATGATAGACAGACACACATATACACACACACACAAAGGCAACACACACACACACACACACGCGCACGTACATGTAAAGGACATATATTCTTCCAAAGGTGACCTATATGAAAAATGAAAGTGAATTTTTTTTATAGGATGAGAAAAATGTGTATATTCGAAAAACCATGAAAATAAACAAAGAAACAAATAAACAAAATGCGTAAAAAAAGGATATAGAAGGAGAAGGCAACATAAAGACAATAATGAAGTATTTTAGAAATAAATGAAAAATATTGTACAATGAAAACTATTGAATGAAAAAGAAGAAAAAAGGGAAAACAAAAATCACCAAAGATAGAAACTGAAAGAAAACAATAAAGAAGAAAAAGGGATAATATGAAGGAACACAAGAATTATGAAAAAGAAATAAATAAATACATAAATAAAGAAAGAAAGAATAAATGAAAAATAAAAAATGAAATTAAAGATATTGAATGAAATAGAAAAAGGATATCAAAGATAAACTTAATAGGGAGACAAAAAAAGAAAAAGAATGAAGCAAAAGAATCGCAATAAGAAAGAAAGAAAGAAAGAAAGAAAGAAAGAAAGAAAGAAAGAAAGAAAGAAAAATAAAAAAATAAAAACTAGTAAATATAGAATAATGAAAAATTTTGAATGAGTAAGAAAAAGGTATTAAAATATTAAATATAGAGACTGACGGGAGGCAAATAAGAATAAAATTTAAAAAAAAATAACAATGTGAAAGAAAGAAAAATATTATAGATATTAGCAAATGAAATATGAAACCTTGAAAAATATCGTACGCGTAAAAAGAGTGAATGAAAAAGAAAGAAAGCATATTTTAAAAAGTCAAAGATAGAGAATGGAGGAAGATATAAAGAAGAAAAAGAAAAAAAAAGAAAAAGAAAACAACTTAAATAAGAAAGAAAGAAAGAAAGAATAGAATAGAATAGAATAGAATAGAATCTAGAAAGAATGTTATGCAGAGAAATTTATTGTAAGGAACAATGAAAGAATGGAGAACGAAACACCATCTTAGAGAAGAAAAAGTGCCAATGCAAGAAAAAAATATCGAAAGACTAACAAAATATAAAAGGAAAGCAACAGGAAGAAAGAAAAAAATGAACACGAAAGTTATTTCAAGGTATTAAAGAAAAACAAAAAAGAAAAATGGTAAAATCTATCAAGAAATTATTGTTGAAAAAGAAAGAAAAACAAGAAACAAAGGGAAAAGTTGAGGAATAAATATTCTAAAATGTTTAAAGCTAGAAAAACAGAGTTAAACACGTGAAAAAGGAAACAGAAATTAAAAATAAAAATAAAAGAAATGAATAAATAATGGTTGAATAGGAAGTTTAGTGATGAGAATGAGGCTGTGACACTGAAATAACGGAAGAAAGTAAAATAAAAAAAAGAGTGAGAATGTGTATGTCTCACAGTGAGAGAGAGAGAGAGAGAGAGAGAGAGAGAGAGAGAGAGAGAGAGAGAGAGAGAGAGAGAGAGAGAGAGAGAGCAGGATGGAGAATGAGGTAGTGTGAAGAACGTCAATGAAATTGTTCCCTGAAGCTAGTTGGGAAAATAATAAAGCTACACTGGAATTAGTGGGACATAAAGCATTTTGAGGCTGTTTGGTAAATTGAATTCACGAAGTGAAGTCTAAGCAAATGGATGACAAAGAGTGCGAGATTTCACACGGAAATATAACGGCGGCAGATTCTTTGATAGTTTTGATGATGAAAATAGACGAAAGAAAAGAGATGGAATCATGATGGAGATCTGCAAAAATAGTAAAAAAGAAAAAACATCGAGAACAAGTTTAAAACGGATGAAAGAAAAGCCCGAAAATACTTAGCAAAAACTGTAATAACAAAAAAAAAAAAAGAAAATATAAAAGTAGAATCGATAATTGAAGAAGAAGAAGAAGAAAAGAAAAAATAGATGACAAGAAGAAAAAATGAAAAAGGGAAGAAAGAAAAAAGAAATAGGAAGAAAAAGGAAAACAAAGAAGAATATAAAGGAGTGAGAACGAAGGAAAAGAAAGAAAAGAAGAAAACGAGAAAGAAAAGAAGTAAAAAATAAGAAAAACAACATAAAGAAAAAATGAACTAGAAAAGATGATGAAAGAGTAAAAATAAAGAATAAAAGAAAGAAAATAAAAATTGAAGTTTAGGAATAATCCGTAAGAGATTAAATTGGGAAAAATGTGAAAAAAAGTTTTTCCTTCGTTATTCAAACATTTATATATGTTTTATAGCTGTCATTACAGGCTGCGTGATAGCAAGTGTATAATGACAGCTATAAGAGGTATATAAATGCATGAATAACGAAGGAAAAACTTTGTTTCACATCGTTCTCAATTTAATGCTCGTAGACCTTAGCCAGGTCAAGGTCAGTTGGGTCAAACATTTCACTCATCCAGTTTTTATTCCAGCGTTTTTGTGAAGGTATCATCTCTGCCGACATTTATGGGCATGATTCTAATACTTCTCAAGGTGGCACTACTACTACTGCTACTACTACTACTACAATAATAATAATACTGATGATAATAATAATAATAATAATAATAATCACTGCTTAGATCGTTCCTATTTTCCGTAGCCCGAGACTTTCAGACTAGCAAGAAAATTCCTTGGTTATATAATGCAAAAAAAATCTACCCAGACATGATATTCTCGGAGGCAACCTGGAAGGGGATCTGATAATTAACATTGCCTTAGAAGGAACATCTAAAGGAAAGTAATGAGCTGACGTTCACTGGATGCAGGGGATGGTAGAATTATGCCAAAAGCAATTCTGGTGAATCCTATGTAAAATAATAGAATGGTTGGTTGAAAGTTAAAAAGTATAAGCGGGCCTGCTAAATAGTGTGGGAGGGGTAAATATAACCACTATTGAATCGGCAAAGAAAATCCTCTAGAGGTATTGAATAAAGAGGTTGGATTCATGAATACTTGTAGGAAGAAAGATAAGAAGTAATCTATCCTAGCAGGGCCAACTAAGAAAGGACGTTTGATGATGAAAAACCTGAAGCCCCAATTGATATCATCTATAAATGCTTTTAGAAACTACCTCTGTAATTCAAATGTCCTTTTTACGTCAGTCTATCGTCCCATTTTACAAAGAAAGATAAATCTGCAGAAATCAGATTTTCAAAATATACAAATCCCACCTGGTGTATCTGTTAATAAATGCATAGAAGCATCAACAGGTCTATAGGAATATATTAATAGATTTTTTTAAAAAGACTAAATCATGTAGCCATTACCAGTAATTTCAACGTATGGATAAACGCACAAGTAATACAAAAACAAAAAAAAACAAGAAAATAGAAATGGGAAATAAAAACAAACAATTGTATGGAAGTTTCAAGAGACAAACTAGTAATATTGCACTCGAAAAGATATGGGGATGACTAAGAAGCAGAAAAGTCAAAAGTAAATCTAAATTTTTGTTAATAGCGCCAGAAAACAACGCCATTAATCGACAATACACAATAGACTTTCAAGTAGAGGTTTTAGGAAGACAAATATGAGACGATTTATTACCTAATAAGCAAATGTAGCCAAAGAGATACAAGACTCGGCTCAACTACATATGTAGGGTAGTTCATTGGGAATTGTGCAAGACATTAAATTTAAGCATATATGCACAAATTATAATTCGTGCTCGAGAATTAGGCACAGAATTCTTTTGACATTTTTAGATACAAACAGAACACCTAATACCGACCAAAAGACCTGATTAATACCAAACAAGAAAAAAAGAAAGGAAATTGTCATCCAGAGTGATTTTCCGTTTTAGTGAAACATATTAAAAATAAAAGAAAGCAAAAAGATTGGCAAATACTTCAACCAAACCAGAAAACTAAAAAAAAATCTGTGGAAATTTGAGGGTGATGGTTATATCAATTATAGCTGGTCCGCTTGGAAGTCCCAAAAAGGCTTGGAAAAAGACTGGGAGAATGAAAAATCAGAGGAAGAATAGAGACAAACCAGACCACACTAGAATACTCAGATGAATCCAGGAGACCATATTTGTAAGTCGATTGATTAAATGTTATTGCATGTCAATTCTTATATTGTTTTATACCGAAGAAGTTTTTGCTTTATTCCTTTTTTTGTAAGATCTGGTTGTTATTTGTATAGAAATTTCTATATTATCTAAGTTTTTGCTTCTGTTGGTAATTGTTAGCACGTTGTAACGGTTCGGTACTTACCTGCGAAAATTAACATTTCTGGTGAGTATCCAAGAGTGTATGTGGGTAGTTATTTGTTCGTGATGTTTTGGTCTATAAACCTAAATACTTGACTGAAGACCGACTTTTTTTACTTCAGTAAATTGATTATATTATTTGGATCCTTTGTTTCAAATAGTTCTTTAATGTTATGAAACCATTTCGAGCATAGAAAATATTTCTATATTTAATCAAAATGAAGACCTGAGGATATTTGCTCTCGGTCTTCTGTGAAACACCACCAGTTGACGCTGTGGGGGAAAAACTCGCATGAACTACATTTAAAAGAGCAAAGGATGACTAAATGCATCGACCAGGAATTGCATTTACAACATATAGACAAACGGAACAATAAATAGGAAGCAGGAATAGGAAGAAATAAAAAACAGAGTAGATATTTTAAGCGACAAAGTGACTCAATTTCTCAAGTGATTACTCGGATATGTTTACAAAAGGAAAAGCTTTAAGAGAAACTAAATCTTTTCTAATAGCAACACAAAACAACACTATAAGGACCAATTGTATAAAAGGCAAAATCGATAATACACAACAGAATTGCGAAAGTAATATGTGTGATGATAGAGACTAAACTATTAATCAACTAGTGAGCAAATGCAGTAAACAAGCACAGAAGGAGTACAAAACTAGACACGACTTACTGGGGAAGGTGATCTACGGGGAATTTTCGCAGAAAATGAAATTTGATCATACTAACAAATGATATATGAACAAACCAAAATCCATCCTAGAAAATGAGGTGGAGGAAATCCCCTGGGATTTTGAGATATAAACGAATCACTAAATATCGGCCAGATTTCCCGAGCTTTTGATTATTAAAAAAAGAGAACTAATCGTATCATGGACATTGCCGTCCGGATGGACCATAAATTGATAATCAAAGAAAGCGAAAAGCGACAAGTACATAGACATTGACAGAGAACTAAGAAAGCTATGGGACATGAGAGTAATGGCGATACTAATTATTACTGGCGCGCTTGGAACGGTCCCCAAAGGCTTGGTAAAGGACTGGAAGATTTAGACATCACAGAACGAAACGAAATCATTGAAATTACAGCATTGTTGAGATCACCCAAAATAGTTTGAAGAATCCCGGAAACCGGTGGTGATTTACTGTCATTCCAACTCCAGTTAAAGACCATCAGCTAACACTAGTGTGTAAAACTCACAAGGTGTATAATAATAGTAATAATAATAATATAGGCCCCTAATACAGTTAAATATGGTTTGACAGAGACATGTGGGACTCTGCTGGAGAAGGAAAGATGCACACATAAGCAACGTTCTCTTATGGACCCCTTCATGCAGACGTGCAAATGTTGCACGACCAACTACAATTTGTCAACAACAGGTCGGTACGGACACAGGATGTAGTCTAGAAGACCAGCCGGAAGCAATGGATGATAGGAACGAATGACAACAGCGAGTCAGTAGAATTCATGCTAGCCACAAATGATGATGAATACAGTAAACGTGACACTAAACACAGAAAAAACAGAAACTCCTAAACGAAACCAAACGCTAGCAATATTAATCGACACATCTCAAATGCAAACATAACGACATTAAATAATAAGAAAAAATGAGTGAAGAGATGATGAAAAGAATTATGTCTGAAAAGAAAAGTATATTGCCTTCTCTAAGGAACCAAGACTGGAAAACAGTCAAGGTAAAAAGTGAAAAAAATAAACGACCAATTAACAAATATTCGAACGAATAGTATCCTGGAATCTGAAAATCTAATCTATACAGGAGCGAAATTAGACTGAAAATCGGGGCTTCCCTGAAGAAAACAAACAGAAAGTCAAAACCCGGATAGAAAATTAGAATGGAAACACATATAAGAGAAAAAACAATAAAAAGGATAAATGCTGAAACAGAAGAACATGAAAATATGTTCGGGGGAAGCAAGTAATGTACTACAATTTGAACAAAAGATATTCAACTCGAAGATATGAATCAGAAAATAGTGGTGAGAGATTAAAATGATACTGAGACATGACTAAACAATACAGACAAAACAGTTCATTCCAAAACAACGAAAGGAAATTCTACCAACAAGTAAAGGGAGAATGGGTGAAGACATACCTGCAACCGGATGCGAGGGAGGCAAAAAGATTTTGGAGTAAAACTATTGGAACGGAAAGATCATAGCGAAAAGACGATTTGATAAACAACATGGAAAAAGAGTTATGAATACTCAAAGAAGGTCCTAAGGTAGAAAAACGCTTCAGTTTAGTCAAAGCAATACTAAAAAAAAATAAAACTGGGAAACCTCTAGAATTGATGTCATACACGGATTCTAGTTTAAGAAATTCACCTCCATCCACAACAGATTGGCTATTGAAAAATTGATGCCAACCAAAAACTGATATATTCGAATGGATGACCAAAGGAAAGATCACCCTGATCCAGAAAGATACCCAACAAAAAAAGTAACTGCCCTAAACAACTATAAACCCATGTTGTGATTACCCATGATGTAAAAAATACAAACAGCACAAATTAAGGAGGAAATTTACGACTCATTGATAAGCTGCAGACTGTTCCTCAAAGAAAAAACAGGATTCTGCAAGAGAACCAGAGGGATCGGAAAGCTACTATATATCGATCAATTCATCCTCAAAGGGAGTAAAACGAGACGGGAAAATATGGCGTATATTGATTGATATGAACCCCCAAATCTGGAAAATACACTATCACAAAATGTACCAGATATCCCGTGGAGACCTAAAGTTTATCTAAAAACCTGAAGAGTGGAATTGACAGCAAAAGTAAAAAGCTTAGTTGAGGTAAAGGTCCAGGAAGGTATATGCCAAGGAGATACGCTATCACCATTACTATTTGTAATACCGATGATTCCACTTAACCCAATACCCAGGAAATGCTCAGGCAGATATATTCTAAATCGCAAGAAAAAATCAATCACCTGATGTACATGGATATCAAGTGGTTTGTCAAAAAAGAAAAATAATTAGAATTCCTAATACACGCATGGAGAAATTATAGTTAGGTCGTAGGAATGGAATTTGGCAGAGAAAAATGTGCCATGCTAATAAAGAAAAGTGAGAAACGACACATGACAAAAGGAATGGAACCGCCAAACGAGGTTAAAATCTGGAATTTTGAAGAAAAGAAAACTTACAAATACATGGAAATATTGGAAGCAGATTCCATCAAACAAGTGGAGATGAAAGAAGAAATTACAGAGTATCTCAGGAGAACGAGACAACTACTAAAAACAAAGCTATATAGCAGTAGCCTTATAAAAAGGAAAATACTTGGACTGTCCTCCTTCTAAGATACTAGGACCATTCTTGAGATCGACGAGGGAACAATTTAAATAAATGGACCAGAAAAAAGAAAACTAATGACAATACATAAGGCCTTACATTCTCGAGATGGCATTGATAGACGGTATGTATGAAGAGAAGAAGAGGAAGAGAACTTACCGTCCATGAAGATAGCGTTGATGCATCGATATAGCGATTCGAAGTCTACATAGAAAAGCGCCGAGGAAGATTGATTATAAGCACCAGAAACAATTTCGACAACACGAGAACCAACAGAACAGACAACGTAGAAAACAACAATGGGAATAAAAACAATTCTAAGGACGTTTTAAGAGAGTAATAAACAACATCTCACACGAGAAAACCTGGACGTGGCTAAGATAAGGAACCCTTAAAAGAGAAACTGAATCTTTTCTAATAGCAGCGCAAAAAAACACCATAAGGACCAATAACATCAAAGCAAGTATACATAAGAAATAACAAAATAGCACATGTAGGTTATGTGGAGATAGAGATAAAACGATCAATCACATAATAAGAGAATGCAGCCAACTTGAACTGAAAGAATATTAGACTAGACACAACTGGATGGGGAAGGTGATCCACTGGGAATTGTAAAAGAAATCGAAATTTGATCATACGAACAAATGGTATAAGAACAACTCTGAATCTGTTCTGGAGAATGATACGCACACACTGCTCTTTTAAGATACAGACGGATTATTCAATCTTATCGAGACGACGAGAACTTGTGAAAGTTACCCCCCACCAAAAAAAAAAAAAAAATGGAACTTGTCAAGTTGTGGACTTTTCTATTCGGGCAGACCACCGAGTAAAATTGAAAAAATAAGGAAAACAAGACCCTTCCAAGGAGATGGGGGAAAAAAAACAACAAGGAAACATGATAGTGACGATTATTTTTAATTGGTACAGTCACCAAAGAATTGATTCCAGGACTGGATGACTTGAAAATAACAGGACGAATAGACATTATCCAAACTGCTGCATGACTGAAATCGGTGAGAATACCGAGAAGAGTCCCGGAGACTTGATCCGACTTGATGTTAGTCAAACTCCAGCTGATGGGAAAAAACTTTCAAGGAGTAAACATACTAATTCGTCGAAAAATCTTTTGGTAACCTTTTGTATTTGAAATAAAGACTTTTTATTCCCCAAATCCTTTTCACCTAAATTATATCGAAATCATGAAATAGATTTGTTTCAATTTACCGTGTTCTAACTCTATATAGTTTATTTGTGACTTCTCTAAATCGGAGAAAAATATGTACCTGATGTAGTTTGAAAGTGCTAAGTAAGAACAGTTACCGTCCTCAATACAACCGGAAAGACATCAGGAGCCTCATCTTTATTTCTGCAGTGGCTGTTCATATTTTGATTAAGTCTAAAATAGAGCAGTAAATAAAAACCATAAAGGTGAACCTGAAACTAGTTCAGGTTAGTTTGAGAAATAAGGCAAAAAATAGTAATATAATGGACATTAACTAAGTTGAAAACTTAGGCTGTTTTTTGTTGACCCGCTGTTCATGAACAGTCACCGTGACTGTTCTCTGTGTCAGGCGCGCAGATAATAAACAACCATTGGGTCTGGTATAGCCACAATATACCATCCGTGATAAAAAAAATTCTAAAACAAAATATGACACAACGTGGGACCCAAGCAACAGGCTTGGGTGTCATGATCGGCAGGTGCTCTACTGATAGTCCACATGGGAGAAACGATCGTCAACCAGCGAATGTTGGCTCTTCTTTTTTCCGGTACATTAATGACGATTTCCGGAACCACACAAACAAGAGGCGTAAATGCAAAACATGGACTAGGGAATACAAACAACTTGCACAACACTGCTATTTTTTAAGCAAACCTTCACAAAGAGGATATAGAAAAAGAATTATCGATATCTGGCAAGGATATGCTAGTTTTCAGACAATAAACCAAATACTTACCAACCAAGTCAGAACAATAGTAAAGAAAGGATGTTTTTTGAACTTGAAATACTAGAAAATGAATAATGAACAAGATAATAATACAGTAGCAGACACATAAAGAATTAACAAGCAAAAACACCCGAACAGAAATAAACCACCAATTTCGGAAAATGGAAACACCACACAACCAAATAACGCACAACCAAACAACTCAAAACAAACGCTATCATAAAAACAAAAGGTAAATAAAAAAAAATAATGAGATTTATGAACAGTGAAAAAACTACATAACCATCATAAAGAAACACAGAATGGAGAACAGTTGAGACGGAAGCGAATAAAATAAATCAAGTATTAACATATATATCAACGAATATTATAACCGAATTAAGGGGACTAACCTACCCAGGGGCGAGATTAGTTTGTGAGAAAATTGGGATTCCCTGAAAAAGCACGAAGAAAAAATTAAAGCCAATATGAGAAATTCGACTGGAAACGCGGATAAAAAAATCTATGATACAATAAAAGAAAGACACCGGAATATTTTGGAACCAAAAAGGAAAGGCATCACAAGAAAAAATAACTGCACAACTTGAGGAAATAAACCAGAGAGTACTGGCGAAAGAAAGAAATTAAAGAGCTATCGACAAAGCGTTAAACAATAGAGATAAAACAGGACATTCCAAAACAACAAAAGAAAATTCTTCAAAAACTGGGAGGAGGTGAGACGAAAACATACCTACAACCGGATGCAAAAGAATCCGGACGATTTTGGAGTGAAATATGGCAACCACAAAGACACAGCGAAAAGGACGAATGGATAAACAACATGACAATAGAACAAGAAGGGATCAAAGAAGGGCCGAAAGCAGAAATACATATCGATTTACTCAAAACGACATTGAAAAAATATCAAATTGGAAAACACCAGGCCATGATGGAATATATGGTTTCTGGTTCAAGAAATTCACTTATGTTCACGACAGACTAGCTCTAGAAATGAATAGATGCCTAGAAGGAGCTCACACACCTGAAAGATGACCAAAGGAAAGAACACATTGATTCAAAAGAACCCAAGGCAAGGAACTGCCCCAAACAACTACAGGCCCATAACTTGCCCACGGATGATTTTCAAAATATTAACAGCACAAATAAGGGAAGAGATTTACAACTCACTAACAAGCTGCGGATTGTTCCCTGAGGAGTTGAAAGGATGCCGCAAAGGATCCAGAGTCACGGCAGAGTTACTTTACAAAGATAAGCACATCCTAAATGAAAGCAAGATCAGACGTAAAAATCTAGCTATGGCATGGATTGACTAAAAAACGGCATATGATATGGTTCTGCAAGGCTGGATAATAAACTGTCGCGAAATTTACAAAATATCGCATGAAGTCTTAAACTTTATCGAGAAAACCATGAAAACTTAGAGAGTGCAATTGATAGCAGGAGGAAGAATCTTAGTTTAAACAAAGATCAAAAGAGGTATTTTTCAAGGAGGTACTCTATCATTGTTAATATTCATAATGCCATGATGCCACTTAACCACTTGCTCAGAAAATTCACAACCGGATACAAACAACTTAGTAGATCGCAGGAAAAGACCAATCACCTAATGTACATGGATGACATCAAACTATTTGCAAACGATGAAAAAGACCTGGAAACTAATACACACAGCTAGAATATAGAGTCAGGACATACGAATTGAATTTGGCATAGCAAAATGTGCAATGCTTGTAATGAAAAGTGGCGAACGGCATCTAACTAAGTGAATGGAACTTCCAAATCAATACAAGATGAGAACGCTCAGAGAGAAGGAAACGTATAAATACTTAGGCATCTTGGAAGCTGACACCATCGAACAAGTGGAAATGAAAGAAAAAAATAAGAAATAATATATCTGGAGAACTAGAAAGCTACCCGAGACAAAACTGTGTAGCAGAAACCTTATCAAAGGAATAAATACCTGGACTGTCCCCCTACCCTCGTTAGATATTCGAAAACTTTTTGAAGTGAAGGAGCGAAGAACATAAGCAAATGGACCAAAGAACAAGAAAACTAATGACCATGCATAAGTCATTACATCCCAGAAACGACGTTGGCAGACTATATGTATCAAGAAAGGCGGGAGGAAAAAGACTTGCCAGCACTGAAGACAGTGTTGACGCATTAATACAACGACTCGAGGAATACATAGAAAAGCAGAAGGAGGACTGATTACAGCCATCAGAAACGATACTGAAAACACGATGACCAACAGAACGACAATAACTAGAAAACCAACTGGGAAGAAAAACAACTCTATGGGCATTTTAAACGACTAATAAGCTATATCCCAAACGAAAAAACCTGGACATGGTTAAGAAAAAGAAACTTTAAGATAGAAACATAATCTCTCCTATTAGCAGCACAAATCAACGCCATAAGAACCAATAAAGCGAGAATAGATAAGACGCAACCCAATAGCCAATGAAGGTTATGTGGTGACAGAGACGAAACCATCAACCATACAATAAGTGAATGCGGCAAATTAACACAGAAGGGATATAAGACTAGACATGACTGGGTGAGCAAGGTGATCCACTGGGAAATGTGCAAGACATTCTAATTTGACCATACGAACAAATGGTATATGCACAACCCAGCAACTGTCACAGAGAATGGCACACATAAACTCCCATGGGACTTTGACATACACACGGATGACCTAATCTCGACCACAAGACCAGACTTTATAATATTCCAAAAAAAAAAAAAAATGAACTTGCGAAATTGTGGACTTTACGGTCCCGGCTGACTACAGAATAAAAATGAATGAATGTGAAAAGAAGGATAAGTACCACGACCTTGCTTGGGAATTGAAAAAAACTATGGTATATGAAGGTGACAATTGTATCAATTGTGATCGGTGCTTTCGGTTCAGTAAGTAAAGTATTAATTAAGGGACTGGAGGACATGGAGATTGGAGGACGAACGGAGTCCATCCAAACTACTGCATTTTTGAGAACAGCCAGAATACTCTGAAGAGTCCTGTAGACTTGAGGAGATTTGCAGTCACTCAGACTCCAATGAAAAACGATCAGCTAAGACTGATTTGAAAATTCTAAATAATAACGATTAAAAATATGTTTATTTTTCCACGGAAGCAAGTTTTTGGTTCAAATATGATCATAAATTGACCCCTAACTTAGTGATAAACTGTATCTTTTTTTTTTTTCGTTTTATAATGGTTTAAAGTATAAAAAAAAAGCAAAATTATGCACTCTTTATTCCATTTACTAGAAAATAAAGATTGTAATAATAATGTTAGAAAGCGTAGTAGTAGTAGTAGTAGTTGTTGTTGTTGTTGTTTTAATATCGTTTTTTAAGATGGTCTTGTGGCTGTTGTTGATGATGTATACTTATAAGAATGTATAATTGTAAGAATGTTTCCTAGAGTAGCAGTAACCCTATTCTTATTCGGCCATGTTGTTGTAGAGTGATTGAAAAGACACTTGTTAACAATTCGCCATTATTTAGTCTCTTTATACATAGCCAATGAAGTTGCAGCAAGAGATTTTCGATAAATATACCGCTTCAACTCTTTCACGTTTATCGATCCAACGTTTGACAAAGAAAGAAAAAGTAACTGATTGAGTTATAAATTATCATCCAGATTACTGGTTTGGGGCGGAAGTCTATTTTTAAAGATTGCTTCCTGTGTGAATAATAAACACGTATTTTGACCACAAATATTATTGTTTGCTACTTCTACTACCACCACTACCACAATCATCACTACTATAACTCCTACAACTGCTACCTCTGGTATTCTTATTTGGTTGTTATTATTTATTATTCATTGAACCTTGCAATATAGAAAAATGTCTTTTTAGGCCTTTTCAAGATTTTTGAAGGATTTTCCACGTTGAATTGATTTTACTTATATCGTCAATGAAGAGATAAAAATCGGAATGGATATGAAAATTGACCTTTGCATAGTTTTTCCTCAACTTATCTCTCTTCCATTTGCATTAATAAATCGATCTCTCAGATGAATCCTCTTTTTAACAATATACATTAAGATTCCTTATAAACTCGTATCAGTACTTAAAAATAATTCCCAATTTAATAAGTTTTGTTTATATATAAAAGATTGTTACTTTTGGAGGAAATATCAAAACTGTTTAACTAATTTTTTCATGAGTCCCTGCGGTAATTCTGTAGTTCTTGGCTTTCGAACTATGAAAAAATTAGGGATATATAGCGTTGCCACCCACGATTGCTATGTCACTGATAGCTAATTGTCACATGGGGGAGGAGTAACTCAAAAAACACAACTTACCTCAAGCATTAGGACCTCTGCTGCTTTATTCCTTCCGTTTAGTTTCTGAAGTCGTGAAAACAGTTGAAAATGGCGAACGGACACATTATGCGTCGTAGCTTCTTCGTTATTGTTGGAATCACTTCTTTAAGTAACTTCTCTATTCAAGTAGCTATACAAGAGGAAAAAAAAACAGCATCTTCATAAATATTTTACATTTTAAATCATATTTTTATAACTTTACTTTTCGTAAAAGATAAATCATCACTTTATAATAAAAAAAGAAACGTGTATGAATCATATCATATCTGTTTCGTAACTGAATCTGAAATATGAATTTAAAAAAAATGTCTGCATAGTTAAGCAATATGTACACTAACAAAATGATATATAGGCATTGAGTTAACTAGATGAAAATTAGACGAGTCATAGACAATTTTCGATATGTTTTGGTCACCAGTTGTGATATATTTTGATTTGTAATTTTTGGTGAAATAGTATTTTAAAAGTAGAGCCTATTGTATACACAACAAACTGAGCTCTGTGAAACTTTTCTGGTTTCGTAAATTTGATATTTTTCAAAGGAAATATTTTGAAAGTTGTGTGACTTTCAACGAAATACAACGGTGCAAGTTCACATTATATCAATATCAGCATCTAAAAGTTTCTTTGACCAGCAGAAAAAAATTATTGGATTAAGTTTCTTAAATGCGAAAATGCATATTTATAAGAAAATGTTTCATTTACATCTTGCGTCTTAGTAAATTCGACTACAATTTGAATACATTTTGAACACACCTGATAAAACATGAATATTTCGTGAATAATATTTCGGTTTTCTTATTTTCTTCTTTTTGTACTTCTTCATTCACATCCATTCTCATTTAATTTGTTTTTCCAATCGTCATTTATATATTTTCGTCTGTTTCTTTGAATCCTTTTCTCCATTCCTTGTGGCTCTATTTTCTTTGTTTCTTATTTTGCTATTCGCTCATTGTGTCTTTTTTTCGTCTGTCCTCTTTTTAAAAAAATCCTTTTTTTTGTCAATGTGAATCTTATTATCTAACATATTTACAAGCTATTCTATAATATGTATTAGCTGGCATTTTTACAATAAAAATATGTTGAGATATACATAGAGAGCGATATAAATATATAGAGATATACATTCACTAGAACAGAATGGATGTTAACCCTATTCTATTATTATTTATATGTCTCGAGCAGATACTTTTTTTTAATTCAATCATCAAATAAGCAACTTTTAGTAATAAATTCAATATATAGCAGGATCTTAATATCTGAGGTAGAAATATTTTGAGGTAGAAGTGCAGTTGCGAACTAGTATATATATATATATATATATATATAAATGATGTATTCTTATTACAACATTATATATATATATCTGTCTGTGGATGACTATATATATATATATATATATATATATAGTCATCCACAGACAAACTGTTTCGTTCTATCAGAGCTCTTCAGTGTGGCGAGACACGCAGGACGCTCGAAGCCGGGATCGAAACCCGTCCAACTTTACGTTAGACTGTGTTTCAGACCACTCGTCCACCAAGCGGACCACGTTGGCTAAGGGAATTTTTAAGGTATTTTTATTTTTAGAAACAGCAGCAGCAGCCTTTGTTTACATTTTTTATACCCTATCGGCTACCAGAGTGCTCAATTCTTTCGAAGAGTTTTGCATAACGCTAACGGCGGCCGGCAATTCCTTCGCCAGAGAGATCAACCCCCATGGGGGAGCATATATATATATATATATATATATATATATATATATATATATATATGCGAAGAAAGTAGATAAACAGAATAATCCAAATTAGATGAATTTATTGTGATGTAAAGCCAACGTTAAACGTTTCGGTTTTAATAACCTTCATCAAGAGATTGACATTATTCACACAGCGATGGATTCTTGTCGCAATACTTTCATATATATATATATATATATATATATATATATATATATATATATATATATATATATAATGTTGTAATAAGAAGACATCATTTTTATACCTAATGGAATGAAAACGACTAAAATAAATCTGAAGAGTTTTTCAAAGAAATCATCAGTAATTAATACCCATTTAAACTATGTGGCTTGTGATCTCAAAACATAGTTGAGTGAGAATTTAAAAAAAACAACAGGTTAATAAGATAAATCTTTAATTGATAATATTGTAATGGTAAACCCTCTCAGCCTACATAAGGTGGGCGTTGCTTGGTAACTAAATTAGCTTAGAGGATTTTTAAATAATTCATCGTCCGAGCAATTCGCAAGACAAAGATTTCGTGATCAATACCTCGTGCTTATGGGAATAATGTTCACGAAAAGTATTTTAGTTCATCAAATAGTTACTTTTGGCGTATTCATGAGATTATAAATGTCTAGATTGTTATCCTTGTATATGTCCACGTATATATATATATATATATATATATATATATATATATATATTCTATCAGAAAAACGCGATTAAAAAAGACAGCCTCTTTGATACATCCGAGTAAATATCAGTATCAATACTTTCGAGCTTGTTGTCATCATTAGTAACTTCTTCCATGTTAATTAAGATGAAAATTAAGCGAATATAAACTTTGTGATTTCGTGATCAATACGTCGTGCAATTTTACCATAGATTGATAACAGAACTCATCTGTGGCCCTTCGCGACTAAAATATATATTTAATTTATCCTGCAAGCCCACCGTAAAAAGAATCATGAAGTATGTGTTTACCCAAAGCCTCCACTATGGGCACATGGTCAATTTTTAGTGGAGTAATATTGATTTCAACGCGGTTTTACTTTTTATAGACTGGTTGATTAACCAAAGCTAAAAAGCCCAATAGTACCTACTGTTTTCACATAGCTGGTGGGAGGGAACATAGATTCATGCCTTTCCCAAGGGCATTTTCGCGAACTAAAATGCAACTAGTCTCGTCAAGGATTTGAACTCAGGTCGCAGATTTCATTGCACTTCCAAAGCATTAAAAAGTAACCAACAATAAGGACAAATGAAAGAGAATTTCAAATAATTAGTGGAGTTTTCCTCACTAATGACCGGACTTTAATGGCTTTGGGGAGCTTTAAAAAAATATTTTTTTTATTATTTTAATATGCCATTATCACCACCATCACCTATTATTATTATTATTATTATTATTATTATATACTCCTTTAGAGTTTTTCACATCAATGTTAACTAATGGTTTTTCACTGGAGTTTGAGTGACAGCAAGTCTCCTCAAGTCTCCAGGACTCGTCTCAGGATTCTGGCCGTTCTTAGCAATACTGCCGTTTGGATAGTCTCTAATCGTCCGCCAACATCCGAGTTCTCCAGGCACTTTAAAAATGCTTTAGTTATTGTGTCTAAAGCACCAATCACAACTGGCACAATCGTTACTTTCATGTTCCACAGCTTTTTCAATTCTCTAGCAAGGTTGAGGTACTTATCCTTCTTTCAGATTTATTCTGTGGTCCGCTGGGACAGCAAACTCGACAATTTTGCAAATTCTCTTTGTTTTGTTCATTATTATAAGGGCTGATCTTTGGCCGGGATTTGGTGATCCGTTAGTAAGTTAAAGTCCCATAGGAGTTTATGCGAGTTATTTTCTTGGACAAGTACTGGGTTTTGCATATACCATTTGTTTGTATAGTCGAATTGCCCATTTCCCAGTGGATCACCTTGCCGACCCAGTCATTTCTCGCCTTATACTCCTTCTGTGCTAATTTGCTGCATTTGCTTATTATGTGATTGATCGTTTCGTCTCTGTCACCGCATAGCCGACATTTATTGTTTTGTTGCGTCTTATCTATTCTCGCTTTGATATTATTATTATTATTATTATTATTATTATTATTATTATTATTATTATTATTATTATACATTCATATCTTAAATCATCAAAGCTTGCACAAAACAAAAATATATAGAAGTCATTTAAGTTTAATAAAAAGATTATAACATAAATGTTTTGTAGATTGGATCAGCAACATATTAGGGAAAACTGGTTGGTGATTATGCGAATGATGGTGTTTCCCTGTTCATAGCATCGATAGATAGTTTCGAATAATGTGGGTATAAAGACCGACAAATAAACAGAATAGTATTTGACTATTATATCGATAAATCAAGAGTGTCTTTATTTTTCAATCTTTAAGAAGAATAATGAATTCTATTAAATGTTTATTTAATAAATAAATATTTGTTTTAAGCTTTGTTAGTATTCGATAAATTGATGTAAGGTTACAAAATTGAGCTGCAGTAAAAAAATTTGAGATGACTCAGTCATAAAAATCAGTGATAGAATTGATGAAGATGAAAATTAACAAAATGAACTGCCGAAATTAAATAGAAATTTATTTTCTTTAAAAAAAGACTTTGTTGAATCATAGAAGCTCAAATATGAATGAAATGATAATAGTTCGTAAACTGAAGTCATCTTTACTGGAAAGGAAACTGTAACGGAAAATCATGGAAGTGATTAACAAAATGGTGGTAAACAAGATGATTGTTTGTCCATGTTCAAAATGAAGGGTAATAATATTTTTATCGGTGTATCCATGAGTAAAATTAGTGGGTAGAAACTCATTAGCAAAAAAAGTTATTTTTAACTTGAAATATGTTTAGAGATACAAAATGAATGTCAACATAGGAATGTTGGATCATATTATTTGTGTTGTATCTGAGGAATAAAAATTAGAAAGTATTGCACAATATAACACCCTTATTTGAAACAAGAAACATTTGAATTAGGCGTATTGCATATTATATGATTAAGCTGACGTCAACAGATACTGTATAAAGTTTGGTTGATCTGCAACCATTTAGGGACAGGAGAAGAACATTTCACTATTATTATTTTTAATGGTTATTTGAGTGCTATAGTCAAATAGTTGTGAATTTCACCACCGAGTTCAGAGATAATGTTTGATTCCAACAAATGTTTGGTGTTCAGCGCTTTTCAATCTTTCTTCGATTCAAACTGTATCAGCAAGATCGATGTTGAAATATCTTTCTATTCTCATTTGTATCCATATGGTTTTCAAAGCCAGGTTCAGTAAATATCTCATTATGTGTGAGAGTTGAGTAATCCATAACCAAACTTTAACTAACGTTAAGTAATCTCTGAATATTTACTTCATCTGATTTTATTTGGCAACTTCCTATTAAACAGAAAATCTCTTGTGTTGAACCTTTGCTTTCAGTGACACTATTGATCAGATGCTGGTCGATTGTGTCCAGCGAGGATTCAAACAACCTCACAGACAACGGCGATAATAAAACCTAAACGAAAACGAGTTCTTTTAAGAGAGCATTTCAGAGAAGATTGCGCGGTGAACGGAGTCTTTTTATATCTGGAGGTTTGGCGAGAACCCGTGAACATATCTCCATGTAATATCCACTCAAGCTTCCTAAAGAGGTCGGAGATTGAATAAATCCGGTACTGGGGTGACACTTGACAGACTGCACAAGTGTTTTGCCCGGAACTCTCGTCTTCACCAACACATTCATCTTTAATAGGCTTTACGTCCGTTCGTCGTGACCAACAATTGGCCAATAAATGGTCTTCTTTGTACACCAGATCATGCCCTTCCTGTTGCTTGTTCGATGAAATTGCTGTAAAAAAATGAGAAAAGAAGAAAGCGAAAACAAATCTTTTGAATTTCTTCTTTTCTTTTGTCACTTTATTCTTTTGTCTCATTCCTATTTTCATTCTCTTTTATCATCAGCTTTATTTTTTTTCTATCATTTTCCTTCTTTTTCTATTTCTTTATTTCACATTTAAAAACTTTTAAACATGAAAGAAACCTATTTACGACCGAGCTCTAAAACAGTCGTATATTCACGAAGACTGCAAAGAATGCATTAAATACCAAAAAACAAAAAAAAAACAACAACAAAAAAAAACGAACCCCCCCAAATCAAACAAAAATAACAATAAATCGTGTCACAGATGAACCAGACTATAAGCAGACTTACTTAAAAATACAAATCATACACTAGCTAGATATGCAGTAATGTTTAAGTTAAGTTTGTAGTTCTTTGTAATTCCAAGTTCACTTCGAGAAGGGCTAGACGCGGTCTTTCGTTAATTTATATATATTCTATATGTGTGATGAATAAAAGCTTTAATAAATTATAGTTTCTTTATAATAGTGAAATGAATTAATATGTGCTCCCATAGATACGATAACATAATCGTGATTTCCGTATGAATTTCAGACATTCCAAGGTATTATCCATGTAATTCATCATTAATATAGATTTATATATTTCAAGAAATTGGGTGATATTTATTCACTCGAAAATACAAACATTTTATTCTGTTTACACAATTATTTAAACAGGAAGGGTGAACACCTGGTAGAGTTTCCCCACGAGAACAGTCTTTTATACCAAAACACTATATTTCAAAAATGGAAATAAATAAATATTGACTTTCACTAACCAAAATGTATAATTAGATAATAAGCCTATTAATAAGAAATCGATAAAGGATGTTAGGAACATTGAGTCATATTTTTCTTTGAAAGAAATATCTTATATCACAGAATCGTCTCTGTAAAGATCTACGAAGGGTTTACGCTGAAATAATTAGGAAACGGGTAAATCTTTGTGATAGGACAAATCCTCAACTGTCTGTAGAAATATATGCCATAAGTATTCGGCAATTGTAAAATAAACAAGTTTAATACTTTTCATGAGACATCCGAAAGACATTCTCAGAAAGACGAATATGAAAATTTTGTTAGCATCCATCAGAAGCAGCAACTGAGAGGATACAAACCGAAATATTGTCGAAACGAAGAATTCCCTTGGATTCATCAGCAAATTAGGGAAAACTAAAGAACATAAAAAAATACATTTTTACTTCATGAAAAAAAAAAATCAGTTGAGGAGAAACTTAAGAAAAAGCTCAGAAAAAACTAAAACATTCTTAAAAATAAAAGTTAAATACATGCAAGGCTAAAGCAATAAAATCAGAGATTTTGTATATAAGAAATCCTAAAAAGCAGAGCGAACAGTAAATAAAGTTATTAGAAGCCAAAACTCTTCCAGATCATAAGTAAAAGCAGACAGTTAAGAATAACGTTGTTAGAAGTGGAAGGAACATTTTAAGAATTTATTTTAAACCCTCCTAAAATCTTAGATAAGCTTACTAAATAAATTATTAATGGCAAAGTAGACATGAAACTTGGAATGGTTACAAAGAATGAACTCGACAATATTCTGAAAACAATAAAGAGAAGAACTTTTGCTGGTCTTGATAAAATACCTTCCGAAGAATTGATTACAAGAAAGTTTGACGTCATTCTTCTTCGATTATGCCTCACTGTGTTTAAATAAAAAAAGATATAGAAATTAACTTAAGGACACGTCTAACCCTTCTAGAGGTGAATTTGGAATTACTAAGAACTATAAAGTCATAACTCTTAGTGGTATAGCTGTAAAGATTTATTTGGTCCTGTTTCTCGATTGTTTCCCACCTAAAGTTGAGACAATTCTTCGGAAAAATTAGAACCCATTTCGTAAAAATAGATCAACAACTTTTCAGATTCTGACTATTCGTCAAATCATCGAAGAAGTACAGTAAAAAAAAGTTACTGAGTTAACACGTTTGTTCGTAGAGTTCTTCAAGGCATGATGGATCAAAACAATGTAGAATGATGGAGCAAATAATACAAGTTTATGGTCTCATAAAAAAATATTATTGTAATAATGATCTTTTACAAAACCTGACTGCAATGGTTCGCTCACTTAATGGAGACACTGATTTCTTCGAAATAGACGCAGAAACATTTATTTTCTGCCTATATTACGTTATACGAACCTCAATAGATCAAAAGAAAGAAAAAAGTTTTCACATTTAAAAAAAATCAAGGAGTAGACGATATGCCGCAGAAACTATTATGGATAGAAACCAGACAGATGATCGAGAGTTTCTCGTAAATAAGCTCCACCCCACTAAGCCAAATATCTGCTGATGAACCAGAAGCTAGCAACAAGAGGGAATGACTACAACGTGAATTAAGATGTAACAGAATGTATGTGCTTTAAATGAGATGGTGTCATCTTCAAATTAAATGGCATCTTCTGAAATTATTGACCAGTTCAATTAATTCGGTAGCAAAAACTCTTCTAGAGAAAGTGATATGAACAATCGCATAAGAATAGCAAGGACTGCTATTGACAAGTAATCGTACTTATGGAAATTTGATCGATTTGATAAAATAACACGCGAATTCTTCCCAACAGTATTTTTGTCAGACTTATTGTATACCTACACTACTTGGATTTTAATGAATTATTAGAAGAAAAGTCCTGATGGGAATCATTTCAAGATGCCAGATGCTGTTTTGGACAAATCCTGGGAGTATATATTTACCAACCCCTTCATAAGAGTAAATGGTCAATATTTTAACACAGGGTCAATTATTTAAATGTAGTTTTACAGATTTGATCTCAGATTTTTCCTTCGTCTAAAGCGGTTTCCATACCAAAGTTAAACAGCCCAACCAGCCGTATTATTTACTATTCCAAAAGGTATTAACACTATGTTACATGCAAACAATCTCGTCCAGGATTTGAACTCGTGTTGTTGTGTCCATTTCCGACGACGATATTCATTACACTACGAGTGTGTCCTGGAAGAAGTATCATACAAAACAGTATGTTTATGGCCATTCAACTGCCCTCATACCAATTACACCACTTAGACGAACAAGACATACTGAACACTGCTGTCGACTTCCACTAATTGACCATCCATTGTTGGTCCTACAGTAAAGACTTACATACATCAGTTATGTCCGGACAATGGATTCCGTCAAGAAGAGCAGCAAAGAGCGATAGACGATAGGCACATAAGGTGAGAGGATGATGGTGATACATAAGTTTGATAATTTTACCAAATACCAACATATACTCTTCAACATGTGCGTGTCCTCGGATGTGTATGTATATGTCCTCGCAGGCGCATGTACATGTGTGTGTTTATTTAAATTAGTTCATTGATTTTTCACTTCATTTTTCTAATGCTAGAGAATTAGAAAACTTCTTAACAAAGAAAATAGAATCATGAATCTAAAATTAAATATGCTAATCAATTTTACTCGTATCAAAGAAATTTCAACATTTCTTCAGCAAATATCTTAAAGGAGACTAAAGCACCATATCTCTAGGCAGTCTTGTTGGTCACTGTTGTCGAGGGCGACCGGAAGGCTCTCTTTTCAATAGCTACTACACCGAAGTGTAAGGGAAGGTGCCACTCTTTTCTCTGGAATGCTCCACTTTACCCTTGATAGTACCTTATATTACTGAGTGTTAAGCAAGAAGGTATCAAGTACCATTTTTAAAGTCTTTGGTTGAACGCGACCTGAGATTGAACCCAGGTCTTCTAGACTAGTGGCGAACACTCTACCTACTTGGAAAAATTTCTGGATATTTATTATGACTAATTACATTTTATTTTCTAAACTTATAGAAGCAATTATTTATAATACTAAACAATTTTCCAATGAAAATTTAGAAAGTAAAAATAATAATTTACCTGGTGTGTTCTTTGACCTTGATAATCTTTTACTGAAATTGTTTTACAGTGTAAGCAAGTACGACTTTTGACGCCTCAGTCGGAACACAGTTTACAACTTATAGATCAGATCAACTAAATGAAAATGTCTTCTTAAATAACATCACGATCAACATCAGCAGTCCTCTATATATCGGTGCAGATAATTATACCTATGCAGGTGCGTATGTGTTTGGTGGCACAGGCCCGTCTGCTGGATACACTAACTGTTTATTTCGATAAACAGTATTAGTGTATATAAAGTTGTGCTTTTTTCCTGTGTCTAATTATATACGGTTTTGTGCATTCAATATATACATATGTGCGTTCTCGTGGGTTTGTGTGTTTTTTAAAGATAAATTCAGTGCGTGTGTCTATGTGTGGATGTAACGACCTGCAGGTAAGTGTGCACCGTTGAGTGCTGACACACACGCGCGCACACACACACACACACATACACATACGCACTCATGTGTCTATGTGGATAACTACCTATGTTTGAGTGCCTGAAAGGAACTCAAGGAGGTTTTATTCGAGAGCTGAATTGAATAATGTGACAAGACAAGGAGAAAAAAGTTGTAGAAAACTACAAAGAACATTAAAAGAAGTTTGCTGGAGAACTTAATGCTCTTTTGTATGTGTTGAGCGCTTTTCTGAATGGTAAACACTTGAAGAATTATCAGAGACAGCGCCAAAAGGTCAGAGTCTTCTAGGGAAAGTAAGTATTGTCGATGGGAATGAAGCTCTGTGTTTGTTGAAATGTTCTTGGGGATTAGAGTCGTGGCCAGCCAAACGAATAGAAAAGCGATGAATAACGGGTTGTTTATTTGACAATGCGGCAAAGTACTCGAAAAAAAAAATCAGTAATATATCCCACGTCAATATAAACTATATTTCATATTTTGCAAGATGTACTTTGTTCTTTTCTAAATATTGCTTAAACTTGATAACGAGTCGCGGCTTATACAAATAACTTATGTTGTCAATAACTGTACATGAATTAGGAGAAGTACTATATATTTAGAATTTAATATTCGAGCATGAACCTCTATTCCCATTGTATCATTATATTTTTCATATTTGACTACCAAATATGAAAGATACATTGCTTTATTTTCTACGCCATAGTATCTTGACGCAACACAGCCCCAATTATTTTTTGATGAATCATAGACATACAAAAAATGCAAAAATTATCAGGGATATATGCTCAAATATTAGTTGAAGGCTTTGGGATGTAATGATTGCCGTCATTATGGACATGGCGACGACATCAGTTTAGACCCTGGCCGTGACAGTTTGTATTTGAACTATCATTAACAACCTTGGGAGGGTATGAATCCTGCCATTCTCTCCTTTGATAGGGTAAATATTAGGGCAGACAGAGCTCTTGAACCTTGGTATGGAAACCAGTCTTGGAGAAGGAAAATTATGAATACCAATTTTTTAAAATACTCATAAATATTGATCTTCTGCTGGTGCGAAGGTGTTGGAGTATATATATATATATATATATATATATATATATATATATATATATATATATATATACTCAAAATCATGCTGCATTAAAAAAAGTGCAGTAAATTTGGATGATTGATGCGTCACTCTGTGTGCAAGTTGTAAAATAACATTTAAAATCTTTTTTTTTTGTCTGATAAATGTAATAATCATACATACACACACAAATATACATACGTATATATATATATATATATATATATATATATATATATATATATATGTATGTATGTGTGTGTGTGTGTGGAAACAACATTTATAAAATTTACTCGAAAACCCCACGAAAGTTAAACATGACAATAACAAGAATTTTAAATAAAAAATTAGACATCAAACTTGGACCGTTTACGCAAAATAACTTGACTGAGTACTAGAAAAAAATTGAAAATAGAAAAGCAGCAGGGCTTAATGAAATACCCACAAAGGTGTGGAAGACCAGGCTATTCGACGACGTACTGCTCTGACATTGTAATGCCGTATATAACCCAAGCCCTATAGACAGATGGACGAAAGGATGCACCCTCCCCTTCCCTAAAAAAGGCGACCTAGGATTTGCCAAGAATTACCAAGGTATAACCCTTACATCCATAGCGGCCAAGATATACAATGCTCTACTACGCAACTGGGTAGAACCCAAAATTGAGAACATACTTAGGAAGAAACAAAATGGCTTCCGGAGAAATAGATAAACGACGTCATAAATTTTGACTATCCGTACGGCCCATTATCACTTATCACAAAAACATCCAAGTTAGATGAACAAGACATGCGGGACCCTGCTGGGGAAGCAAGGACGAACTCATCAATAATGTACTCCTATAGACACCTTCACATGGACGAGCAAAGGCAGCACGACCAACTAAAACCTGCAGCTCTGAGCCGATACAAGATGCAACCCTGAAGATCTGCCGGATGCAATGGAAGATAGAGAAGGATATCCTCCAGACTAATGATGCTACTTGATAATGATGACAAATATATATATATCAAAAGACATAATGATATTGGTAAATTTAATCATTTCGAATATTTTACATCCAAAACAATTATTCTTAGAAATCCTTAGCATTGTTATTGATAAAATAAAACAAACCAACAAAAAACAGTGATATAATTAAATGATTGAATTTAGTTTTAATTGGTTGTGTATTATTTTAAAAATAGTTACTTGCTTTGATTTGATTTATTTTTTGTATATATTTTCCTTTTTTGATATTTTGAGAAATTGTTGCAGAGAGAGAAATAACTTTTAATATAAATTTGTCTGATGTAGAAAATATAAAACACATTCGAAAAATATCCTGTATCAGCACTTTGATGATTTGTTGTTTCATATTTACAACGAGAAAAGCAACTTGATGCAAGAAAACCATCAATCGCCTGTCTTAGGAAAAAGAGATTTTTTTAAAACATCATGTTCAATGTACAGTCGAAGAGCATGAATTTGTGTAAAACGCAAGGAATTCATAAAAATTCATATTTTTCTGCAATCGTTTCAGTTAAATTTTCACTATGCAGTTCATCCTAAATCTGTTCTTTTTGTTATTTTAGGATTCTTGTAATGAACCATGTTTGGAAAAAAAATTCCAATGACCATGTTGCCTAAAGTACGGACTGATCTTTCTTCAGGTAGGTTCTCAAGGAGCGCATTTTTTTTATTAGTTTTCATATTTTTCTTTAATTCTTTTTAAAACGTCTTAAGGTTGCCTGGTTGTCTGAACAAAAAACAATTTAGTGGGGGTAGTTTTATTTCGCAATGATATTCATTAAACATTGGAAAAGATTTCGGCAACCTACCGTATCTATAATAAAATTTTGCTGACTAGAAATGTATCTATCAAGTCCAAATTAAACTATATCTGTTTTTGCTCGAGTTACTTAAACTAAACTATTTCAAAAAGAAAGTTGTTGGCAGATGATGAGATAAATAAGATAGAAATAAAAATAATCATTATTTATGTTGTTATCATGTGAATTACTCTGAATTTGTTACCATATCATTCATGAAAATATTGGCTTTATGAGAAACGTAAATTTTCCTGTCATAAGCATAAAACTTTTTAATTGTTCACACACACACACACACACACACACACACACACACACACACACACACACACACACACACCTGTATATTCGCAGGTTTCCTTTATTTGAATATCTGTATGTATGAAAGGAGCTATATACTTACTAAAGTCATGTTTAATTAAGTTTGTTTAAAAGATTTACATTCGAGATATTATCTTCTATTTCATTTTGATTTCATCTTTTTTTTTTCTGCGCGTGTGAAATTAGATAAATCATTGATTTAAGTTGTGTTCAAACATTTTGATTGAAAGGGTTTTCCTTTTTGCTATAGAATTATCAGACTCAAAAAACTTAATTACTTTCGGAAAACACGTGCATATTTGATATTTAAATTTCATATGCAATATTCTAAAAATGATGGATACACCCTCACACGCATTAAAAAAACACGCACAGAATTTCTTATGTATGCATATGTGAGAGAAACTAACCTTTTATAAAAAAAATAGTTTTTATTTAAAAGTAACATATAACTCAGTGATCAGTTTTATCGTTACATTTTTTAATTGTTCGCTTTCAGCTTTTCTCTTTTCTATCCATTAGTAGAATTATGATGATAATGTTGCACACGAAAAAACGTACACATATATTTTCTCAGATGTATTTGGATATCAATTTCTTTCTTATTATCTCGTGGTGGTGGAATGTAATGGTTAACAAGCATGATTTACAAGAGGAATTTACTCGTATTACGGACTTGTCGCAAACCTCATCTATGCCGAATTTCTGGAAAATAATAATAATAAAATAACTAATGAAAATAAGACACCCATACGTATTGAATGAGGTGTTCAAATTTATATTCCCAAAAGATTATTAACTACAACATCCACCTTCATGTATAATGACCTACCTATGTCTATAATACCGTCAAAAATCATTGCTCGTTTAATAGAGAATTTAGTTGTTTAATGATTTCAAGTAACAAATGAAACACTTTCAAAAATATGACTTGAAAATAACTATTTATAACAATAATATCACATACTAGGTTGTAAAGTTTAAACTCTTCCAAATGTTAATAATTCAGAAAATACTGACTGGTTTCAAGCATTTCAACAATAACAACAACAACAATAATTATACTACAACAATTAATAATAGTAATAAACACTTATTAAAATGACAAGAACAAAAAAAAAAAAACAACAAACAAAAAAAAAAACCCGCAAAATCCACTGAAAAAACAATAACTAGAAATCAAATATGGACCCCCCTCAAAAAAAAAAAAAAAATCAACGATTGTATCGATATCTTAAGCGACAAAAGAGGAGACGACGTGGGCACGGCTAAGAAATGGAAACCTTAAGAATGAAACTGAATCTCTTCCAATAGCGACATAAAACAATGCCATAAGGACCAACTATGTTAAAGCAAAAAATAGATTAGCCACGACAAAATAGCAAATGTAGGTTGTTTGGTGATAGAGACGAAATGATCAATCATATACGAGGTGCTTACGATAAGTTTCCAGACTTTTTTCGTATGGACATTTATAATTGTCATAGACTCTTGAATATTCAGTATGTTATTACAATAAATCTTATGACATGACTAACTAAATTTTATGAGTTCAGGTTCAAATGAACAGCTACAGAAGCAATTGGAATACACCCTACTACGCCTGATTGTCACAGCTGGTGAAATTCAAAAATGCAATCTGAGACTTTAGAATAACGATATGCAATAAAATTGTGTTTTAAACTTGGAAAAAATGCCACAGAAACGTTAGGAATACTTCAGACTGTTTTTCGACAATCTTGAATAAATCGAGAATCAGTTTTTAGTGTTATAAGAGATTCAAGAAAGGCAGGGAGTCTGTGAGAGATGATGAGAGGTGTGGTAGGAGTAAGGAAGTCAATACACCAGAGTTGATTGGCCAAAGGGTTAGGGTTAGGGTTAGGGTTACTATGTTGAGGTTTAAAGGGAGTTCAGGAAGAGATTCCGTCGGAAGAGGCCAGCACTCTTCAAATCGGGTCAGTGGTATTTCCAGCAGGACGATGCACCAGTCCACAACTCCATCCTTGTCACATACTATTTGACCAATATGGGCATCAAGACAGTTCTTCGCCCTTACTATAGTCCAGACCTTTGTCCCTGTGACTTTTGGTTATTCCCTTAGCTCAGAGGCTGTCGTTATGAAAGATTTGAGGAGATGAAAGAGGCTGTGACGAAGGTCATTGACACGCTCACATAAGAGGAGTTCCATGGGGCCTTCCAGAAGTTGTTGGAACGGTAAAACAAGTACATTGCAGCCGGAGGAGATTACTTGGAAGGGGACTAGAGTTTCATGTGTGTACTATCAATAAAAGTGCCCATACGAAAAAAAAGTCTGGAAACTTATCGCATGCACCTTTTTAATGAACACAGCAAATTAGTACAAAAAGGTTAAAAGACTAGAAACGATTTCGTGAGGAAGATTTATCCATGGATAATTTAGGAGGAAGTTGAAGTTTGATTACATGAACAAGTGGTATTTTTATAACCCAGAATCCGTCTTATAGAATGAGACATATAAAATTCTTTTGGATTTTTATATGCAAACAGATCAACTAATCTTGACCAGATGACTAGACCTATTGATTGTAAACAAAAAAGTTAACCTGCTGAATTGTAGACTTTGCTGTCCCAGCGGAGTACAGAGTAAAATTGAAAGAACGCGAAAAGAGATAAAAATCAAAACCTTGCTAGCGAACTGAAAAAAGAAAAAAAAATTATGGGACATGACTAAGAGGGTTATATCAATTGTAACTGGCTCATTTGAAACATTTTCCCATGGACTAGTACAGAGACTGGAGTACATAAGAAACAAGAAGACAGGTGGGGATCGTTCAGACCACAGCAATATTGAGATCGGTTAGACTACTGAGAAGAGTCTTGCAGACTTGAGGAGACTTGCTGTCAGCCGAGGGAAAGACATAAGCTGATACTCGAGTGAAAAATTCTCATTGGATTAAAATAATAAAATTCATTACGGAAGCCATGAAAAGCTGGAAAGTGGAATTAAAATCTAGTGGAAAAACTCTGACATAGATGAAAATCAAAAGAGGTATCTTCCAGAGAGATGCGCTTTTGCTCTCACTATTTTTAGAGTAATGATGCCATTCAAGTCTACTGGGGGCTACAAGTTCACAAAATCATAAGAAAAATAATTAATCACATAATTTACATCAAACCATCTGAAAAAATTGAAAAAAATAGAAAACTCTGATACAGACAGTGTGAATATACAGCTTGGATATAGGGATAGAATTTGGAAATGAAAAAAATATTTATAATCAAAAGTGAATAAAGTCAGATTATGTAAGGAATAGAACTACCAACTCAAGAAAATATCAGAACTCTTGTAAAAAATGTCGAGACCTAGGTTCAATCCTAGGTCGCATCATACCAAAGACTTTCAAAAATCGTATTTGATACCTCCTTGCTTAACACTCAGCAATATAAGGTACGTATCAAGGGTAAAATGGAGAAATTCAGAGAAAGGAGTAGGACTCTCCCCTAGACCTCGGTGTAGTAGCTATCGAAAAGGGAGCCTTTTGGTCGCCCTCGACTAAGGACGCAAACTCTACTTATTTACGTAGGCATGCTGGAAGCGGATATCATCAAACAAGTGGAGATAATAAATAAGAAATGTATTCCGTAGACGAATAAGAAATCTGATCGAAACCAAACTCTTTAGCAGAAATTTCATCAAAGGGTCATCTAAGCAGTCTCCCTTGGAATTTTCTAGGATCATTCTTGAAATTGACGAGGAAAGAATTTCAATGCATGGAACAAAGGACAAGAAAATTAATAACGATGCACCTTCGAGAAATGACAGAGAGTAGATGTGTCAAGATAAGGAAAAGGAAGTTGACTCGCCAGCATATAAAGACAGCGTGGATGAATCAAAATGAGGACTCGAGAGGAGCATCAAAAAGTGCAAAGAAAGACTAATTACAGAAGCCAGTAATAGCACAGACAATTTAAAGACAAACATAACAATAATAGTAACAGAAACAAGAAGAAAAATAATTGCATGGATTTTTCCAGCGACAAATTGGTGAAATCTCATTCGAGAAGACATCAATACAGGCACTTTTAAAAGATAAAACGATTGTGTCCTAATAACAGCACAAAAATGCCTTATGGATAAATTACTTCAAAGTTGAAATCGATAAAGCGCAACAGAATAGCAAGTGAAGATTATGTGGTGATAAAGACGGAAACCATTAATCATATAGTAAAAAATGTAACCAACTAGCGCAAAAAGAGTATAAGACAAGACATGACTGGCTGGGAAAGATAATGCACTGGTAATCATGCAATCAGGAAATCTGACCATTCTAGCAAATGGTATATGCACAAACCAGAATTCATCAAGAGAATGAAATACATAATACTCTCCGAGATTTTTAGATACAAGCAGATCACCTAATCCTGGCCTGAAGATAAAGCTAGTGATAATTAACCAAAAACAAAAACAAACAAACTTGACAGTGACCGAGTAACTTGAGGTAAGTGAGGGTGATAGTCATATCAACTTGGAATGGACCCGATAGGCTTAGAAAGGAGGCTGTAGAAGTTAGAAATCGGTGTACGAATCGAGACTATCCAGATAGCAACATTGTCAAGATCGGCTAGAAATCGTAGAATAGTCCTAGGTAGCTAAGAAATTTTTCTGTCACACCGACTCCATTGAAATAACACTACCTAACGCTGGTGTGTGGCAGTCACAGGACGCATCAAATGGATCATTTTATCTCGACAAGATGATTATATCTAGTGATAGTCAACAAAAAAGTGAACCTGCCGAACAATGGACTCTGCCGTTCCGGCTGACCACATGGGAAGCTTGAAAGAAAAAGAAAAAAGGGCATTGAACTTTCTCTGCAACTTAAAAAAAACTATGGAATATGAAGGTGATATTGATAACAATTGTACTTAGTGCGCTTGGTACAGTCATCAAACGATTTTCAAATAGATTGGAGGACATAGAAATAAGAGGACGAGTGAAAACAATTCAAACTACAACATAATTAAAATCGGCCAGAATACTGAGAAGAGTCCCGGAGACTTGGGGAGACTTACTGACACTCAAACTCTGGTGAAAGGTCACAGCAAATATCAGTATGAAAAAAACTTTCAAAAGAGTAAAATAATAATGAAAATAATCATTTGCAAAAATATAGCTTCAATAAATTATTCTTAATAGAATATAAATTAAAGTATCTGTTTTTAATTCGATTATTTTAAAACAGAGACCAATTGGTGAGGCTAAGAAAAACAGGACTGAATCCTAAATGACTGATACTAACCTACCTTTAAAAGGAACGAACTATTTGTCGGGAATGGCAATATATATATATATATATATATATATATATATATATATATATATATAAATATATATATATATATATAAAGATTTTATTTGTGGTACAAAACTCAAAATCTTTGAAAAGACAATATCTATTAATCAAGCTGTAAATTAAAAAGTTAAAAAAAAAGGAAAAGGAAACTAGTTTTTAGTTTTTGATTTTCTCTATGATTAATAAATGTGCTATTTTCATATCTTTCACACACACACACACACACACACACACATATATATATGCACTTTTTTTGTTTCAAATGTTTAGTATAATATATACATTCTTTAGTATAATATATATATTTAGTATAATATATACATTTTTCCCTAAAACTTTGAGACGAGTTAACGACCATTCTCAGTTATTTTTGGTAAACTACATGAAAGTTGTTTCCTTTTTAGCCTAGTTTTTTTTTGTAAAAAAGGAAACAAAAAAAAAACTTGAGAAAATAAATGTGTCTGCTAAATAATTTTGACATTGACGGAGTGGAAAAGCAATTATTATCTTCTTTCGTTTTGCAAACAACTTTTTTCTCCTTTTTATGTGGATGCAAACAAGACATTATACGACATGAAACCAGATAGATGTTATTTAAGTCTGATAAAGATTTAAATAGCCCAGTTTTCTCTGGCACACAGACATTAACTGAGAAAATTGTACAACATCAATTTGTAAACTGTTAATCCCTTTCTGTAAAACACGTAGAATCAATTCTTGTTTGTTTGTTTGTTTGTTGGTTGGTTGGTTTTATGACACATAAACTATTTCTTTATTATATTATGCCGAAGACAGTTTAACAGTAATGATCTCCATTTATAAACAGCACCCAAATGCTCTTCACATTCCTTTTGAACAGGTAAAAATACAACTTTATAAAAATATAAACTTATACATTTTAAATGCCAGTGTAATTTAGAATGATTCTGCACATCATTTGAATGCGCTGCCATTCTGAGTTGTAGAAAACATCGGATTAATTGTCATGAAGCGTAGATTACTGATGCTTCGGAGATCCAGATATCGAATCTCACTACCGAATGCAGTTTAGTGTCAGACACAGGACAGTAAAATATCTGGATTAATATATTAACAAAACAAACCCACAAGTAAACGGCATGACATGTCCCAGAACCTCCGTTATACCTGTGAAAGCACAAGCTAGAAATTATTAAGCAGTGGTTCCAAATACTTTTGGCCCGTCAATTTGTGTGTATGTGTGCGGCACAGCTGAAAATAAAAATAAAGCAAATTCTTTTAATTCATCTCAAGATCTGGTACCGACGGGAAACATTTAGGACAAAGCCAATGTAGAGGCTTGATGGAGGTGGAATTTTTAGCCCGTATGACTTTTTGTTGAGTTTGATCTTTTTTAGGCGTCGATTGGAATTTAAAGTTGGTCATTGTTTTTAGATTTAAGTATTTTTTGAAAATACTTGAATCTAAAACTTTAAAGGGCATTTATTTCTAATTGTTTTGAAAACCAAAAAGAATGCATTCTGAATAAATTATGCAAAATGTTTATGTGAATTTTGTGTAAGTGTTCATAAAGATTTCTTCTGTAAACTAAAGTGAATAAAATGTTTAAAAATGTTTTTTTCCTTGAGAAACTTTCACACACTTAAATCAGACATAAGATATGTTTGTTCGTTTTGTTAACTCTTTATTGAATTTGAAAGCTATTCCAAAATTGTAAATAGCATTGAAAAATAAAATAGTTGTGTAAATATAAGTTATTAAATTGTGATGAAAAATAAATTGAACTTTAAATAAACAAATATATTTCTTTATCGACAATTTGATAAGTATGTTTCCTTCAAAATTATCCCCTCTATTGTCACGACAACTTGTGTAATATTTTTTTCTTTGTAAGATGCGTTTTAGACGTTCTTTTTTGTTGCGCATATTTTCTCTGTTCTATCGTCTTACATTTACGACTCTTCAGGTTGGATTTAAGCTTTGGGAATAACAAAAGCCAACAGCTTAATCTAAAGAGTATAGAATCGAGTGGAATATTTTTTCTCAGGCTTCGCTAAATGTCTCAAAGTGAGCGTTCTCTGTACAAGTAAAAGATCATCGTATTTAATACATGTCTATCTCGATTCACACCATTAGTATCTATAATAACATTACGTATGACTTGTACGATACTCACTATCGGTCTTTTGCAGTAGAACCCAGGTAAAAATCTAATCTTAAAATAAATCACGAAAATATCCTTCAATGTTCAATTTTTGTGCGTAAAAATAGCAACTAGTGGTCTTCAACCACATTAATTCTAGTACGTTTGGCTTCAAGAATAACCAACGTTGCGTGATACAGAATTTCTATGTCAAAAAGTCGACGTTATTAATACATTATATGTTTTATGGTGCTGTCAATTTGAATGATATTGAAGAACTAATTAAAAAACATTTTACTTTTGTAAACATTATATATATATATATATATATATATATATATATATATATATATATATATATATATATATATATATATTGCTTCTCGCGTTTTCTAGTTACTCTCAAAGCTAAAATGCATAGTGAAAATGGAGGTATATAATATTTTTGATGGGATTAAGAGAAACGCAATGAAGCTGCTGATGGCGATTCTTGTGGAGAGCTTTGTAGACGCTTTTGACAAGGGGAAGAGGCATTGAGGTACGTACGTTTTAAGAAACTTTGAAAATGGACAATATATTGCACCAAGTTACATTTTATTTTAATAAATTTAAAAAAAATCTTTTCCGCAAAAAAAAAAAAAAAAGCTCAAAATGGATACTAATGTGTATATTTATAGCACTGTATTTCTATAACAGCAAAATATTATATGAAAGTCTATACGGGAGCAAATATATGCACACACATAAATGTATGTACAATAAAATTAAATATGCAAAGTAAAATGTTTGAGACAGATATATAAATAAAAATGTAAGAACTTTGTAAATTTATTCAATAAGATATCTTTTTTATATACCTCCATGATATTTTATCGAAGTCTTTACGAAACGCCTCCGCAATAGAAGAGACAAAAGAATGGAAGCATTGTGCTTGTTCTAAGCGAAGCACTCAGTGAAAATTCTTTTTTTCATTGTTAGTTTTAGGCCAAACAATTACGTACAAAGACAACCTTATTAGATGGGACTGCAATAGAATTATTTGAATGAAAGCCGAAAACACGAAAAAAAGTCAACTAATTCTATTAACACTTTTAAGACCATCCCGAAATCTCATTGAGATGTTGAAAAATATTTCTTTGGTTTTTTCCAGTGTTTTTTTCTGAATTCAATGTCTGGTTCGCTTGTTTTGTCCGAAAGGTTAATTTTCAAATCATTTCAGTGTAAAGATGATGCAGATTTTGTATCAATTTTATCAAGTTCCGGATACAATCAAGCGGGGAAATGTGCAACATGCAGGTAGGATATTTTACTAGCAAATATTTTTGGTTTCAGAATTTAAAATGTTGTGGAACATTAAACCATTACATGACAAAGCTTCCTTTTAATCAAAGTTCAAACATCTACAATTATGAATCAGAACGAGGTTCCTTCAAAAAAGATATTCAGTTTTCAAACAAATTTCAAAGCAAAAACTGTTTCTTCGCTTTCTGACCTGCAAAAATAGGTAAATGATATCATACATTGACTCATTTTAGCGTTTTTATATCGCAAAAACAAAGAGAGGATAAGACCGACTATGCATGATATATAATTATTTTGATGTATATACTAGGTCTTTGATTAAATCGTGTTTATCAAGACAAGAACGTCAAGGCTCACACTTATTAAGACCATATGCTTGACAAGGTAAAGTTAATACCTTTTTTCTGTTAATAAAAAGACAGTATGAGATTTGTTCAGGAAATGAGTTCTTTTTAACATTCATTCTGTATTATCTCTGAACTTGCCTCAACTTGTTATTTAATTTTTATATATCATTTTCATTTTTCCTGTTGATTGTCTTTTTACTATAAACTTGTTTCAGAGAAAGTAATACTTATTTTACCATGATTGTGGGGATTCACTTGTTCTCTTCTTTCCCCAATAACCCACTGCGTTTGAAAATGTAACAAATAGCTGATGACATTTCAATTAGCTTTTTTGTTTTATATATATATTATTATAATATATTATCCAGAAATAAGAAAACAGCCAAAAATGTTCCTGATATGATTTAGAAAATTATTGTTATTGCTGTAAATATGATTGGGGATCTTTGATTACCGCACCATTCGTCATCAATGAAGATTCGAGCTGTTTTATGAGTAATGGTAAACATCTCTTCTTATCTAATAAACATATTAATCATGTTCATTTTGGCGTAAAATCTTAATTAAATTATTGTTAAAAATATTAATCGATTATTGATGTTCTTTTTTTCAACGAATAAAACAATCATTGATATTGATTGCTTCCAACGTGATTACTAAAAAGGTCCTATTTAAGACTATAATGTCACTTTGAATATTTGATGGATTGATTTTAATGGCTTGTTAATCTGCCTAGGATTATTTTATGCCTAGATGTGAGAATATCTTCTGACACAAATTATACGCTATCTTATACACATAGTTTACTCACACTTGCACAATTTCAAGTATTTAATACTAATAAATATATAGTTTCAAATTATTATTCATTTGCATACAGTTTGGTAGAAAAAAAGTTGACTTCAAGTAACTATTCTTGAAATAAATAATTTTCAGTTATGTGGCAAAAAGTATATCTTATCGAATACGAGTGATTTTTAAAAGGATATGTTTAAACCATAAGAGAGTGTACCAGGAAGTAATGAGAATGAAGATGTAACCTGTTTTCCCCAGATCTCTAGAACTGAATTCTAACTGTCAGTGTAGTGTCATACACAGGGCAATATTTTTTTTTGCGAAGATTCATTCATATGTCGAGGATATAGTCAACATTTCCTATGCCCACGCATACATTTCAATGCTTTATTCCTAAAGAAATGTGTTTAGCATGAATTAGAATCAGTGCTTAACGACAGATACTTGACACTCCTATCAGATTTACAATATTATCACAAAAAGATAACATTCCATTTTATCATGCATTTCATGATTAACAAGCGATTCTACTCTAAACAAAATAGAAATTAGACGTATTCTTTGGTTGCTTATGATTATTAACATGAAGATTAAAAGGGATTTGAGAAACAAAACGAATATTTTGTTTCTTGCATCTTAAAAAAGATCTTCCTCCCGTGATTAAATGGTAGATTAGTCGAATATGTTTGGCTAATATAATTCTAAATTACTTTGTAGAGTTATTTGATATAAATTCAGATGAAATTGTACAAATAAGCATTCAAATAGTTTCATATTTCATGCGTAATTATTACATTATATTTATAAGCCAATAAATAAGCACATTATGTAAAGCTTTCCTTCTTATTTTATTGAAGGGAACACAATATATATATATATATATATATATATATATATATATATATATATATATATATATATAATCCATAGTGTATTTATGCATGTTAAATAAAAAAAAATTCGCTCTTGTCCAGTTACCAAATATTTAGCATGAATTGTATTTTTTTTTTCATGTCATCTTGCCTAAAAGCTAAAAACAGTGAAATAAATATTTTAGAGAATCTTTCTGGATGTTTTTTTGTTGTTGTATTTCACTTGTTAAATATTTATAGCATGAATTTACAAATCAGAGGCAATTTTAGATTGCACTTCGGCTTACGGCCTGATTTTTAGAATAAATCATTTTGCCTTCTCTTGACAAAATTTTAGAATCTTCTCACACGACAATCACAAAAAATTTGTTAATATTTGAATATGTAATAAGAATTCAGATGAAACAAAAAACAATGCCTTAAATTTCAATTTTATGCCGAGAATTCGTTAACAAAAATTTTTCACTTGCCAATAGAAGAAATTTGCTTTTACATATTGCGAACAGGAATTTAAAACAGGAATGTGACTTGGGGCATTATTTCGCTAAACAAAACAAAATTCGTGAACACCATTTGAGAACCATATTGGAATTTACCAGGCTAATACTCTGTTGTGAAATAGATTATTAAAGTTGAATTCAAAATGTCGGATACAAGAGATGAATAGTAATAGAATATAATGATAAGATCAAAAATGGTACTGCTCACAGTGTTCAGGTGTATTTGGGCACTACCAACTTGTTTGATTTTGAGAGTTGCAAAATAATCAGTTTCTGATAAACAAAACTATGCGTATTTGATATATACGAAATATATTGTAAAATGGTTTCTATGCAAAAGATACATAAAAAATGAAATGGAACCACAGAAAATAGCAAGAGAGAACAAGTGTACAATTGTATCAAAGTTTAAAAAAGACCAGAAATAGTAAATCTGCTTAAGCAAAGATGACACAGTCATAAATTATTCAGTCAATAGAACATCTCCGTTACATTATATACGTTTCTAACACAATGTTTTTGTTAGTGAATTATTCAGCCGACTTGAGATGTATAATCAGTGAGACACGATAAAAACTTTTTTCTCGAATGTTCTTTTTTTCAAGGATTTTCTGGGAAAAGGAAAATTACTTTTTTTTTTATCCCAAATTCGAATTATACACCAAACGATTAAAAAATTGTGTTAAGACCATCAAAATACAAGTTCAGTAATCTTAACTATTAAATACTAATAAACTTAGGTTACCAAAAGTTTTGAAATATCATAGTACATGTACACGTTTAACACGCATGTATCCCATAACCGAAGTATTTCAAGTTATGGTAGGTAGTATCATCGTAGTTAGTGCGTTGACACGTTGTGCATTGCTTCACACTGCATGTGACTTTAAAGCCGCACAGAAGAACGTGCTACGTTGTCTAATTAGGGAACCTATGAATTAGGAGTTGGAACTGGGTTATTACGCCACGGAAGGGAAGAAAATCATTTATTGTGCGAAAAGTGTATGCGCAGTTCATCAAAATACAATGAGCAGATGGTTGAAAAACTTCGTTCAGTTATCATCACGCTTGCTCAGTTAAGCCTAAAATAGTGGACTCTGATGCTGTCTTCCATCCCACTGTTCCAAAACTTGCAAGTAGCACTCAGGGAGTATCAGGCAAGTTAATCATCTTAGACTCCAGTGCCTTCATCACCTTCATGACCTCGGCAAATGGATTCAAATTTGCTCAATTGTGACTCACAATACTAAAATATTTTTCTCACCAAAATATCGTTTGAAAAATTTCATTATCAGATATTTCTGTTGCCAGTTACATAGATAATCATCATCCAGTGGTCATCTTTGGGTGGCTGTTTTCTTTTTAATCAATTGGGACCTTCCTAAGAGTTGAGGAGTTTTAATCTTCCGGATTGACCACAAAGATTCTTCCCCTCAACATTCAACTTACGAGGTGAATTCAATAAGTTTCCAGACTTTTTTTGTACAAGCATTTGAAATTGTCGTAGACTCTTGAAAATTCACTATGTTATTGCGATACATCTTATAAGATGACTGACCAATTTTTATGTTATCATGTTCAAATGAACAGCTGCAGCAGGAATTGGAATACATTCTACTAAAGCTTAATTGTCACAGCTGGTGAAATTAAAAAATGCAATCTGGCACTTTAAAAGAACGATATGCAATAAAATTCTGTTTTAAAATTGGAAAAAATGCAACAGAAACGTGTGGAATACTTCAGACTGCTTTTCGAAAATCTTGCATGAATCGAGCATCAGTTTTTGAGTGGCATAAGAGATTCAAGGAAGGCCCGGAGTCTGTGAGAGATGATGAGAGGTGTGGGAGGAGTAAGGAAGTCAATACACCAGAGTTGATTGGCCAAAGTGTTAGGGTTAGGGTTACTATGTTAAGGTTTTAAGGGAGTTCAGGAAGGGATTCCTAGGGAAGAGGCCAGCACTCTTCAAATCGGGTCAGTGACATTTCCAGCGGGACAATACACCAGTCCACAACTCCATCCTTGTCACAGACTATTTGACCAAGATGGGCATTAAGGCAGTTCCTCAGCCTCCTTATAGTCCAGACCTTGCTCCTTGTGACTTTTAGTTATTCTCTAAGCTCAGAGGCTGCCGTTAAGAGATAATTGAGGATATGAAAGAGGCTGTGACGAAGGTCATTAACATACTCACATAAGAGGATGTCCATGGGACCTTGCAGAAGTTGTTGGAACGGTACAACGAGTGCATTGCAGCCGGAGGGGATTACTTCGAAGCGGACTAGAGTTTCATGTGTGTACCATCAATAAAAGTGCCCATACGAAAAAAGTCTGGAAACTTATTTAATGATCATCGTAATTCAGAAATTCCATTATATTTCAATATGGAAGTGTAGTTTTATGTTAGGTCTTCATTTCAGAAGTAACCAAAGTTAACTGTATTTATTATTTTTGTAGTTATGATATCTTAGATGAATAAGTATATTTGTATTCTCTCTCGCTCTCTAACACTCTCTTTTTCACACACACACACACACACGCGCGCGCGCGCACGCATATATATATATATATATATTTATATATATGTTTTTCTTCATTTAACGTTAAGCGAGTGAAATTCATTTTTTCACTGACTTTGGGGGCTAGTATAAAAAAAGCCTCTTTCTTATTCATCGGTTCTTCTTAAATGTTTACTATGCTTTTGTTAAGCATTTTTGTTACAATACTGGTGTAACATAGCGATACAAAATAGATTTGTAAAGTTACTGCACCAAATAGAACGTTGTACCATAAAACACCAAATGTACAGTTGTAAACTCCGCATGCTCGAACGTGTTAATGGCGGTAACGTTTTAAGTAGTTGTAAAACCCTGTTGAAACCTCACCGTGGGAAAAGTTGATGAACATACAAAATACAACACTAACTCAAAAGTTCACTTACACAAAAGTTTATTCGCCTCCATAATTTGGAAGTAGTCGACAGAAGAAAGAAAGAGAGTATGAAAGCAAAGTCGACCGCGTTAGATTGACAAAGAGAAACCATATATCATGAGGAGAAATATAGAGTAGTCACAGACCTTGAATTTTCTTTCTGTTTTTCTATTGTAGTTTTATGTGCTTCTTCGCTGGTTTCGCTTTCATCGGTTCGCGTCTGGTGAGAGACCCCTTTTCGGAACCCAGCCAAAAATGGGGTCCTACATCTTACATCCTCGTAGTCATTCTTAATTGCCGTAGTCATCCACCCGTGACTGACTGAGCCACAACGATTACTTTCGCCTGAGCTACTTAGAGGATACTGGCCGTAGCCTTAGACTATATAGCTGCTTTTTCTTCATATTATTTTTCCTTCGCTGTCTGTCTGTCTGTCTCTCTCCTTTCCCTGAACTTAGCCTCTCGTTCTTTTTATATCCATATCACTTTAAACTTGGAACATGCTTTCATTTAAGTGGGTATGGGAGAAAATCAAAGTTGAATTAAAATGTATTAGACTGTAAATTTACATGTGCAGGAAACGAATTAAACGAACTAATCTACGTAGAAGCGAAATTAGTCTGTGAAAAGTAGGGGTTCCCCTACAAAACACTCACATAAACTCTAAACCTGAATAGGAAATTCAATTGAAAACGCAGATAAGAAATCTCCAAAAACAAGCAAAAATGATAATCATCATCATCATCATATCGTGCTGGCAGCACGGATATCCCTGACCCTCTCTCGCCACTCCTCCCTATCGTTCATCGCCCTAGGTAGGTCTTCAGGACAACAACCTGTATCCTCACATAGCTGCTGAATGTACGTTCGAGCTGGTCGTCCTGCTTTTGCGCGGCCATGTGTGGGGATCCATAAGAGTACATCTCTTATGAGTTCATCTCTGCTTCTCCAGCAGTTTCCTGCATGTCTGGTTCGTCTAACTTGAATAGTTTTCGTGATAGGGGGCAGGTGGCCGTAAAGTTGGTGTCCTGTGGGGTGTTGCTGCCAGGACTTGTTCAGGATTGCACGCAGCATTCTTGTGTTATTGCCAAATGCTGGAACACGTTTGGACACAAAGAAAACAAACAATCTAAGAAAAATGACGATAAAACTTGAGAAAATAAACTATAAATTACTGGAGAAAGAAGATAGCTTACATAGATAGGGCAATTAAGAAAAAAATCTACCATTAAGTCGGGAGAGAGGACAAGAAAACATACCAACAGAAGAAGATAGCTTACATAGATATCGAGACAGGGCAAACAAGAAAAAAATCTACCATTAAGTCGGGAGAGAGGACAAGAAAACATACCAACAGCAAGGGTAGCAACACAATTTTTGAGCAAAATTCGGCAACCAAAAGAACATAACGAAAAAGCCGAAATGGATAAGCAACATGAACAAAAGATAGAAAAACTCGAAGGTAGAACCGAAGACGAAAATACAGTCCAATAACGTGCCTTCCTATGATGGGGAAAATACAAACTCTGCACAAATAAGGGGAAGAGATTTACGATTCGATAACAAGCCGCAAATTGTTTACCAATGAAAAGAAAAGATCCAGGGACACGGGAGAACTATTCTGCATTAATCGATACATCCTCAACGGGTGTAAGACAAGACGGAAAAATCTAGCTATGGCGTAGATTGACCAAACAAGACATGATGTGGTCCCGCAAAGCTAGATAATCAACTGTTTCCAAATATACAAAATATCAGACAATATCATTAACTTTATCGAGAAAACCATTGGAAACTGGAAAGTGTAATTGACATCAGGAGAAAAAAGATTAACTGAAAGGAAAATCCACTGAGGTATATACCAGGGAGATGCCCGATCACCACTACTATCTGTAATAGCGATGATGCCACCCAACTACATAATTATGAAGTGCATTGATGGATATAAAGTAAATTGCAGAAAAAAGATCAATCACCTCATATACAAGGACGACATCAAACAGTTTGCCAAAAACGAAAAAGAACTGAAAAAACTAATACACACAGTAAGAATATATGATATAGGGATGGAATTTAGCATAGAAAAATGCACAGAACTATTAATGGAAATCGGTAAATGGCATATGATGAAACGAATGGAACTACCAAATAAGGAAAAATATTGGAACGCACGGAGAAGAAACGTTTTAATACTTAGGAATATTGGAAGCAGACGCAATCAAATAAGTAGAGATTAAAGAAAAAAAAAATTAAAAAAGAATATCTCAGCAAACTAACGCAAAAAAGAGCATATGACTAGACACAATTGAGGGGAAAGGTATATCAACTAGGAATTTAGCGAGAAACTGAAATTTTACCATCCTACCAAATGGTATATACACAAGCCAGGTTCCATCCTGAAGAATGAAACCACAAAATTCTCTGTGATTTTGAGATATAAACGGATCACCCAATCCTGGCCAAAAGACCAAACAAGACGAGAGTTAATAAAAAGGTAACTTACATAATAGTGGGCTTTGCCGTACTGGCAGACCACAGAGTAAAACAAAAAGAGATAAGCACTTATACTTTGCCTGGGAACATAAAGGTGACAATGATACAAATTGAAATTCGTACTCACTGAACAATCCCCAAAGGCTTGAAAAAAGGACTAGAAGTCTTAGAAATGAGAGAACAAGATGAGACCATTCAGATTTCAGTATTATTAAGATAAACCAGAATACTGAGAGGAGTCCAGGAGACTTGTGGAGATTGGCTGTCACTCAGATTTCAATAAAAGATCATCAGCAAGCACAAATATGAAAAACTCACTTAATATAATAATAGACAAAGTGATTCATGATTGAAACAATCTTCTTAATGTCTTTTCCCCTTTTTTCTTTATAATATTTCTAACATCATTTTGAGTTGTACGTTCTGTCAATATAAGATCCTTAATCCTTTTACCTTCTTCATTAAAGTTTAGCGAGTGACATGAATTATTTTCGTTGATCTGATGTCGTCAGCACAAAAAACATTTTCCCATACGTCTGTATTTGGAAGCAAATTATCCAGTTCAAGAATAAACGTTACAAGGAAGAAATGGAGGAGTTCATGGAAATTAGTCAAATAACTAATTTGATATAAAAGTAAAACTTTTGATCTTCCAAATAACTTTAAAAATAGTTTGTGATTATATATGTCAACTTATTTTCTATAAACCTTTGATCTTGGATCTTGATTGATCGATTATCTTTTTTTTTTTTGCGGTGAAAGTAGATAATCAAAAATTGACAGGTTTTATTTATTTTTTATAGCATATCTCACTCCTTATTAGTTATCTAATACCGAAATTGGATTGAAATTATACAACTAAAAATTTCCAATCTTCCTTTCTAATAATTCTTGATCAGTTTTTTTTTCTTTATCTAACTGTAATAATCATTTGTTTGTTCAGTGATGTTTGCATGTGTTTCTATAAAATACACATAATATTTGAACAATTCTATAGCTTCGATTAACTTTTAAATAATAATTATTTGCGAACAGTTATATGTTTTTTTTAGAATTCCCATCTAACATTGATAATTTGAACGCACTTTTATGAAGGAAACAATCGACAACATCACACTGTTTGCAAAAAAATGAAAAAGAATTGGAAACTCTAATACACACAGTGGGAATATACTGTTAGGATATAGGGATGGAATTTAACATAGAATAATCTGCCACTCTAGGAATGAAAGCGGTAAACGACACCTGAGGGACAGAATGGAATTGCAAAATTAAGACAAGATTAGAATGCTCCGAGAAAAGGAAACCGAAAAAATACTCGGTCATCTTGGAAGCTGACACAATCAAACAAGTAGAGATGAAAGAAAAAATTGAGAAAGAATATCTCAGGCAAACCACAACGCTACTCGAGAAAAACTATGTTGCAGAAACCTTATCAAAGGAATAAATACCTGTGCTGTCCTCCTGGTAAGATATTCAGGACCATACTTAAAGAGAACCAGAGAAGAACTTAAGCAAATCGACCAAAGAAAAAGAAAACTATAGACTATGCATAAGGCATTACATCCCAGAAATGACGTTGACAAACTATATGTATCAAGGAAAGAAGGGAGGGAGAGGACTTTCCAGTATTGAAGGCAATGTTCACTCGTCAATGAACGACTCGAGGACTTTATAGAAAAGCTCGGAGAAGGACAGATTACAGCCACCAGAAACGATACTGATAACATGAAGACCAACCGAACAACAATAACTAGAAATCAAAAATGGGAAGAAAAGCAACTCTATGGGCATTTTAAACGACTAATAAGCAACACCTCCAAAAAGAAAATCTGGACGTGGCTAAGAAAAAGAAACTTTAGGAGAGAAACAGAATCTCTCCGAATAGCAGCTCAAAACAACGCCCTGAGAACCTATCATATCAAAGCGAGGATAGATTAGACGTAAAAAAATCGCAAATGTAGGTTATGTGGTGATAGTGAAACCATCAATCACATAATAAGCGAATGCAACAAAATAGCATAAAAGGAGTATAAGACTATACACGACTGGTGATCAAGGTGATCCACTGGGAGTTGTGCAAGAAATTTTATTTTGACCATACCAACAAATGATATATTCACAACCCAGCAACTGTCCTAGAGAATGACGCACATAAACTCATATGAGACTTTGATATACGAACGGATCACCTAATTTCGGCCAGAAAACCTGACCTCATAATAATCAACAAAAAAAAGAGAACTCGCAAAGTTGTGAATTTTGCTGATCCGGATGACCACAGAATAAAACTGAGAGAATGTGAAAAGAAAGATAAGTACCTGGAACTTATTTGGGAATAAAAAAAAAACAGTGAAACATGAAAGTGACGGTGATACCAATTGTAATTGGTGCTCTTGGTAGTCACCGAAGGATTAGTGCAGGAACTGAATGACTTGACAATAAGAGGATCATTAGAGACTATCCAAACTACAGTATTGTTGAGATCGGCCAGAATACTGAGAAGATTCCAGGAGATTTGCTGTCACTCAAACTCCAGTCAAAGACCATCAGCTAATGCAGATGTGAAAAACTCTCAAGAAGTAAATAATAATAATATTGGCTTAGTAGGTAGAGTGTTCGCCAATGGTCTGGGCGACCTTGGTTCAAACTCAGATCGCGTCATATCAAAGACTTTAAAAATGGTACTTGATACCTCCTTGCTTAACCCTCAGTAATATAAGATACGTATCAAGTGTAAAGTGGAGTTGTCCAGGGAAAGGATTAGCATCCTCCCATACACCTCGGTGTTGTAGCTATTGAAAAGAGAGACTTCAGGTCACCCTCGACTACGGTCGCCAACTTTACTTTATATATTAAGTGATTCTATCCAATACAAATAATTTTAAATATATCTATTCCACCAATACATGTGACATTTGCTGGTATTTGCTCTCCTGGTAAGATTCAATCTTCAAATAATGGCAATAAAGAGGTTCACCACAGAGTTCCAAATCTGTTGCGTTACCACCGGTTTTAGGTGAGTGTTATATGCAGTAGGGCACCCTGTCAGTGGGATGTCTTTTCTCTAAGCAAAGAATACTGTCGATGTTTTCGAAGCCCTAGTGACACAAGCGGCAATCAGTGACGGAAGAAGAAGAAATGAATATCAGTTTTATCATTCATGAGGAAAAAAACGTAGAACAAACCACAACTTTTGAATAAGCCGATAAGTAGAAAAATACAACGCTAATGTTCCACAAAGTCGCCAAAGAATTTTTTCTCCGGTTTTCAATTCAGTTTTTCTGAAGCTAGTATATATTTAATCAACCCACCTTCAACAAGTTGGATGTGACACAAAGACAATTTTCAGCATATTTTTTTTTTTTTTGCTGGTATGAATTCTGAGATTTCATTCACTTATCCTGGTAACCTAAACAAGATTAAAGAACTCGTTCTGCCCTACTATTTTGCCCATAGCTGGGAGTTAGAGAGAACTCATAGTTTCAAAACATTTAAAAGTGCATTAGAGTCAAAAGATAGGTAAACAGCACTGCTTAGAATCTGAACTCTGAGAAAGAGAAAAAAGAGAATGAAGAAGAGAAAGAAAGAACTAACTCCTACAAGGAATCTAACATGAAACGATGACCTCAATATAAACCAATACCACACCAGACCCCACCTCAAAAATATTCAATGTTCACCGATGAAAGCAACGAGCTGGAAACATTACGTATGTAAGAACGAATAAATAATTATTTAAAAGATATCAATATCTTTGTAAACCTATTCATTATGAAATATTTACTTTTTTCCTTCTTTGCACCAACAAAACAAAGAAAGGAAAACACACACATACACACACACACACACTAATATATATATATATATATATATATATATATATATATATATATATATATATATATATATATATAATAAAAGCAAACGAAAAAATTCAATAAACAAAAATATTATTTTTGGTAAGTATTGTTTTTCTCGACTCTGATAAACTGGCAAGTCTAAAATTATTCAAAGTCTCTGAAGAATATGTAAAAGTCCGATGTGAACTTAATATGTTCACAAAAACAAAAACAAAACAAAAAAAAACTCTTCATTCAGACCTTCTCGTTTTCCATTATTCTCAAAAGCCCTCACACAAATTTTGGCATAGTACAACTGATGAAAAGTACTACAATCACATTTAGGTCAGCAAACAAACAATTCCAATAATTTAATATATTTCCATAAATTCCAAAAACAACAAAAGAATATTTTTATTAAAGAAAACATTTAAATTAACATTTTTTCTTGTGATTTTGCCTTTATCATTTTTCTAATTATATTAAAAGTTCTTTCATCTTTCGTAAGTTCTTTTATTATATTTCTTTCTTTTATTGTTCTTACTCATACCATTGTTTCGACTGAAAAGATAAAAGTGTCTGATTCAACGGAGACATCAACTTCCTTTTCTTTACTGTCCAACAATGACAATTAACGGATCCTACAATGCTAACTGTTCAGGTCACTTATGCCGTTTTCATCCGATGTCCCCCCCCTCTCTCTCTGGCCAGAAATATAATTACTGGATGCTGCTTTAGTTTACAGCTTCTACTTTTCATCCCATCTCTTCCCTGCTTAAAACGAGAAAGAAAAAGCAGTTAGCGAACCCGGGGGTTGGTATCCTCTGCGTTCTGTACATGGGCGGCTCATTTCAAATTTCAACGTCCGCGCTATTTTTGTGATTTTCCTACTTAAAGGGTGGCGGATGCCGTGGTTGGGGTGTGGAGAGAGGTTTCTTTTGCTATCGCACATCTATCCAGATTAATACAATTAAACTTTTTCGTTTTTTGATTTTTCTCTCTTCCAAACTATTTTATTTTATTTAAGATTTCTTGTTAGTTTTCTAGTCGTTTTTTAATTTAGTTATTTTCTTTCTTGTTTTTTAATTCCTTTTTTTCTGGTAATAACCGAATTTTTTCAGTCTTTAGATTCTATTCTCGTTTGTTTATTTTTTTTCTCATGTAAACCTCCATATTTCTTATATTGTTTCTTTGATTCTCTTCTCTTTTTTCTTCTTATTTTAGCTTGTCTTTTCTTTATTTCCTTCTATGTTTTTTTCTCTCTTTTCCTTTCATTCTTTTTACATCTTAACTTTGAATATCCGTACTATTCTCTTTTCCAGGATTTTTTCTTTATTATTTTCCTTACATTTATTTCCATTTCTTCTTTCGATTTTCTTATATTTTTATCGTATTTTTCTATTCTTTCTTTTCAATGAATCACATTCTGTTCATGTCGTTCTTTTCCTTTCTATCCTTATACATTTTCTTTGTTATTGTTTTCTGCTATTTCATCTTTGCTTCTTTTCTTTCACTTTATTAAAATCTTTATTTTTCCATTTGGTACTGTTCCATTTTTCACCTCCTTTTCTACCGAATTTCTGTCATTTTCTTTTTTTTTCACTTATTTGATTTCTTTGATATTTTTTATTTTCTCAACCTTCCTTTCTTTTTATGTGTCCTATTCAGTTCATGTCTTTTTCTTTTATTTCATTTCCTTCCTTTTCTTTCTCATATAACTTTACTTTCATTTATATATATATTTCTGTTTCTCTTTCATTCTTTTCGTTCTTATCTTTTAATTTATTCGTTTTTCTCTTTTTATTCTTAACGTTGTCTTCATCTTCCTCGTTTAAATGTTTGTCTTTCATCTTAGACTTTTCTTTCCCTCCTTTCTTTCTCCTTTGAAGCTTCTATTTCAGTTTCCTTCATTCATTCTTGATCAAATTCCTCCAAGGGATTTTTTATTGAATTAACTTCGGCAATAACGTTGATGATTCAGGCTCTTTGTAACGGCATGCCTCTAAAATTTACCCCTCCTTCTCGAATCAAACTGCCCTCAGATCTCAACAGCTCCGGTTTCAACTTACGACCGGACAATGGCTCATTTTAATCGTCTTAACTCTATTTCCCTTTATTTAGATTGAATTTACCAGGGATGCTATTGTCCCTTTTCGCCAGGGAAATGTCAATTGAATTGCCGGAATAATTCTGCCATGACTTTTATTTTACCATTTCGCTGGAACAATCCTAGTTATAAAGGTAACGTCTTTATCAGTCTCTGGGACGAAAAAAAAAAAAAAAAAAAGAAAAAGTTAGTCCTGAATCAATTTCAATATTCCTATGATGTGTTTCGTTAAAAATTTGAAACATTCCCAGATTTGCCTTTCTGTTCTCTTTTCTGAGACTTAATTATCGACAAAAGTGTCAGAACTTTCGTCTTTTGCTGACTTTATTAATTTCACCCTTGGACTTCAAAGTTTTTGAAGTTGTCATTGAATAACCGTACAAAGGATACAAATGATAGGAGAGAAATCGTTGGAGGAAGTAATAAAAACATAAAGGCGGGTTTGAATAAGGAGATCGGGGTGAATCTCATTTAATTCATGATCCACTTTCGATAAAGATATATAAACGAGTCGATTCGCTTTTATCTATAACAAAACAGTGATGTTTATACTTAATGATTTACGTCAGCTGACCATTTAGTTTAGTTTGGTTTTATGGCATATCAACAACCATTGTTGGTTATTTATTGCCAAGTCCTGTTTTTACATATATATCAAATGTATGGTTTGTAAACACATTTTAAATGCATTCAGTTATAAGGATCAAACAGTTCTATTTCTTGTCTAAATTTCTGAGACGATGCTTAGGGAACTACGCCTATAACGGTTACGACATGTTTCCTGCTGCACAATTCAGAGTGAATTTTTGGGACTTATAAACTTAATGTTCTTACATTTTACCTCAAATAAAGACAGTAGAGGGATACAATATGAAAGTTAACACCGACGCCAATGTAAAAGGGGAAGGTGAGAAACAACAATCACCGAAATAAATGCAAAGTTCCAATTGTAAAACAAGTGCAACTAAGACTCAGCAACCGGCCAAAATTCCAAAAACAGATGAATAAATAAAAATACACAATTCTAAAAAAAAAAAAAAAATGAATAAAAAAACTCTGTACCACTGCCAATTCAATAACTGCAGAAATCTTCACAGTAAAATAAATCATCATCAAGTCACGCTACTAGTACGGCTTTCTCTGAATCTCTCTCTCCCTCCATCTCTGACATCCATTGCTCCTAGCTGGTGTTCCAATCTACATCTTGTGTCTGTGCAGATTTTTTTTTATGTATAAGTTCTTTCTGTTCTGCCATGTTAAAGGGTTCATAGGGAAACGTTATTTGCCTTCGTCCTTTCATCTCCCGCATCTAATGTTCGTCTAATTTGAATGGCTTTAGAGATCAAAGGTAAGTCACTGTACAGCTGTTGTTTCGTGGGGTGTGGCTCTCAGGAACGGCTTAATATAGTTCATAGTTCATTGTTGTTCACTTCTTATCTAGCTTTTTCTTTATACACGTAGTCAGCGTTCTTGTGGTTCATCCATACCATAAATATTGACACCACTGCTGTTTGGAAGATATTTCATTTTATTTTATCAGATAGATCAGTCTTCCATATGATCAATAACCGACCGCTAGCAGTTCACGCCTTTACTAGGCGGATATTGATATCACTTTCAGTAGATGAGACACTGCTGCCAAGGCACGTGAACTATTCTATTAATTTAAGAGGACGGACATTTAGAGTGGAAATGGTTCTTTCTCCGATTAAAACACATGCAGTTCGTTTTGATTGCATTTACATGGACACCAATATCTCCTGCTGCCTACTCTGGGCTATACAGCAGGAATTCAGCTTGAGCAGGTGTATTTGCAAGAAGCGTAATGTTATGTGGATTGTCTACGTTTGTTCTGGTTTCTGCGAGATATCGTCTTCATCTTAACTTTCTTTATTGTGAGGCAATTTTATTTTATTAGATCTATCGAGGTTCGAGGAAAATAGTCTAGGACTTTTATAAACAGATACGAAGCAAATTTCTCCCCTTGCAGAAATCCAACAATAATATTGAAGAAGTATGTGTCTCTATCCAGTGAACGAACGTAGACTTTCGTGCTTCTTTAGAGCATCATTATGGATGTAACAGTTTCTTTAGGATGACCATCAGCTAGAAGTATTTGCTTTATTTATTGTTGTGTATAGAATCAAATCCTTAGGAGGAATCTACAAACAACAGTGTTGCCACGACATATTTTGCACGACCTTCTTCAATGATTCGACGAATAGTAAGAATCTGTTAAATAGCGGATTGATTTCACCGAAAACCGTTCTTATTTTTCCTAAGGATTTTCTCCAGTTAAGGTTCGATGCAATTCAGTGGCAGACCATTATAAACCTTTGGTTTCAAAGAAGTAAGAGATGTGCCACTGTAGTCATTGAATATTCCGGGGTCATCATTCATAGGGAACGGAAGGATACAGCCTTTTGTCCATCTTTCAATTTATAGACGACGTTGCAAAGTAAGTCATCAAATGTTCTTGTTTTCACACTTATGGGTGTATTTTCCGAGGCCTGCTGCTTCTCTGCTTTTAATTTTTGTCAATACTATGTTTACTTCTTCTGGTGTAAACTGACCAATTTTGATGTCTTGTTGGCGATTAATTATTTTCTAATAGTTTTATAAGTGCCTTTAGGGGAGAGTTCAAAGCAGATTCTTCTACCGTTCTTTGCATATATGTACGAGTTCTTTTTGGCTGTCAGCTTCTTGTTGTGCTCTCAAGGTGTTCTTTCTTTTGCTCACTTCATTTACCACTATTGAAACAAAGAAAGAACGAAACGAAAAGTCCAAAGTCTACTAAACAAAACAATGTTCAAAAAAATTAATTGCAGTGATACATTCAAACTTAACGGAGGTCAAATATAACCAAACTAATTTTTTTTAGACGTATGCAAACAAAGACTTCATCAACAACAACAATAAATATAGCCTGCAGCCTCTGGAAAAAAATAAGCAACTTAGAATAATAAAGTACGGGAGTGTAGAATCAACTTTTTTACAAAATAGAATTACTAGAAACAATACTCAAATCCCATGCTACAACGTTCAGACCTGATGCTTTTCATTTTAGATTCCTAAAGATACTCTAAAAAATATCCCACGAATAATCACTCCAAGTCTACATTATAATCTAGGAAGAAGCCAACGTAATCTCTCTATCAATATCAAAGATGAACAGCACAGGCCCAACAAAATACTGACCCATCGCACGAACCAACTGTATATGCAAAACATTTGAAAGACTGATAAATGCTAACGTGGTATTTGGCAACGATCAAATTAATATCACAATACCCATCAAGTTTTAAGTACAAAAGAAACCACATCGATAAGAGAATTCACGTAGAGACCTGATGCGTTTGTTCGAAAATAACACCGAGTTGACGTATTTTACGATAATTAAGAAGTATATCACATAGCCTGGAAAAAAGACATATAAAGACCACTAAGAAAACTTGGATTGAGTGGCAGAATCCCAATTTTCATAAGGTAAGCATTTCTACAATAAAACTATTTCAGTCGCAAAAGAACTAGAAACAGGAATCCCACAAGGAAGCATCCAGTCTCTCAACATTTTTAATATCAAAATAAATTACATAATAAAACCATAAACACTGGAAGAAACATTGAGAAATATGAGACCACATTAAATAAAAAAAAACAAGCACATGAATCAAAGTTTACGCAGAATTAACAAGATAAACTATTGAGCCACGTAAAACTATTTCCAATTAAAAACAAAACAAAAACATCTACATAATTATCAGCTTGGAAAATAATGACCTCACTCTAAGAATAAAGAATCATGATATACCTGAAATCGAGCAAATACCTCGGTATGATATTTGACAAGAAACCCATATATTTATCCCTCAAAAAGAATGTTTAGTATCATAATGCAATACAACTCCATATTTTTTTAGGAAACTAACTACAGCACTCAAAAATTTGGTTTGTTGGTTTTCATTGGCATATTAAACATTGTGGGCTATGTATTTGCAAACCTTGCTTATATATATATATATATATATATATATATATATATATATATATATATATATATATATATATATATATATATGAAATACCTAGAGATATATACAAAAATAGGAGATATACAATTTGAAGGAAATTTATTGAAGTCGCAAGGGACCTTCCATGTGAGATCTGCCAAACGACAGCCTTCAGAGGTCGTTTAAAATATTGTAAATAAGATTAAGTAAAAGGGGGTGAAACTGAAAATGATAGCCAGACAAAGTGGGGAGAAAAATAAATTAAGTCAATCACGCGATATCTCCTAATAAGTTCAGAGAGTGTTTTGGGTTTTGCTTGCATAGAGAAAGCCTATTAAATAAGATAAAAATGACCTCTAGGACAAATGAGATATTGTTTAGTCGTAACTCTATGCAATATCATTAGACAATGATCGCCGTAATTAACCATACAACTATTTCAGTCATTCAGATGCTCACAGATGGGAGAATCGAGTAATTTAGGAAGCTCGAATTGTGTGTGGTCACAGATATCTCATGGAACATTCTGTTTAACTCTAACCTCAAAACATTGGGAAGTGCGCCCTATATATGTGGCATTACAACGACATCGAAATTTATAAATCAAATTATTTCGTTGGAAGATAGGGAGCACACCCTTATAAATAGAGCGAAATACAGCTCACGTAGTAAAGATGGTTCGAACAATTTAATTCATAATTAATGTTCAGATTAATCTCGCTTTTTGTTTTTGTCTTTGTTTTTGTCATATTTGTTATTTTTGTTGTTCCTTGACTCTGTCATTTACTACTCACTACGGAGTTCAAATTCCTTTACGAACTCACCAAGGGAGATAGATTTTCATTTTAGATGAAAGGGGATACATCAACTAGTTTAAATAAATCATGAGTTGAATATCGAACTCTTTTCACTTCAAGCTTTCAATAACTAAAGGCTAGAGACTTAAATTTAGCAAAAGTCAAAGTCTTGTTTCTCTCAACACGATTGTACTTCTGCCACTCAATTTAGAGAATATCGTCGGAACTTGATCATGTTATTTGTAGAGGTTGACAAGAACATTCGATTGATCGGATTTTTCCGACCGACTATCAAGCCCAAATAAGAGCCGAAGGGGAGAGTTGTAGGTCATGTGTCCACTCGGCATTCTAGTCATCTAGAACCCCCTCCTCAATAATGGTTTTCCACCCACGGCCAATAGGTGACCCTTCTGGAAGCGTTTCCTCGCAGTTTGTGTTCAACAACAACATTTGACAAAGTAGAAAAATGACTGACATACTGACTAACGATTTATAAAACAGAATCAATATTATTACAATTGAAAATTTATAATACTGGATACTGAGCCATAAGAACATCCATGGAAATTTAAAAAAGCAACTAAGAGGCAAAAATTCCCTATAGATGAATCCCACAAACACCAATCAACAATAAAACCACAAAAAAAACAAACAAACAAACTATGGAACATTCGTCCAAAAACAGAAAAATCAATCTAGACAGCATCCTGTTTAATGACTCCCTGGATATTGAAAGAAAAGACAAGAGTGGTACTGTCCTCAGACCGTAAAGGACGTACACATTTTCAATCTAGTACCACCTTCAGATGGGCACCATGTCCAACATGTTCACATCATATACATTGAAACAAATACTGATTGACTATCATTACCTCTAAAATGTTTGAATCACGCAAATAATGGATGGTTGGTACTTAATAGTATATCAATCTTACCCGGTGATTTAATGCCAATTTTTCCATTTCTAATACACACACACACACACACACACACACACACACATATATGTATATATATATATACAACTTCTTCGCACGAGCAAAAGTGGAGTTTAAAGTTTGAATTCAGAATTTCCATACCAAGGCTTATGACCCCAGTCCGCCATCCTATTTGACAGTATCTGGAGGGAGAATAATAGGATTCATACCTTTCCTAAGATTTAATCACGCAATGTGAAATGTAAACAGCTTCGTCCAGATTCTGTCCTCGGGTCATCGTGTCCACTACTTACGAGGGTAAACATTACACTACGTGACCTACTTTATGTATATATATATATATATATATATATATATATATGTGTGTGTGTGTGTGTGTGTTTGTATGTGTGTGTGTGTGTGTGTGTGTGTGTGTGTGTGTGTGTGTGTGTGTGTGTGTGTATTATGTGACTAGTTTCTCGGTAAATATTTTTGTTGATAAACGAAAAGTTAGAAGATATGACAAAGCTTAGTAGACATTTTTCTTCACGTTTTGTTGATGGTCTTATTTCAAACATGTATCTTATATTTAAACTATATAAACTTATATTTCCTACATTGAGGTTTTTAATAATGGAGTCTGTTGCCATATCCAAAGTTTCAATAATACTTTTGGGTTAAAAATATTGTTATAAGTTAAGTTCATTAGTCATGATTATACTTTAATGCAGTATTGTAGAGCCAGTTTGGTTTGGTAATATCTAATGGCATATCAACTCTTTTGAAATATTCAGTGCCAAATCTTGTTTCTTTTGTATCTGTATTTGCAAGTGAATAGTTTGTAGGTAAATATTTTTATTTAAAAAAAAAATCAAGTCAAAAAAATAAGACAAAACAATCAACCAAATTTGTTTATTTGATGGCATATCAACACTCGTAGACTATTTAATGCCGACTCTTTTCTATTGCATCAATAGTTTCATGTGCATTAATAAAACGTTAGAAATTAGTTGTAATAACAGTTTCCCTTAACGCGATTGAACATTAGCCACAATATTCTTGCACCTTTAAGATATATACAGGTTGGATATTTGTTTTGCTTGATTGGTTATTTTCACTTTTGTCACGTGTTTGAATAATTCATTTATTAAAAAATGTATTTACTAATAAGATGTTTGGTTTCAAATCATTTACACAAAATATACACAATTCTGCATTGAATTAGAGGAAATCGAAGAATAGGTTTTGGTGTTTTAAACATACAGGTGCTATGTCTGGACATGATCTGTCGATTGATTGGATTGGGCCTCTTCGATCGCCTTTATTGTCAATATAAGGATAGAATTGGAGTGTTGCAAGTCACGCGCACCTTAGTTCTTTGGTCACGGACCGATCAGCCCCCAGGATTTCCACCAACAGCCAACAGGTGTCCCTATTTGGTGCATAGGATTTTTCCACTCTGCAATGGTGCAATCAGCGTATTATATAACTCCAGCTAATAGGGTGACATGAGAAATGACCAGAAGGTACGATTCCTAAATACTAATCATGGGGATATACTAGATTCCAGCAAATTGATTGTACTCTTAAAAAAAGAAGAAAAAATTTAAAAAAAATGAAATTAACAAAATAGGAAGAAATACGTAGCAATTGGTTTAAAAACAAAAATGTTTTTGTATACATGTCTTGGTTTCCAATATACTAAGAAATAATCTTTATTAAATAACCTAGAGGGGCTGATACGCTATTCAGCATAAATAATAACAATCAATACTTTTTTCAATAATAAATCGAAATTGAAATGTTAATTCCATCAATGTTCGAATAAGACAGTCCGTAAAAGATGGGAAGATAATTCACTTCGTTTATTTGAAAAAAAAAACAAACCTGGAATTCAAAAAGATGATAAAGTAATTATGAAATAATATAATAATTCTTATTCTTTTGAAATGTATAAAGCAAAAAAGGAATTTCTATTAAACGAAGATAATTCCCACTTGTTTTGCTGGAAACGGAAACATTTTTCGGGATTTTTAATTCTTGAATCACAACTGTATCAAATATTTGAGATAATATGTTTTTCATCCGTAAAACATAAATGTTTAATTGAGAACCTATGTAAAGAAATAGTGTTGTGGTTATTAACCAATCATAAACTAGATATTCTATTTTCCGATTCGTAATGAATTTATAACGAGGAAAGACATAAGAATAGATAGTGAAATCACTGAAACATCTATTTAATCTTTGTTACTGTATATATGAATATAAAATTGATAAATGTAAAGTATACATAAAATTAACGAAAAGGTATGTTATATATGAGAGTTTCATAATAATCTTAAGTGTCCTTAAAATAGGACATTGGGCTAGAAACATTGGATGTAACAAAAGTGTCATTCTGCCATGAAATGTATCTGAGGAGTACATATATTTATGTTTCATATTCTAACAACTATTAATAATTTCATTACTCCAACATTTCAGAAAATTCCTATTCGTCAAATAAATATTCAAGTCGCTTTTTTGACTAAGAGAATTTTATGAGGACAAGAAAAATACTAAACTCAAAGTAAATGACATAATGAATGCAACAGATTAATTACGTTTTATTTCTCAAACGTAACAATATTTTGCCGGCTTTCAAAAATTAAAAAAAAGATATTGACAAATGTTATCCTGATATTTAAGAGAAGGAACGTAAAAAGTCAAATTTCAGAATTTTTTAAATAACTAACATTTGTATGGAGGCAACACCCCACAAAGCACCAACTTTACGGCCACCTACCTCCCATCACGAAAACTATCCAAGTTAGACGAACCAGACATGCAGGACGTTGCTGGAGAAGCAGGGACTAGCTCATAAGTGATGTACTCCTATGGACCCCCATATTTGACAGTGGAAAAGCAGGACGGCCAGCTCGAACATACATACAGAAGCTCTGTGAGGATACGGGATGTAGCCCTGAAGACCTGCCAGAGGCGAAAAACATTAGGGGAAGTGGCGAGAGAGGGTCAGGGATATCTGTGCTGTTTTTTTATGTATCCACAGGGGTCACCTGTTCTGATTCTGTTAGCCATAACCGGGTAAAAGTGTTAAGTATTTCTGTTTTGTTACTACCCTGCAGGCAGGATTGAACCTGAAACCTCCGGATAAGAGTTAACATGACCACCCGTTAACCAAATAAGTGCCCAAGTGGAGTGTTGCCCGATCATGAACTGATTAGTCACCAGGATCACGCCCAGAAATATTACGAGTCCCCACCCACAGTTAACAGGCAGTTTCGTTTAGAAAGTTTTTCTTCTCTGCAGAGGTTGCAGGTTACGTAATTTTCAGTACTATTTTTTGATCTTCGGTAAGTATAAAAGAATGCGTAAGTCTTGTGTGGCTCATGCGTAATCGAAAAATAATCTCTTTTTATTTCTGAGTTTTCTGAGGGCAGTTTTCTATTCTAGCAAATTGGATTTAATCTATGAGAGTTCATTGAGTAGGTTGTTATTCTAACGATGTGCTTTGAAGAATACACTAATTTTAAGTTTTAACGCCTCCTCGACATTGAAAACAGTCTGTTAAGTTTTTTGATAAACAAATGGGTGTTTTATTTAGGATAATTTCAAATATATAGGTTTGGAATGAGGTCTTTAATTCTTCAAGGGTGGGTTCCATGCGAAGACCAAAAGTTTTTATTGATATTTTTGTTTTTTGAAAACAATGGTTGTACTTTGGATTGAAGATGCAGTTGTAGGGGTGTTTTATGAGTCTTTGAGAATAGACTGACAAATAGAGAAGTTCTGAAGGTTCCTAAGACTAGTCTTGAGCCTTTGTAGTGTTGAGAATCAAGTTCTTTCAAGTTGGTAGTCCTGGTTGGTCTATAAACTAACGTGTGAGCGGATCAGTGTTGTGTATAATTTAAGTTGAGTTTGTAGGTTAGATAAACTTTTTTGTGCTGGCAACTACCCGGAAGGGTTGTTTGGCAATGGTACATTAGGTTTTTACTCATTTTATATGAAGAATAAATATTACTTTTTATCAAAGACGGCTCAAGGAACTTATACTAAAGATTGCGATAATTTGAAACTGTTTTCTAGTGCCTATTTATTTATCTCATTTGCAAATGTCATTTTACTATGTGAAGGTGAGCGGAACTGCAGCAGATGACAAAGTCGTTAATGATGAGAGAGCAGTCTATTGTAGGATTCAAGGATATAACAATATTATTAATTTCTATGAAGAAGAGAGTAACGGATAAGACAATGATACCTTACTAAGGAATTTGGAGGTCGGAAAGTTTTCCCTGAAGAGATTTTTATGAAACGTGATTGTCTGCCTTTAAAGACATGATCAGTTAAGTCTGTCAAGATGACATACATACAGTTGGAGTGATATACCATATAAAAATTGAAAACAATTCCGTAAGTAGTCGCTTTTGATAAAAAGCTTCCCTGATAAAAATCCAAAAGTAGATAAATGGTCGACGGTTCTTCTCTTTTGGCGAAAACCAGTCTGAAGGTTGGTAAATAGATCATTTAAGTTGAAGGGCCACGTTAGGCTGTTGGTAATCATCCGCTCCATCAGCTTGTTCAGACAGTTGCTCGATGCAATGATTGGATATTGCTTCAAACGAAAGGTATAGTTACCGCTTTTGGGATATGAACAATTGTCATCTTTCTCTATGTTTCTGGAAATTTATCACTTTTCCAGATGTCTTTAAGTTGAAGGGCCACGTTAGGCTGTTGGTAATCATCCGCTCCATCAGCTTGTTCAGACAGTTGCTCGATGCAATGATTGGATATTGCTTCAAACGAAAGGTATAGTTACCGCTTTTGGGATATGAACAATTGTCATCTTTCTCTATGTTTCTGGAAATTTATCACTTTTCCAGATGTCTTTAAACGCATTTAGAAAGCACCAGACAGATTCGTTTAATAAATGTTTTAGAAACTCGGGATGAATCATGTCAAAGCCGAACTCTGTATCGTGTAATTATTCTAATTAATGCACTACTTATGATAGGGACAATTGCTTGGATTCTTCGGAAATCATTGAAGATGATTTTTCTTCTGCGGTCTGTTGCTTGTCATGACGAGATGAATCTTTCGAGATAGTTTCGGCCTTCATATCGGCGATAGTTTTTTGTCGTTATTTTGGTGTTTTTTTTTATGTAGAGATGTTTTAGGGGAATTGTATTTTACCTTATATTTTCCGAAATATGACCAAAACTCTTTTCAATTCGAATGAGGCGTTCGGTTTGCTTACGGTAATTTTCCAGGATGTTCGTCGAGCATCTTTTATGGTTTCTTGGTGCATTTGCTCAATAGAATTTAAAGGAAATTAAATTAGAGGTGGGAGTTTCTGTGCAAAATTTTCGCAGAACTACGTGTGGTGACTAATAGCCAACCACATTCTTTATTGAACCCTGTTCTTCCCCGTTTTTATTGTGTAGGATACTCTTATTTTTATTATTTTTTTGTGTGAAGTGGTCAATAGAGTAAGTAATTTTCAGCCGATAAATGAATGTCATTTTGTTTGAGGTGTTTGAGTAATAAGATCCAAACTCCTTCCGGTTAGCTTCATTCAACTGAGGAAAATATTCCACTTAAAGTTGAACATTCTCAATGAAAATTGGGAAAAAGTCGTTGCTGCGTGGATTCTCATATACCCTTGAGAAATCGAGAAACGTTGAGGGGTCTGTGAGGGTTAAATCTATAGCCGAGTAGTTTTCAGAATATATATCGAGATGTGTTTGAGATTTTGTGTTGGGAGACATAGTTTAAAATTTCTGATTATGTCTTCCAGGGAGTTGTCTTTTTGTTTCGTGGGTTTATATTTCCATGTAGTATTGTGGCTGTCAAAATCGTCTGATAGAATATAAAATTTGGGTAATTGTTATAATAGGTTGTTGAATTCCTTTTAGTTAATCGGATCAGGTGGTGTGATATACAATACACAGATATCAATTGTTCTATGAAAGGATGCTATGACGATTATTACCTGGAGTCAAGAATCGAAGTCAATTATACTTTGGGGTATGACATTGCTAATTAAGACTGACACAAACCCTAAAGCCCAGTGAACGGTATTGTGCATATATTTGAATTTGCATAAAATGTTATTTATTTCTTGTCGTTGTTTTTAGGAGCATTTCTTAAAGGCATGTGATGGTGGTCCGTAGATCGTTCATCCACAAACAGAGTTCGTTTCTTTTGCCTTTGAAGCCAAAGAGCTTCCTCTGTATTAATTTGTTGTCCACGGTTAAGTTCTAGGTTTGAATTGTTTCGGTGTTTATTTATCTGTGATTTACGTTTAGGTTGTTGGGGCTGTCTCAATCTTTTCCAATAACCTGAATTTATTTGTCGCTTCCAGATTTTCATTGTCTTCATTTTTGTTTCGGAGGATGCTAATATTTGTCTTCATATGATTTTACAAAAGTGTCTGTAGAGGTTGTACAGGGAATCATTTGTATTTCGTTGATCTTATTTATTTGGAGAATTATTGGTATTTGAATATTTTGTTGATAAAGTGGGCAATGGAGTTGCTGCACTCTATGTTTAGTCGATTTCCCTATAGTCAGTTGTTTTCGTCGAGCTGTTTTTGTCTGCGGCATGGGTAATTGCTAATCTTTCACGAAGGCTGGCAGCTTGTCCTGCTTTTGTCAAAAAAAAATCTCTCGATTATTGAAGTGCATTTTTTGCATTCCTGAGATGAAGTGTTTGCTGGTGGTTTAGCGGTATTTACATAGAATGGATGAAAGATGTGGTGCCATCCTGTGCTTGAGTGGTCAGTACGACTTTAAAAGGGGTTGATATAAGATCGAATTGGGGAGTTGGTCTCTATGATCCTCCTTTTCTCTGGGAAAGATATGTCTCTCGTATATTTTAATTTTTAACATCTTTCTTTTTCTAAGTCACGCAAGCTCTCGGGTTTACCGCTTCGTTTCACCTATTATTCGCACTTTTCAATTTTTTAAAGAATTCCTCTGCGTGGCCAGAAGCATACGGCCTCACTGGATGCATATTTGATTCCTTGTGCTGTAGCTCTCTTGATGTCCAAATTTCTGACAATTGTAACATCACACATGGTTCTGAATGTATATTTTCACTCTGACATTTGTACCCTAGTTTAAGTTTCGGGAGGTGGTTGCGAGTATTAAAGAACATAACGTAGGTATATGTGTCTATCATTTTTTCACTAACTAGTCGGCTGGGGCTGTAGAATACAGAGACTGCACCTCTGTTGGACGTACCTGATGACCAGTAACCTTTCAGGACAGGGTCGTGGTGGCCGAGCAGTCCTTAACCTGGCAACCAAGTGGTCTAGTGACTTGCAACCCTCCAGTTTCCCTTGTTGGGCAAGACAGGTGGTCGGACAATCCTGATCCGATTAATAGACATGTCCTTCCAAGTACTTAAGTCTTCATATTTAGTCACGAACGTATTATTCGGTTTGCACTTACAGCGAACACCCAAACCTTTTATCTCATACGGGATAGTGAGTGGTGGCTGAGGATCAATTGAGACCATATAATAGGACTTTGACTATAGTTCAATTTCCCGGCAGTATATATTGCTCGTGAAAACTTGAAATTGGCAGGGAATAAAAATGTCCTATTTGAGTCGGGAATTGACCAAGGAGGAGATTTATTCGCCTTGGTTGAAACGGAGACATGCTACCAGTATACACAAGCTTGGAGTTGGATTTTGTGCGTTGGCATTCGTTGGTTTTTTTTTATTTCCTAAGGATGGTATTTTCATAGTTTCCCTAACTTTTGGTTATTCCCATGGAAAAGATTCAAACGCAGATTTCCATGGGAATAACCAGAAGTTGGGGAAACTATGAACTTACCATCCTTAGGAAATAAAAAAAAACAACGAATGCCAACACACAAAATCTCAAGAATGTCCAAACAAAACTAACAGATAGCTAACCGAACAACGAGAATACATTCAAGATCAAATAGATGAAATAAGAAACTCGGTAGAAGATAACATGGCTGACTGTAGAAGAAGTAAGTAAAAAGAAGAGTACATCGGGTGCAAAACTAAAAGCTGCCAGCCCAGAATAAAGAATACAGAAGTCGAAAGAACATTTCAAGAATCTGCTTCAAAACTCGACTAAAGTCACGGAAAAACTATCACAAAAAAATGTCAACCAGTCATGAAACCTACTTCACGGACGAAGAAAATAATTACGATGTACTGGCAAAATTAGAATCACAAAAGCTGCAGGCCTAGAAGAAATGCTTCTAGAAGTATGGAAAATAAGGAAACTTGATGACATACTTCATCGATAATGCAGCCCTCTTTAGAAACAAAATGAAATAGAGAAAGAGACAAAATGCTGCGCTCTTTTCTTTCCACGCAAAAGTGACTTCGGTATCACTAAGAACTACAGAGGCATAACCCAAAATTCTATTGTGTTTATGGTTTATAATCCTCAGCTTACCATCGTGTTCGTCATGAATTCGAGAACATTCATTAAAAAAAAAAGATCAGTTTTCGGAGAAAGCTATCCACAACCCCACAGATTCTGCCTATACGTCAAATCCGTGAAAGATTAAGAGCAGAAAATCTCTAGACAACACAAATGTTGGTAGATTTCTCCAAGGAATCTGATTCCATATGGAGAGGGAAGATAGTGCAAATAAGTCTAGGGTATAAACTCCCGAAAGAAAATGTTACAGCATTAATGACGCTTTATAAAATCAAGAAAGCAAAGTTCACTCACCAGATGGAAATACAGACTGAAGTTTTCAAAGAGATACATTAGCGCAATATTTGTTTATAATTAGCTAATGCTAATCGAGGTAATTAACTAATGCTGATGCTATCGAGAGCCGATAGATCTAATGAAAGCAAAATGCTTTACAATAAAAAAAAAAAAAAAAGCATGAAGCACATCATATGCAGAAGCTATAATAGATGCAAACCGGAGATGCCCGTGGTGTAATGGTTATCGTCGTAGGAAATGGACATGGTGACACGAGTTCCAATTGCTGGACGAGATTGATTACATTTCACATAGCACTAATACCCTTGGGAAAGGTATGCATCCAATTATTCTCCCTCTAGCTATGGGTAAATAGTAGGACAGACTGGGTTCTTCAGCCTTGATGAGGTAACTAGTCTAGGAGAAGGAATACTTTGAATTTAAACCAGTAAACCCAGCTTAAAAATTGACCTTGTGTCATATCCTGCCCGAGCGGTGGGGTTAGTAAATATAAAAATAGGCACAAACAGGCAGATGATCTAGCGCTTCTTGTGAATACATATGCCAAGTGCAAATTAGGAGCAATCTCCACTCTAAGAAGCAAGACTCTAAAATTAGTAAAAATGTTCACATACCTTGGTTGCAATATTTCATTAATTGAAAGTGATGTCCACCTACACCTGAAAAAATTATGGAATTCTATCGATTGGTCATCGATCTTATGGACGTAAAATCTATCCGATAAAAAAAAACGTATTCTCTTCAAAGCAGTTGTGGCTCTGTCAATACTAATGTATGGTCGCTCCACACGGACGCAAACAACACACAGGGAAAAAAGCTAGATGTGACTACACAAGAATTGTAAGTGCTGTCTGGAACAAACCTTGGAAGCAATACCCGTGTCAGAAATTCATTGTTTTCATTTCCCCAATCAAACCTGTGACAAGGCATGAATCTATTTTGTTTACATTTTGGTCTTCCTGTGTAAAATGACAGTTCCTTGGTCGAGGTGCACAAGTTTGAACTTTCAAATTTGACTTAATTTCGGCAAACTTAACAGCAAACTGAAAAATTTGCAACCAAACTAAACCAGATAAAAAAATAATTACCAATCACTGCAACTGGGTTATAATAACCGAGGGCGAAAAATGTGAGGCAAATCTTGTCCAATGATGGTAGAAGCAGACTCCAAGACAGCAACCTGTTTCCAAGAAATACAACTAGTGGAAACTCCACATGGTCAGGTGAACAAAGTTTCCACAATAACTAAAAAGTTTTTCAGTTGGAACATGGCAACTGGAAATGCTTCATTAAAGAAATAAAAATCTCACTCAAAAACTGCAATAACGAAACCATCTGAGCAGAATACAAAGAAATGGAACCACAAAACAAAAACGAGGTAGCGTTATTTCTCATAAAACGAATCTTATTCTAAAATAACAAATCAATTAAACAATATATCCAATAAAAAAAAGACAAAAGAAAAATTGCAGAATAATGTACCACAAAATCAAATACTCACGAAGCAAAAAGAAAAAAAAAATGAATACTCCATCAAAAAGCACTAGATAAACAATTATACCAAACTGAAACGAAAAACAGATTAAACAAACTGGAAAATATAGAAAAGGATGCGATTCAAAATCTTAAAATAATCTAATCAAAGAATAAAGATACTAAATATTTATGGGAAACCAAATAATCCAATGGAGTATACAAGGAATAACACCAAATTATAATGAACTACTTCTAATGAATAAACTAAATTTTGCTACATCTTTGAAGATGATTTCGTGAAGGCATACAAGTACAAAAATTAACACCTACGATCTGTACAACTAAATACACAGTACCGGTCTATTGACTTCTGTTGGTGCATCATTTTTGTCAGAAATAACTCGAATCAAGATAAATTTGAATTCTAAACTACGATCTACAGCCTTTGAAGCTACCGTGTTCAGAGAAATTAACCTATCTTTATTCTACATTCACCCCAATAAAGCTGCTGATAAAAACGAGCTAAAGAGACTCATGGCTCAATAACCCAGAAAATTTATTTCGTGAGATCTAAGCGGCTGAAACACCAAGAGGAGAAGAAAATAAACAAACCGAAAATGCAGAACACTAAAATAAAAAATAAATTACAAGAATTTTTGTCAATTTAATGATAGATCCGCAAAATATTTGAATCAATCGGCTGGCCTCTACTTTACCATAGATGTAAAATAGTATCACCTTTCTATTCCTATGTATTATACCTGAAAATACATCAATATAAATGCACCAGTGACCATTTTCCAATTATACTAGAAAACTCGGAGCGAAATGAATATGGTGTTCATCTTTGGAAATGAAAAGGAACAGACTGGGAAACATATGAAAAAAAGAAGGCAATTCCAGGTTGTTAATAAAAAGATATTTAACAAATAATTTCACAAAGACTCTTACCCCCATGCTAACAGAATGCACACTGAAAAGACAAACAACAGGTGACAGGAACAAACAACAATTTGAAAAAATTGTCGAACCTTGATGAGCAGTCCTACGTAGATTCAATTGTATTTAAACATCTCAGAGTAAAGTCACGAGAAACAATAAAATAAGCCAGAAAAGGAAGTTGTAAAAATATCTAAACAGTCTTAATACCGATTCAAATATTAAAGAATTCTGGGAAATTATTAAAAACAACTCCGTAAAGAAACAAATCACCCCTAAAAATATCTCGAGTTAAATGATTACAAAAACACTCAAGCAGAAATAAGAAACTTACAAACAGAAACATTCTAAGAAAGTTTCAATATCGTGGAAAACATAAATTTCAAAACGTCAAAAAGGAAGAGGATAATCACCAACTCAATAGTTCATAGAATAATTCGAAATGTTATATCAAGCATTTTACCAAAAGAGAACAAATGGGGTCCATCGAAAGATACTACAACGCAGTTGAAGGCTTAGATAAGATATCACCAAACAGCCGTAGGCTTTGATAAGATGCTACAACACAACTGTAGGTTTTGATAAGATACCATAAAACAGCAGTAGGCTTTCATAAGATAACTCTACACAGTTGTAGACTTTGATCAGATACCACAACACTGCCGTATGCTTTAATAAGATATCATAACACAGCTGTAGGCTTTGATAAAATGTAGGCTACATGATACAAGATGATACAACACAATTGTAGGCTTTAATAAGATGCTATAACACAGCTGGAGGCTTTAATAAGATAGATAAAGAATTCATTAAACAGCTCTCGCAGGTACCACTACAATATCTTCTGACCATCTTGAATGATATTCGGATAAACGGAGAATTTCCGAAAGTATGGCAATAAGCGATAATAATTTCTATTCCAAAACCTAAGAAAGATTATATAAAGCAACAAAAATCAGCTTCATATCCCAACATTTACAAAACAATGGAAAGAATGATTAAAATAAGACTGACCTGGTCCCAGGATAAACACAAGATCGTTAGGAAATTTGTGATTTCAGAAACAGAAGAAGAGTGGTCGATCGCTGGATAAGATTAGAAATTATTAAAAAAAGAAGCTAAGTCTAGAGGAGATTTAATAGCACTATTAGCTGAGGATGCAGAATACAACCGACTGGACCTCTATAGTATTTACTATAATTAAAAACATTTGAATGTATGCTAAAAATAAATAATAAATCTTAAAAGAATTTGTTAGAATTATTGGTTTTAAAAAGGGATACTTGAAACCATTTCAATGTATGCATTCTAATTAATAATGTTAAACAGAATTATCAGATCTTTTTTTATTGCAGTTGTTGAAAGTAACCAGTGTGCTGGCAATTGCATAAAACTGCATCTGAAGAAGTGGATCCAAACTTGAATTTTGGGGAATTTCAAATGCACAGTCTTTACTATTACTTTCCGGTCCATTTTAAACAGAGTCCCGGTACTTGTTAAGGTCCCAAATATGAATCAAATAGAATTGTTCAATGATTTATTCAAGATTATCATTTTTAGTTCTTTGAAATCATTCAGGTGAATGCTATTTATTTTATTAAACAGAAATATTAAATGAATGAAATTATTAATGTTATGGAGCAATAATGAAAACCACTTAACTGTTTACAAACAAATGGTTGATTTTAAATTAATGTATTCGTGTTTTATAGCAGCATTTAAAAACATTTATATTTTGGAACTAATGAGCTCTGGTGCGTTAAAAATAACAAAATATTCGTTCACACATACATACACAATCTTATATATATATATATATATATATATATATATATATATATATATATATATGTGTGTGTGTGTGTGTGTGTGTTTGTGTGTATGTATCTCTAGCATCGGGGATGTTCGAATCCAGAAAATATACATAATGTATTTTTTTATTTCTATATTAAATCATTCGGCGTGTGTAAAGGGCAGACAAACCAATATTTCAAAATATGACAATACCCCATTGCGTATTATTTTCCAAAGTTAAGAAGAATATGTAAAGATTTGTCAGTTTGTCGACTTACTCAGATTTTCCATTTCCCGAGTCTCGCTACCATTCGACAATAATGAAATCACTATATTACTAAAGAAAGACTCTTTAGATATATGAATATTCTTTTGTAAAATGTTTTGTTCTCCGAATATTGCGTTATCACTACGTATATATACATTTCATTACATAATTTAAATGTACTTTTCATGTATTTATTTTACCAAATACGTACTGATTTAACGATGTCAGAAAACTATTTTCAGGCTAATGAAGTTATTTTTAATCTTATGTGAATATAAGATTTGTTCATGCCCGAATCGATAAATCTGTATTGTAAAACCTTGGATGGATGGACAATTGGGGCAATTAAGGATATTGTTGCAAATCAGATGTTTCTGTACAAAGTAATTTTTTTACGTTTAATAATCTGAGAAACAATATAACTTTATTTTTTTCCTAAAATGGAATATGGAATGAAACAAGAAGTTGCTTGTTCACGTATATAGCTTTATGTCAGTTGATAAAAAGGCTTTAAAAGAAAAAGAAGGGAGTATAGCAGTTCCAACAAAGGCAGTTTCAATACGGGGAAATAAAATCCATTTGTTTGTCCTTGTAGATATAAATAAAATCATGATAAATAAAGTAATACAGTCATACTGGAATACTTAAAAGATTATTATATCTGTGACCCTCCAGAATGAAATCAGTGGCGACTGTTGATTTTAACTCTATATCAACCCATCTAATTTGATTTGATGTTCAGGAAACGCATTTATAGTTCTTTAGATATACTTTTCTATTTTGTTGTTTCTATAGTCCTTTACACACGATCCTATTATAAAAAAAATTTATTAACCCATAGATATAACTTTAACAGATATTAACACTCCGTTGTCCGACTGGACTTTTTTAAAGTCTTTCAATGAAGACAACGTAGAGATAAACATCATTATACTGGAACTTATGTTACACTATTTCCTTGGAATGTTTTGCTTAAGAACTTACACAATACAGGCACACATATCTATCGATCTATCTATCTATGCGTGTGTGTGCGTGTGTGAATAATTTCAAATTTAAGTTTTTATTGAGCCGAAAATTAGACAAAATTTTTATTTGTTTGGTTATTTGGTTTAAAGATTTATCAAGCCGTCTGGGTTATCTAATGCTTAATGTTCTGCATATATATATATATATATATATATATATATATATATATATATATATATATATATATATTAAGCATTAAAGAACCCACAAGGCTCGATGAATACACACACACACACACACATATATATATATATATATATATATATATATATATATATATATATACGAGAGGCATATGATAAGTTTGCAGAATTTTTTCGAAAGGGCATTTATAATTGTCATACACTCTTGAAAATTCATTATGTCATTGCTATACATCTTATGAGATGACCGACCAATTTTATGATTTCAGGTTCAAATGAAAAGCTACAGCAGGAATTCGAATACAATCTGACACTTTCGAAGAACGATATGCAATAAAATTCTGTTTTAAAATTTGAAAAAAAAATGCCACAAAACGTATGGAAAGCTTCAGGCTGTATTTGGAGTATCTTTCATGAATCGAGCATCGGTTTTCAGTGGCATAAGACATTCACGGAAGGCAGGAAGTCTGTGAAGGATGATGAGAGGTGTGGAGGAGTAAGGAATCAATACATCAGAGTTGATAAGCCAAAGGGCTTGGGTTAGGGTTAGGGTTACTATGTAGAGGTTTTAAGCGAGTTCAGGAAGAGATTCCGTCGGAAGAGGCCAGCACTCTTCAAAACGGGTCAGTGGCATTTCCACGAGGATGATGCACCAGTCCACAAGTCCATCTTTGTCAGAGACTATTAGACCGAAATGGACGTCAAGACAGTTCCTCAGCCTCCTATAGTCCAGACCTTGCTCCCAGTGACTTTTGGTTAATCTCTAAGCTCAAAGGCTGTCGTTATGAGACAATTGAGGAGCCGAAAGCGGCTGTGACGAAGGTCATTGACATGCTCACACAAGAGGACTTTGACGTGGGCTTGCAGAAGTTGTTCAAACGGTAAAACAAGTGCATCGCAGCCGGAGGAGATTACTTCGAAGGGTACTAGAGTTTCATGTGGGTACTATTAATGAAAGTGCTCATACGAAAAAGTCTGGAAACTTATCGTATGCACCTCATATATATATATATATATATATATATATATGTGTGTGTGTGTGTGTGTGTGTGTGTGTGTGTGTGTGTGTGCATTATTCGGTCCAGTTAAACCGGAGTCGGGAATACTTCCATTATGAAAAAAAAGTCATTCAACTATGAACATCTAAATTTTCCTGGTAGAAAGCTCAATGTAACTGACATCACAGAGCAATAATTTCTTTAAGAAAAACAAAAACCGGTCATATTAGGATTATAAATTTATTTCCATCCAGTTATAGGTTTTGATATATCAGTATCAATATATATCAATATATATCCATACCCATAATAGGATGGAAATAAATTTATAATCCGTATGTGAACGGCTTTTGTTTTTCTTAAAGAAATATATATATATATATATATATATATATATATATATATATATATATATATATATATATATATATAGTGTGTGTGTGTGTGTGTGTGCTTAAAGGTCAAAGCGGTGTTAAGAAAAAGCTGAATGTGAAATAACTTCTTATTTTTTAGTTTTATAGAACATTTTTTTCAAGGAAAATAAGGATATAAGGTAAAGTATAAATTCCGAAATATAAAGCTCAATAAACTTATTTTGATGACGATAAAAGGATAATTATATAACATTAAAAAAAAGATGATGAAAAAAAATCATGTGAACGATTAACACATTAAAATTCAAACATCATATCTAAATGAAAATAGCCTTTATACTTCATTTGTATTTGATCTGTAGACTTTTACAGCTTGATATCTTTTGCTACTCGAGCGTATTAATGTCATGCATTGATCTACGGATATTTTCTCCCATTCTCCTTTCAAATTAATCCATAGTTCTTCGACATTTCTTGGACTTTTTTCCTTATCTCTTTCATTTAGTAACTTCCAAAATTTCGCAATAGTATTCACGTCTGGACTTTGAGAAGACGGCTCCATAACAGTAACATCATTCTCAGAAAGAAATGCCTGAAAAGACTTCACTGTGTGACACGGAGCGTTATCTTACATAAATACAAGTTGATTAATTGCAGTTCTTAAATTAGGTACCACATGTTTCTTCAATGTTTCTATGAATACAACTTCCTTAATTTTACTGCGCAGCCTGACAATCATGCCAAACACCATCACACTTCCTACTCAAAAGTCAAAGCTGCTTTTAGTGCACTGAGGCGCAGTAGGACTACGTCGAACCAACCTTATCCCGTCACAATTGCACAGGTTAAACTTTGACTCATTGCTGAAATGACCATAATCTCATTGTTCTTCTGTTCCAACGACGTGTCCAGTGGCAAATTTCATTCGGTCTATTTTGTTCTTTTTATAAATGTAAGGTGTCGTAGAAGAAAGTCGACTGTTCAAATTTATTTTATTAAGTTTTCGGGAAAAAATGTGCCTTGATATTTAAATGCCAAGGTTCGCATTAGGTCTATTAGAGATGGCGGTCGCTGTCGCAAATCGATCATTTTTTGATTCATTACCAATCCATCTGTCTTCCCTTGCAGTAGTTTCCCTTTGCATGCCTGATAGTTTCTTGGCTTTATATGACACAGTTTCTTCAAGTTTTCTTAAAATACTAACACATTTAGATTTCCCCACAGCCTTTGAAATATCCCCAATCGAGAGATTATCTTCATTACGTAACTTGACTATCAGTTTTTTAAACTCGAATGATGTCAGATTTTTTTTCGCCATGTTTCCAATGAGAGAACCGGTGAAGAGCCGGTGTACTTTAGAAAAATTCCCTATTTTATATCCTTACCCTAAAAAATCTTTTATTTATACAACATGAATATTAAATTTTACGGATTTATTTCATCTTTCGGATGTTTTTGATCATCAGTTTTTTCGAATATTATATAATTGTTATTATAACATTATCAAATTCAATCGGGTTTTACGTAAATAGCTAGTCGGTAAAGATTTTGCTTTTGAACAAATTGTTAGCTCATAAGTCAAATGTTTTACAAATTTCACTTTATAGGCGTAAACTTTCAAGATTGTCTACTTTCGTAGTTTTAGTATATATATATATATATATATATATATATATATATATATATATATATGTGTGTGTGTGTATGTGTGTGTGTGTGTGTGTGTGTGTGTGTATGTGTGTATCTGCCAGACTGAAGCTTGCAATTATGTAGTCAGTTTCAATTTCCATACTTTCTACCCAAGCAGTTCTATTTAGTGTTTTGTCTGATTTATTAGCGTTGCCTTTTTTTCTATTTATTTTTCTGATCTTGTTTAATAATCAGAGAACCAGTAACATGAAGAATAAAATAACCAAAAAGAATTGAGATGATGAGGTTTATACTATTCTTAATCTTTTTTTTTTCAGTTGCTGGTATATGATTAATTTTGGATTGGTAGGAAGATCGATTACTTAAAAAAAATGTTATTCATTGTTAATTTGGAAAAAAATATATCACAAATTAAAAACCTCATAATTGAGATATATTTGAAGGATTGGTTCTTCCTTTATCGTACGTGTTTTTGTTATAGATATGAATTCAGAATATTTATACATTCTCTATTCTTCATTGTTTTCGTTGCGGTTCTGGTGTTTGTTGGTTCTTTTTGTTTAAACTGTGTTTCTGTTTGGTAGATTTTAGTTCGGTGTTATTGGTTTTTAACTGTTCAAGAAATTTTGACCAATCTTTTGGTTTTTGCTGCAGTACTTTTTCTGTAAGAGCTCTATATTAATGATGTTGATGATTGTAGTTTTTTCTTGGTGGTGTGGTTATGTTGATGCTGCTGATTGGACTCGCTTTCTGTCATGCATCAGCATAGGATTCATAAAAGATTCAACTAAATTTTGATGTCTTACTGCAACCTTATATTATTCCACTTTTTTTTATACATTCCTCAAGATTTTAAAAATTTGGGATGCTTTTCTT